>OY757907.1:131425961-131910961 GCA_963585895.1 Sepioteuthis lessoniana
ATCTGTAATATGTAAAATGACAAGTAACTTATATGTTACTTCATATGTAAATTATTTGTATGGTGCTGCTACTTGTCAGTGTGTTTTATCTACAAAATGAACAGCTGGTGCCATTTTGTTTATATATATTACTGTATTGAGCGCCTCATGAAATGTAATGGTTAACAAGCTGGAAGTGGACCATTATTAGTGAGTTTGACTTCACTGGGCACTCCCAACTTCTGGCCTTGTGCCACTTCTAAGCTACCTTAGGAAATAACTATATCTTACTGAATGTTTTTATTCTCACTTTTCTTATTACTTTATTTTATGAATAAGTCTCTCAAATGTCCAAAGCAAAAAAGGAATCACGGATCAAACAGAGGTAAGTGAGTGAGCATTAAAACTTTGAAAAAGTTTTTTTCCTTATTATGCCTTTTGCTGTCATTATGAGTAAAAATTAAGGTAAAGTCAATTTATAGAATAAGAAGGACAGATTGTACATGTTGAAGAGGATTTAGAATTTGCCCACATTTTATCCTTAGTTTTTAAATTAGGAACTTTTTAAAATGTAAATAATCTTTAAAAAGAAAAACAGCTAAGAAATTTATTAAAAGAAACAGAAATAAATGTATAAAAGACATAAACTTCTTCAAATAAAGTTCATTTAAGAGAAAAAAAATCCTGCATTTTAGGGGCAATGTAATTTGATCCAATCTTTGATTAAGGTTGAATAAAAATATATTTTCAGACTCCAAAGATAACAATTTTTCTTTATTCTTTTGAGGGACAAAAGTAAAGTTGTGTCATGTTACTTTAATATGATGAGATGAGGATTACAAAAAGTCATAAAGGTGTTAAGGCTTGAAAGATTTTCAAGAGATTAACAGAATTTAGAGAAAAAATGCTTTGGGGACTAGTACTACATAACATTACTTTATGAGAAGATTAGAATATGTAATATTATCTTAAGGAATTTGTGATATGAAATAAGTGTATACAAAAATAAATGTACTGATAAAATTCAAACATAAATGTATATGGAAGTATATATATATATATATATATATATATATATATATATATATATAAAGAGAGAGAGAAAACTATTGATATATATTATTTTTCTTTTATCTTGAGAATTTGACAGTGACAGTGGTATCTCATCTCTTCTAGCTAATAAAATAATCTTTGCATTTTACTGAATTTAAGCCATTGAGGATTTTTGACAGGGGATGGGATCTAGCAAAAAATGTACAAGGACTAAACTTTGAGATAAAATAAGAATAATATTTATTTTCATATTGAATTAATGATCCTGTTTACTACATTACGCTGTTATTCTTTTGCAGCTCTGTACCAACCCATTAGCTTGTTTTATTTTGTTTTGTTTTGTTTTAATTCAATTTTTCATATACTCTGATCATCACTGATTCACTAAAATCTTCTCATCAGAATTGGATAACAGACTATCACTGATTTTCTGGGGTTCGATTAACTATTGTCTCCTTTGAAATAAATCTACTAAATGTTTTCTATTGAACAGCAAAACACATTGGATGTTTTTTTTCTGGATGTAGTTGAGTGTGTTTGTGTGAAAGATAAGAGGCTTTGTCTTCTCTGCAGAGTTGCTTTATAAGAGACTATAGATCTTTAGATCTTTACACAAAAAGGACATAATACAAACAAACGTAATGTAAAAAATGTAATGTGTTACAAAAAAAAAAAAAGAAAAAGAATTATGTTGATGATAAACTTTACAAAGTGAGATTTTTTTCTTGTATTCAAATTTCTTAAATTTCTCATGTATGATCTTTTTTATTTGTATTGCTGTTTGATGCATATAGCTGGATATAGGCATACCTTAAAGATTTTGCTGTTATGCTTATTAAACTTTTTTTTTCAGTAATATTGGGAATTAAAAAAAACGGTTTTCATGCCCTTCAGAGGGGCACATCTAAAATGGTTTGTGTCTGGGTATTAAGTGAATAAGAGCAGAGTTACCACTTATGATGTGATTGAATGCATGTGTGTAATATAATGGCTAAGGGATTTCATTTTATATATCTTGCCTTTCAGTTTAGTTAGGCTGAGAACCTTTTGCTTAGCGCATGGGTTAGTTAGGTGCAACATGAGCGCAGGTGTTCACGCGCATGCACAGGGAGGATGTCAAAGATGTCAAAATAAAAATCCCAGATCGAAAATGTGACTTGGGGATGTGAATGATGTCATGCACTGGAAGTGTGCGCGGAGGATTTGGGGGGATTTGAGAAAAGTCAGTTAGTTGAGTTCTGCCTTAGAGGAAGAAGGTTGACTTTCGCTTGCTCGCCGAGGCCTTGTGTCGGGTGTGCATGTGGTTTGGGGCAGATGGAAAAGTCAGCATAGAAAGGTGTATCTCTTTCCTTATGTCGAAAAAAAACTTTTAGCTCAAAGGTAATAAAAAAAAGTTTTGTACCTGAACTAAGAAGTCGTAAGTGTTTTTCGTGTTTCAGGATTCCTATGTTATATATATGAACATTCTATGTACGTTTCACATATTCGTATCATCGGCTATGTTACATGTGCAAGTGTCTTTTTAGATTCTTCATAAGGTGAGAGGAGCCTTAAAAAATGGAATTGTTTTAAGATTCCCATGGGATGCAAAGGAGTCTTGAAGAGTGTATTGCTTTTGGATTCTGTTTAAGGGATTTTGAAAAGTGATGTGTTTCATACAAATGAAATACAGCCTTGAGAAATAAACATGAGTTGAAGAGAGACTGAGAGAAATGACTGTATTTACTGTGTTTAACTTCCCAGATGGTATGCAAAGGAAAATAAGATATTTTTGTTAATACATGTTTGAGTTTAAAGTGGAGAAAAAATTTTTTTTAAATGCCAAGGAGAGTAAAATAAAATTGTGAATTTAAAAAACATGAGATACATATGCTATTTTGCTGTGCAGCCAAGCATTGAGTTTTGTAAATGTTTCATAAATGAAATGGTAGAGAAGAGTTTGATTGGTTGGTTGGGTGGTTGGTTTATGAACCCTTTTCGGATCATTTAATGCTGAATTAAGACATTTTGATAAAAGTTTCAAACAGTTCAATTCAGTATAGGTATAGGTTTTTGTTAAACACAGTTAAATGTCAAAACAGTTCTATGCCAAACAATTCAGTTTTGTGTAAGTACACAGTTTAGTTCTCTTTCACCCATAAATAGGACCTTATCAGAATCTACCATTCCAGGCCAGAGTGGACCTGGGGATGATGGCAATAAAGAGGTACTCGGCATTGGTAGAGAAGAGTAAAAAGGCAATATGTTGACAGATAACACTGTATAAACCAGGATGGTTATATTTAATTTTCTTTTCTTTTTTTTTTCTGAAAAATAGTTGAAAAAAGCATGAAAACTCAAAATCAGAATTCTAAAAATACAAATATCCTCAGACTGTATAGATTCTCTACATTAAGGAACAAAAAAAGCTTTACTGGATTATGTATATAGAGGCAAAAAAATTTGGGAAAGGCAAGAATCCCTCTCTCTTTTCTCTTGTGATGAATAAAGAGTTATGTGAGGCAGAATGAAATAGATCAAACAGAATATACATAGAAAAAGGCAAATAAATGAATATATATATATATATATATATATATATATATATATATATATGTGTGTGTGTGTATGATGCATTCAATAAGTTTCCAGACTTTTTTGTACAGGCATTTAAAATTGGTGTAGACTCTTGAAAACTCACTATGTTATTGCTATACATCTTATGAGATGACTGACCAGTTTTTATGATTTCAGCTTCAAATGAACAGCTACAACAGCAATTGGAATACACCCTACTAAAGCCTGATTGTCACAGCCGGTGAATTTCAAACATGCAATCTGGACATGAGGACACTTTAGAAGAATGATATGCAATAAAATTCTGTTTTAAATTTGGTAAAAATGCCACAAAAACGTATGGAATGCATCAGACTGCTTTTCGACCATTTTGCATGAATCGAGCATCAGTTTTTGAGTGGCATAAGAGATACAAGGAAGGCAGGATTCTGTGAGGGATGATGAGAGGTGTGGGAGGAGTAAGGAAGTCAGAACACCAGAGTTGATTGGCCAAAGGGTTAGGGTTAGGGTTACTATGTTGAGGTTTTAAGGGAGTTCAGGAAGAGATTCCATCGGAAGAGGTCAGCACTCTTCAAATCGGGTCAGTGGCATTTCCACCAGGACAATGCTCCAGTCCACAACTCCATCGTTGTCACAGACTATTTGACCAAGATGGGCATCAAGACAGCTCCTTACCCTCCCTATAATCCAGACCTTGTTCCCTGTGACTTTTGGTTATTCCCTAATCTCAGAGGCTGTCGTTATGAGATGACTGAGGAGATGAAAGAGGCTGTGATGAAGGTCATTGACACGCTCACACAAGAGGACTTCGATGGGGCCTTGCAGAAGTTGTTGGAATGGTACAACAAGTGCATTGCAGCCGGAGGAGATTACTTGGAAGGGGACTAGAGTTTCATATGTGTACTATCAATAAAAGTGCCCATATGAAAAAAGGTCTGGAAACTTATTTAATGATCCTCGAATATATATATATATATATATATATATATATATATATATTGTGTGGTTGATGATATATCTTTATCATTCATACATAAAGAGTTATGTAGACTGAGCTCTTTAACCTTGTTAACATAACCAGTTTAAAAAGAAATTTCTGAATTTAAAACCGGGTTTCTGACTTCCCACAGTAATGGGTAAATGGTAGGGAAACATTTGTAGGACAACTTGTCCAAGAAAAGTAAAATACTGAATTCAAACAAGCTATAATTCTACTTAAAAAGTGACCTTGTGCCACATCCTGACTGTGAGAGAGTTGGAGGATAAATGAATACATGGGTAGTTGCAGAGAGAAGGGAAATTGTAAACCAGGGGAGGACACTGATCCCAGGACAGAAAAAGCAAGTTCAGAAGATAGGATACTTAAAAAGACCAGAGATAGAGAGAATTGATGAGGTAGACAAATATTATAAGTTCATAAAACTTACTCATAACTATTGGACTTTACCTTCTAATGACCTATAAAAGAAAATCTATGTAGAAATGAACTACTTGGGTCCGTATTTCATAATATCATCATCATCATCATCATTTTGTTGTTGTTATTACTGTTGTTTTCACTTCCTTCTTAATCAACCTCTCCTATGTAATAATATCTGTGAGAACACTACATACATATACACAAGTACACATGACACCTATATGAATATCTATGTGTGTGTGTGTGTGTGTTTGTTTGAATATTTGTAACAAGTCAAATTAATGAACATTTTATGAGGACCAGGTTATAATCAGCAATAAAACTTTTAGCAACAGTTTTGACCGGTTGCAAATCTTTTAACATTACAGATTTTACACTATTTCTATTTCTGCTTTAAAACAGAAAATACACTTTTCAGATATTTTACTGTAAGCAGAGAGAGTTCATAACTACCCTCCATCCTTACTGTCCCAATATATACATCACCCTGTGGTAGGAACCTCTCAACCTCAATAAAGGATGATGGTATATATATATATATATATATACATATATATATATGAAATGCACTCTTGGAAATGGGCATAGCAGCATGAGTTCAAACCCTGGACAAAACTGTTTGCATTTTACATAGTGCTAATACCCTTTGGAAAGGCATGAATTCAATTATTCTCCCTCCAGATATGGGTAAATGGTAGGGAAAGCTAAAACTGGGCTCTTTAACCTTGGTATGGTAACTGATCTACGAAAACCAACCTGTTATACTCTGCTTAAAATTTACCTTGTGCTACATTTTGCTTGTGCAGTGGAATTGAGTATATATATATATATATATATATATATATATATATATATTACATCAGTATATGGTTGTCACTATCTTACTTGGTGGGTTTGTGGCAGACCATCTCTGCCTGAGGATTGTTGCATAAAAACGGCATGAAATCAGTGGCTGCAGATAAGCATCTATGCTATTTGTTTATATAAAAAATAATCCTGGACGAGACTGATTGCATTTCACATAGCACTAATACCCTTGGGAAAGGTATGAATCCAATTATTCTCCCTCCAGCTATGGGTAAATAGTAGGACAGACAAGGTTCTTCAGCCTTGATGAGGCAACTAGTCTAGGAGAAGGAAAACTCTGAATTCAAACCTGTTAAACTCCGCTTAAAAATTGACCTTGTGTCATATCCTGCCCGAGCGGAGGGATTGGTAAATAGGATTCATATAAAAACTAATATACCATATTTACCAACCACTCCGCTCGGGCAGGATATGACACAAGGTCAATTTTTAAGTGGAGTTTAACAGGTTTGAATTCAGAGTTTCCTTCTCCTAGACTAGTTGCCTCACCAAGGCTGAAGAACCTAGTCTGTCCTACTATTTACCATAGCTGGAGGGAGAATAATTGGATTCATATCTTCCTCAAGGGTATAAGTGCTATGTGAAATGCAATCAGTCTCGTCCAGGATTTGAACTCATGTCGCCGTGTCCATTTCCTACGACGATAACCATTACACCATGGGCACCTCCAATTAAAAACTAATATACATCTATTTATTCTTATATATAAAAAGAAAAATATATATATATATATATATGAAAAGTAAATAAAGGATTGTAATCCGACAATATGTAGAAAAATTGATTACAACGATCCACTTGGATCGTTGTTATCAATTTATATATATATATATATGTTAGTAGGAGCTCATGGGGTAATACCCTTGGGAAAGGCATGAATCCAATTATCCTCCCTCCAGCTATGGGTAAATAGTTGGGCAGATTGGGTTCTTTAGTCTTGGTTAAGCAACCAGTCTAGGAGTAGGAGAAGAAAAACTCTGAATTCAAACCTGTTGAACTCTGTTGAAAAATTAACCTTGTGTCACATCCTGCCTGTGCAGAGGGACTGGTAAATACATATATGTTAGGATATTAGCATAGAATCACAGTCAACACTGCTTGATGGTAGTCAGTTTCTCACCTATATAATCATCAGAGCATTGACTCTGTATCAACGTTATCCTTATTTATATGAATATGTTTTATCATTGATATTAAGCACTCATTATTTATAATTATACTAAAGTACATTATAAATATATATGTGTATATCTATGTGTGTGTGTGTGTGTGTATATATCTATGTGTGTGTGTGTGTGTGTGTGTGTGTGTGTGTGTGTGCGTATATCTATGTGTGTGTGTGTGTGTGTGTGTGTAAAAAACATATGCAACTTTGAATATTGTACATGCTTTACACAAAATAATTGAACATATCAAGTTGCATCATAACTAAGGGAAAATTCTCAAATAACTAAAAACTAAAGAATTTTAATCTTTATTGCTAAATAATTGCAATTCCATTTTTGAGATTAATCTGAATTTTTTCTATAAAATATATTCAATGTTTCTCAAACATCGCTATGAAAGTTTTCTTCTTTTCTCTTTCCGTGTGAGAGAAAATTGAAATAGAAACACTTAAAGAATATAAGAAAGAAGCAGAAAAGCTTTATTCATTCTTCAAAACATGCTGAAAATTAGGATAAACTTTTGGCAATTCTAAAAATTTTGAAAAGTTACCATTTAAGCAACATTTCAGCGCACTGATCAAATTTGAAATTATATATCTATATAAGTCAAGGTTGTGTGAACACAGAGTAAATGCCACTTGGTAACAGTCAGTTTCTTGAATATGCAGTCATCAGACTTAGTGTCAACACTGTCCTTAGATAGACTTGCACTATCATTGATATTGAGCACTCTTTACTGATAAATATTGCTTACTATATATATATATATATATAAAGAGTTGAGAAAAAGTGAGAGGAGAAGTAGGAATATTTCTTTTGCATTATTTATTGTATTTTGATTTTTGGTCATTATCAGAAAAGAGGAAGAATTTTTGTAGAAAGTTTTAAGAGTTTTTAAAAGAACTGATATGCTATGAAAGAGGCAATGAAAAATGAACAGGTAAGGCAACCTAACCATTTGTAAAATGAAAGTCATTGATATAAAATTGCAAACATTTTCAATATTTTCAAAATTTTTTAAATTAAAATTATTTAATTCATAATGATATACATATACAGAGTGTCTTAAAATAGATGCAACCCCATTAATATGATGTTCAGAGTGTCTCAAAATAGATGCAACCCCATTAATATGATAATGATTTATTATTGAGACAAGCACAATGGTGTTCATTTGGAACACCTCCTGTAAAAAATGCATTCTTTGAGTTAGAAACATCCAATGTTTTTTGCAATTGTTATTATATTAGCTTCCAGGACATTCAATCTTTTTTGAGTTTCTTGTCTCAATAATAAATCATTATCATATTGATAGGTTGCACCTATTTAGAGACAGTTTTGAATGATTTTGTCCTCAAATAAGTTGTGACACATAATATTTTTTCCTCTCTTGCCCAAGGCATTATGATTAAGGATTAATAGTTCTTATAGTATATTAATTTCAAATCTGAAACAAAAAAAACACAACCTTATTATTATGAAAGTTATTAGCAGTCACATGGGTTCCATTTATATTGAGACACCTTATATCTATTGATTATCAAAATATCTTTCTTGATTTACAACAATGTTTTGGAAATTCTCAAATTTCATCTTGACTCTGTCTTTGATGTAATAAAATTATATATAAAACTTTGAACATCAAATATATCTTTAAATCTTGGACCAGATATTAAATGCTGCATTGATTAAAACAATTTTACCCCTTGCAAGTGAATTTTAAAATGACCAAGTCAAAATAATCTACTTGTATCAAGGAATGTTAAATATATTTATCTTTTTATGTGCTGAGTATAATATATATATGACATATATTCATGTACCTTGCATCACTGCATGAACCTTGGCAGCACAATACAATTAGATACATTTATGGTCACTACCTTATACTAATGACTTGTACTAAATGGGTGTAAGCTAGGGTTACATAGTCCTGGACTAGAACCCTTATGGTACAATACAAGTGAATATATTTATGGTCACTACTTACTCTCCTGACTTATAACTAGGAACACCTGCCCAAGGAAAGATAGATGATTAGCTGACATCTAAAAAATCTTTTTGCTTTAATGACATCATCTTCTCACTCTACTTCTGCGATCTACTGGTTGATCTCAATTGACTTATTCAGCACCCTACGCTACAGTAAATTTCCAAAGGCTTTAGAAATACAGTCTACTTTATACAATATGGAACAATAACCTTTTTGGAAAAAAAGGTTAAACTTTTTTCTTGATGTTGCAGGCTGCCAATAATTTACACACAACGTCCAATGATTCAGATAATCTTCCATAAAAAATACTTTTTTCATGTCCAACAAGAAGTGAAATGAAGGTAGTGAGATTCAGTTCTATGCTTACCGCTGATAATTCATGTAAAACCAATTTTTTCCACTTTTTTAATATTCTCTATATTTGAGAATGTCTTTCAAATGCTGAATGACTGACACCAAGTTTTCCAGTCAATTTCAGCATTGATTGAGTGGGGTCATCACCCAAAAGAGCTTGCGAGTATTCACTTCCAAAGTCGTTTGGCTTGTTCTCCAAGTCAAAATCACCTTTATTGGACCTAACAAACCATTCACAACATCTACTCTTTCCAACAAAACCATCCTCATAGGCTTCATCAATCATCTCCTTCAATGCTGTTGCTATCTTTGCCTAACTTAAAAAGGAACAACATGCTGGACTCTACATGTATCTTGTCATTTTTCTTTTTTCTCTCTTTGCACACAATAAATAACTACTGAATACAGAACACTCAAAATCAATTTTCAAATGTCTATTAAGTCTCTATTTTTTTGTATTTGGGGGGTTTAAAGGATGCTGGAAAACTTTTGTATACATTTAATAAACAGCCTTCTCTTCTCGAAACAATGAAATTAACTCCCCAGAGATGTCATGGTTGATATATGCTTGTGCATCTGATTTGTTGAGACTATAACATTTTACACTTTTTACACTAGTTTAATTTATTTTATTAGGCTGAGATGTTTTTAGCTTTCATGATTACAGACATGCATTCAAAAAGAAAATACTATTTGTAGATTAACAATATTTTATTGTTTTTTTAACTGCTTACATTTGCTTCACCGGCTAATTGGCTGAGTGAGTAGAGTGTTTGCCAATGGTCTGGGAGACCTGGGTTCAATCCCAGGTCACGTCATACCAAAAACTTTAAAAATGGTACTTGATACCTCCTTGCTTAACACTCAGCAATATAAGGTACATATCAAGGGTAAAGTGGAGCAATCCAGGGAAAGGAGTTGCGCCCTCCCCTACATCTCGGTGTAGTAACTACTTACATTTGCTTAAACTATTCATTTAGATTCAGATTTAAAAACTTTTAAGACAGTTTGAGGTCATGAGAAATTGATATGAAAACCAAATAGAAAATTTTCATAAATTTTTTTAATAATAATATTTCCATTCACCACTCTATAGTAATTTATTCAATTACTTTAATTTATTGTTTAAATTATGGTCATGTGCTTAATTCCAATCATTTCTTTTCTAACTTCTAAAGTTTCATAACAATCAGTGTTCCTAATTACATTGCCATGACAACCTCATAGACAATTATAATATTCCTCAAAATATTTATACCAATATAGCGGTTAGTGAGATTGTTATTTGTTTAACGCTATATTTTTTAAGGCAACAAATTAATTGCGAAACTATTCTTTAACAACACACAACAGCGAAAATTCTTTATTTGCAGCTTTGAGGTGGTTTGTTCTTGGTGCTGCAAGACTCGTGGTGGTTAGGCTTGTTGGATGTTTGAGACGAAATGGTTTAGCGGGATGTTGAGATGGCAGCGTGTTGTTGGACGTGTGAGGGAAGTATTCAAGGTCACCGTGTAGTTTTGTGTGTCTGGTAATTGGGGAGAGTAGGCGTTATCTCCATTAATGTGGACCAGAGGTGAAATGGGAGCTAGTGTGTCGAGAGCGAAGTGGCGCTCGGATCGACATAGTAAATTTTTGTGGTGCTTGTGGAAGGCATGCTGAACGTATCTAATTCATATTCAACAGGGATTCCTTGGTCTAAAATATATTGGATGCAAAGAATCCATCAATTAGATGGTTCCCTCGTTGAGTGTCCATGTTGCTGCTGCTAGGGTTAAAGCCACACTGAGATGTCCGCACTGGGTGGCTTGTTTACCTAAAAAGCATCGCTAAGCAAGGACGACCAGAGACATGTCTGTTCTGGTCGCCGTCTCAAGCTGAAGAGAGTGTGTTTGGCTGCTCACCCGTTTTGCTAGCCGGAAATGAAGATCCGGGCTGAATAGGATACATCATCCTGATTGGGTGAAATTCAGTGTTGAATTAAATTGCGCGCCAAAACAAAATACGAGATTTTCCTCTTCTCTACACCTAAAATTAAAATCTTTTTCAAATGATTATCAGATGAAGTTCATTCAAAGTGAAATGTTAACGAATGCACGAACACCCAACTAAATTGGTTTTCCCTACTTTATTCTCTTCCATTCTGTCAGATATTTTATTCATATATTTATTAATACCACAGTACACGGGATTCTTTTGTTTATTGAAAATGAACTACCTCTTTAAGAAATGAAGAATGCCAGGAATTTTAGATTGGGTATTGAAGAACATTGTTCCAACTCCCCAGGTGAACTTCTCATTAACTGCTCAGCATCTTGTCATTTGGTCAGTTAATTCAAATCTCACATCATTGAATTAACATTTCATTTTTTGAAACATGAACATTCAGTTCAGGAAAAATGATGGGGAAAGTTATGAAAACAAGAAGAAATATGTGATGAGGCTGCATTTTTAATCTGGGATTCCATACTGTGATACAAAACCAACAATCTGGTGGTATTGTAAGGTATTGAGAGGGTACTCTGTATTAATGGCAATAATATTTTTGCCTCAAAAGCATGCATGACTTCATTATTTGCTGAAAGTTTTGTTGATAGAACAGTTGTTTATTTTTACTGAAACATGAATACAAAATTACTAATCATATATATATATATATAAATATATATATATATATATATATATATATATATATATATATATATGTATATATATATATATGTATAAGTACATATATATGCTTGCACACACTTACACACACATATATAAATATATGTACACACATTCACACACACACAGATATATATCATCATCATGTCGTGCCACTTGCACGGATTTCCCTGACTCTCCCTCGCCATTCATCTCTGTTGTCCACTGCATTCAACAGGTCCTCTAGACTACATCCTGTGTCTGTACAGAGCTGTTGTAGATACATTCTAGCTTGTCGTCCAACACCTGCTTCTCTGTGTGAAGAGGTCCACAGGAGAATGTTGTTAATGAGTTCATCCTTATTTCTCTAGTAGAAAGATTACCATGACTCTCTCTCAAACCATATATATATATATATATATATATGTATGTGTGTGTGTGTGTGTAAAAGCAAACTCTCAGGAATCCTGTGTATGGCACAAAATTTTTACTAATCACAGAGCTTCCATTCTGACAGTTGAGATGATGCTGAAATATGGTATATCTCCCACAGTGCACTGGGGCCTAGAATATTCCTACTGTGTCCTTTGCAGTAGGGTAAGAACCCCACCCAAAACAGGTATCTAAAGTATAACACTAAGCTACACCCAGTGGTGAGACTCCTGTCTGGAAACTTTGAAAAGCGTGGAATCCCCTTTCCATTGTCATTGCTTTCAGGCTCATCCATATGGGTAGTACCTGTTAGGGTCCCGTCTCTGAGGCAAATAGATCTGTTTGAAATAATCAATTGTTTACCCATCTAAAATGATTGTGAAGATACATTTTTGTATTGCACATAATTTGAAACCATTATTGTTGAAACTGGCTCAGCATAACAAGAGTTGACATGCAGTAAAACAAACTAGCCAAGCAACTTGTACTAATTCAATTTTTTACTATTGTTTAGTGACTTTAATCCTCATTGAATATCCTTGTATTTTGAATATCCCAGACAAAGCAAAGCTTACTAAATACCAAAATAAATTATGATACCCCTGAATATTTACTTAAGAGAAGTAAAATGGTTATTGTTGTAGAATATAGAATCAGTGACACAAGTTCAAATCCTGGAATAGGCGGTCGGCATTTCACTTCTTATTAATACTCTAGGTTAAAAGCTTGAACACTTCTCTTTTATCCTCAATGTAGTAGAGCAGACTGAGTTCTTTAAATTCAAACTGACAAGTAGTCTAAGAGAAGGAAAAAATTGAGTTCAAACTCCAGTTAAAAAAATTGGCCTTGTGTCACATCCATGGCGAGAGGGCATAGATAAAAACTTAGGGAACGAAGGACATTACATTTTTCATATAATCTACTGATGACAATTTGAATTTTGATACAGTGTTTTATTGTTTTTGTTTCTTCATTGTCCATACTAGGAAAACATGAATTAACAAAGTTAAAAGTTTAAAAACTGAATCTCTTATTTTATATATGAGGACAGGAAAAAAATCACTTGACACATTTGTTTTTATCACAAGCCTATTATTACAAGTGACAAAATCTATTGACTGCTTTCTCTGTTGGCGACAACTTGTACTTTTATTCTCAAATGTCTTCACAACTCTATTCAGACAATATACAATTACAGTATGTATTTATACTCTCTGCATACAGGTGAGATATTCTGAAGGAGAAACTGAAATGATTTATGAGGCTTAGCTGTTGATGACAGGTGATTTATACACTTTAAAGATATGAAAATCTTTCCGTTACATGCATACAGTTGTATATATATATATATATATATATATATATATGCTGTATTTGACTAAATAGTAATAATAATCATAACAATGATAATAATAATAATAGAAGGCATAAACATGATATGTGTATATATGTATTTGTATATGAACTTATCGAGTATATTATTATACATACAGATGTAATATATTACATCTATATATATACAAATATAAAAATACAAATGTGTATGTGTATATTTTGATATAAATTGGTTATATGTATATATATATACACACAGATATATTTGTGTGAATAAACCTATTATTATTAACATTTCACTCCCTGTTTTTCCCAACTACATCAGCTGGTGATTGTTCATAGGAGTCCAAGTAAGAACAAGTCTCCTTAGGTCTCCAGGACTCTTCTCAGGATTCTGGCAGATCTCAGCAATGCTATAGTTTGGATGGTCATGATTCTTCCTCTGATTTCCAATTTTTCTAGTGCCCTTTCCAAGCTTTTGGGGGGCTGTTCCAAGTGCACCAACAATGATTGGTATTACTGTCATCATCATGTTCCACAACTTTCTTAGTTCTCTTGCAAGGTCCAAGTATTTGTCTCTTTGCTTTCTTTTATTTCCATCCTGTGGTCTGCTAGAACAGCAAAATCCATTCAACATCAAGTATTTTTTTCTTTTTAATTGAGACTTTGTCTGGTCTTCTGGCCAGGATTTGGTGATCCATTTGTATCTCAAAATCCCTGAGAATTTTATTTGTCTATTTCTCTTGAAAGATTCTGGTTTGTGCATATATTTGGATTACCATTTTCCCACCCAGTTGTGCCATCTATTATATGACTTTTGTACGACTTTGCTTCATTCTCTTATTATGTGATAAACCATTTTATTTTTGACACTAAATAACTTACACTTGCTATTCTGTTGTATATTATTGATTTTTACTCGGTCCTTATGGCATTGTTCTGTGTTACTATTTGAAGAGTTTCAATTTCTTTCTTGGGGATTCCCTTTCTTGGTGATGTCGTCCAGGTTTTCTCTTGTGCAATCTCACTAGTTTATTGCTTGAAATATCTGTACAGTTGTTCTTCACAATTTTGTTTCCATGTTTTTGTTGTTCTGTTTGTTCTTATGTTGTCAATGCTTTTACCGGTCACTGTAATTAGTCTTTCTTTGCTCTTTTTAATATAGTCCTCAAGTCGTCATATTGATGGATCCATACAATCTTCAAAGCTGGAGTGTTATCTTTCTCTTTCTTTTCTTGACACATATAATCTATTATCATCTCTCAGATGTAATGCCTTGTGCATCATCATCATCTTTCTTGTCCTTTGGTCTATTTGCCTGATTCTATACTTGTCCATTTCAAGAATGGTCCCAAATATCTCACAAGGGGGACTGCCTAGGTGTCTATATCTTTGATGAAATTTCTACAGCAAAGCTTCATTTTGAGAAGCTTTCTTGTTTGAGACCTTCTT
Source organism: Sepioteuthis lessoniana (assembly GCA_963585895.1). NCBI lineage: Eukaryota > Metazoa > Mollusca > Cephalopoda > Myopsida > Loliginidae > Sepioteuthis > Sepioteuthis lessoniana. The sequence continues at coordinate 131,441,215 of OY757907.1, forward strand.
TTTCTTTTTCTTTTTTTTTTTCATCTCTGTGTTTGATGATACCCACTTCCAATATTCCAAAAATTATTATTTTACTCTTTTGAGAGTTTTTCACTCCAGTGTTTGCTGAAAGTTTTTCACAAGAGTCTAAGTGACAGCAAGTCTCCTCTAGTTTCTTAGACTCTTTTTAATATTCTGGCTGATCTCAACAATGCTGTATTTTAGATGGTCTCCACTCATCCTCATATTTCCAAGTCTTTCTGTCCCTGTACCCATCCTTTGGTGACTGCACCAAGTACACCAATTATTATTGGTATCACATTTTTTTCAGTCCTCTAGAAAGGTCTAGGATACTTATCTCTCTTTTCACTTTCTTTCGGTTTTATGCAGTAGTCAACTGGGATGGCAAAGTCCATTATTCAGCTGGTTCTCTTTTTTTTTGTTGACTATCACAAGATCTGGTCGACTGGCCAAGATTATGTGATCTGTTTGTATCTCAAAATCCCAGAGAATTTTGTGCTTCTCATTTTCCAGGACAAATTCTGGGTTGTGCATATATCATTTGTTTATATTGTTATGGTGACCTATCTACACGATAATGAACTCTTCCTCCTTCATAAATATTCACTCTCTGAGAGATTTCTTCCCAGAAGTTGGACTTTTGCTTTGGACTAGAAAGTATTTTGCTTTGCTCATCTTTTTTGTTTTCTGGACATCTTTGCCAGTGCGTTTGAGTCAAGAGTGACCCAGGCATTAGCCAAAACAAATTTTTTCCTATTTTTTCTTCCATCTTTTCACAGTTCTGCCATATTTTCTATACATTTCTCTTTACCCATTTTTTTTCATTTGTCTCCTGCAACAACAACAGCCACCTATAGCAATCTACCATTCTTTCTCCTAAGTTGCCTCAAGCAACCATGGAGGAAGACTCCATAAACAGCCAAAAAGATTTATTCACAAACGACCTGAAAACCCTCTCTAAGAAGCTGGAAGAGCCAGCAGCCAGGTCCTTGACATCTTCTGAATGGCCAACACTACCAGCTACTCAAAAGAAAAACAGCTCCATCCCAATTGGCCAAAAAAACACCCGTTAGCCCAGCAGTGCCTGTCTCCTGGGCTACAAAAAAGAAGACTCTGGAAGAATACAAGAAGGAAATGCTGCCCATCCCCAAGCTGGTGGCAGAGACAAAGCCCAAAACCCTGTCCTTCATTGTGACTGATTTAAGAAGACTGGCCGAGATCAAAACAGAAACTTTTGGAGAGCTCCTCAAGACAGCAGGAATCCCAAGCCGATACTTCTGCAGGCGAAGTGAACTGTCAGTAGCTTATCATTAGTGACCTGATCGGACCTGAACAGAACTTCGCTGTAAGGGAAGATCCATCAAAGACAACCTCCACTTGATTTGTGAGATCCAAGAAGGATTAAAAAACAGCACCAAGGCCATCGACAGGGTTGATCATCGATTCTTGATGACTGTTTTGGAAACTACCGGATTTAAACTGGAGTTCTGCAAATGGATAAGCATGATGTACCACAACCCGCAGATGGTGGTGCAGGTGAACAGGAAGCACTCGGGGGCGTTCACGATTGAGCGGTCAGTCCGACAGGGTTGTACCCTGTCTCCTTTTCTCTATGTCCTTGCTTAGGGGAGAGAAAGTAAGTCTGGCCCTGCATGGTATTCCTTTTGCTGGTCCTCTTTCAGCAGAGGTATCCGCATACGCTGATGATATCTCGGTCTTTGTGTTCCGCTATTTGGACATAAGGGCTGTGAAGAAGGCGGTTGCAAGGTACAAGCAAATAGCAGGGGCCAAGATCAACTTTGATAAGAACAAAGGTTTGCAGTTGGGTGCCTGGAAGGGCGGCATTCCCTTACTTGGGCCTTGCTAGAGTGACGGACCCTTTCGTATCCTCGGGCTGTGGTTCAGGCCAAGCCTCTAACTGGAGCGAAATTGGTCAGAAGTACAGGCCAAGGTACTATTTACCAACCCCTCCGCTCGGGCAGGATATGACACAAGGTCAATTTTTAAGTGGAGTTTAACAGGTTTGAATTCAGAGTTTTCCTTCTCCTAGACTAGTTGCCTCACCAAGGCTGAAGAAATCAGTCTGTCTTACTATTTATCCATAGCTGGAGGGAGAATAATTGGATTCATACCTTTCCCAAGGGTATTAGTGCTATGTGAAATGCAATCAGCCTCGTCCAGGATTTGAACTCGTGTCGCCGTGTCCATTTCCTACGACGATAACCATTACACCACGGGCACCTCCATTTACAGGCCAAGGTAGATGCCCAGGTGGGTACCTGGTTTTAAAGGGCAGGGTGGAGGTGTGTGTCGTGTATATTTTCCCTTGATCATTTACTGTTTACTTCCTCTGTCAAGGAACCGTCGGCTGACGCTTAAACGATCTCTCTCCAAATTACTTTGGGGAGGCAGAAGGCCGATGGTCCGCAGACAGGTCTGTTGTCAACGTCAAAGGAACGAGGGTCTAGGTATGCCTGATCTGAACAATCACTGGTTCGCTGAAAGACTGGCTTACCTGGGCCAATCCTAGTCGACGGGGGCGATGTCGAGGCGAAAGGCTAGTGATACCTTTCTTCGCCTTGTCAGACTCCAAAGCTGGAGGTCGACGTAAGCTGAGGGGCGTAGCACTGTTTGTCCGCGAATGCTGTAAGGCCCATCGCAACCTTCCTGGGTCCAGTGATCTTTCTCAGTCTTGAAAGGAACCGTATCGGGAATTAGTGGTAGGCCCCACTTCGGATCCTCTCGTGGATCAGCTTGGCTGGTCCATGAAGGAGATTCGCTTGCATTGGAACGGGCGCCAGGTTCGAGCTTCCTGAACAATTCCGAGTTCTCACTCACCTGGCAGCTTGCATGGAAGGCTGCGGCAGTGGCTTGGAAGAAACGGTTGAGCACGCCTTCTACTACTGCGAGCGAGTTCGCCCGCTCTGGGATCATGTCGGAGAGTGGACGGCTAGCATCAAACCCAAGCAGCTCGTGCTGCTCGACATTGGTTATGTTATATAGACAACGTTTTGCCTCAACTTCAAGATGAGAGGCATGTGGTGTTTTTCGTGATCCTAGCTGTAGCTAGAATGGTGATATGGATGACGCGAAAGAAGGGATTGTATGACGATGCAAGTTGTTCTCATCGTGATCTAATTTTGTTCTTTAGGCATCAGCCTAGGGTCAAAATCAGATGAGATAGAAAACGCTTGGATCGCATAGCATTCGACAGAAGGTGGGTGCTTACAGCGAGCCTGGTCGTACAAAAGTGGGCAACGTTGGAGTCATCCTTCCCTCCTCTTCCTGCGCATGGCGACAACAGACCGGGTCCTTCTTGACCCCGCCCCGGTAAGTAGTCTGTTGCCTTTTTCCCTTGTTAGCAGTATGTTGTGAGTCATCGTCCCCGTCATCTAGTTGTTAATCTCCATGGTCTTCACCACCCCCATTCTTTAATGACTCTTAACCCTCGGTCCAGCCCTATTTTTCTGAAAATCTTGGAATTCATATCTATACTCTCATTCCTGCACAAACCACCCACACTGCGCACTACCCTACATTTATTTTGCCTCTTTAGTTTAGTTTCCCTTTCCCGCTTGGGAAAGTCCGGCTTGTTTTCGGTCCCCTCGGAGACCGAAAAACAGTTGGCCTCCTGTCTATAGATAGCGGGGGGGGAGATGGGAAGGAAACCAAACGGGTATTTATTTTGTTCCAGTTTTTACTTTTACTTTTCATAAATTGTACATAAATCATTAATTGTAAATAAAATTCATTTGTTCATCCGGTGTTTTTAAGTAGGACTTTTCTAATAGAGTAAATGTGGTATTTTGGTGGTTATTGCGCGCTTAGTGAAGAATGATCGATTGTATGGTTGAATGGGTCGGCAAATGTGCCTAGTGAGGGTTCCTTAGTTTTCATAGACCAGCACTCCTTCCCCCTCAAAACTTGGAGCATTGTGCTCCCCAAAAATTTGTAAATATTACTGTTTTTTGGAAATAAAGACTTCCTCACAGCAGTTTTCGGACGGACACTTCTACCTGCAATACTAACCCTTATAACAAAAAGAGCAGATGATATTACCATTTTGGCATAAATGGTAATTGACGTAGTATCGTCCTGTTGCCTTTTGTTATTTTTATAGAAATAAAATAAATAATTAACGCGTAGATACTGATAGCTTTCAATCTAGTAGTTTAATGACTGCTTGAGAGGAAGTTTTCCTTATGCCGTGAGTTGAAGAGAATGGACAATCAGTTGTAAATGGCTATGCGGGAGCTTAGTGCTTAGCCAGAGGCATCGGGTCTATTTGGTTTAGGAGGGAGAAATAATTGACCAGGAAATGGTCTCGTAGGGTATGCAGAGGAACAATTGTTGAAGTGTGCTCTCTCGAGATGGATAGCCCTGTCTGCTGTTGGATTCGTCCCGAGTTATAGAGAACAATGTTATCTCTTGTATCGGCTGGTCTTACCTAGTTGCCAGCCAAGAGGAATGAGAAAAGAAAAGAGAGATCGAGCATGGTTAGCGCTGCTTTTTATAGTGCCCGGGGAGGTGTGCCCGCGCAGAATGGCATGGGTCGTTCTCATTGGATGAAATGTATAATTTCAAAATTCCAATGGCAAAACAATTCCCACATTAAATAATGGTTTAGTGTTTCGGGAAATGGTTAATTTCTCTAACACTCTATTTTAGGCAACACAAATGAATAACGAAACTTCTTTTTAACAACACAACAAAGAAAGGTTTATTATAGTAGCAGGCGTAAAGAAGTGAGAGTGAGGAAGTGTCTCTTTTATGTCGCTGGTCAGTATGCTGGTCCTGGGTTTGTAGGAAACGTATTTGAAGCTAACAGCAGCGGATGTTGCTGGTCAGTATGTTGGTCCTTGGTTTGTAGGAAGCGTGTGCGAAGCTAGCAGCGAGCGAAGTGTTCCAAATGGAATCAGTGGCAGTCATGTGAGAGAGATGTGTTTCTGCTGCTGGCTCAAGGTTCTCTGATTTTGTCCGTTCTACAAAAATGGGACTAGAAAAATAGTTCCTGAGAGGGTGAAGGAATTAATGCGCTTTGCCAGTTGATTGGTCAGTGAGTGACCGACTCTCTTAACAGGGGCATTGATTCGCGAAAGGAAATAGATCTGTGGCTGCTACAATGGTTTGAAATTCTTTCTGCTACACCCTCTTATTTTGTATATATGCTCTGTTTATTCAATACACTTGTAGAGAAGAGGAAAATCTCGTATTTTGTTTTGGCGCGCTATTTAATTCAACACTGAATTTCACCCAATCAGGATGACTTATCCCATTCAGCCCGGACCTTCATTTCCGGCTAGCGAAACGGGTGAGCGGCCAAACACACTCTCTTCGGCTTGAGACGGCGACCAGAACGGACGTGTCTCTGGTCGCCCCTGCTTAGCGATGCCCTTTAGCTAAACAAACCACCCAGTGCGGACATCTTAGTGTGGCTTTAACCCTAGCAGCAGCAACATGGACACTCAGCGAGGGAACCTTCTAATTTATGGATTCTTTGCGTCTAATATATTTTAGACCAAGGAATCCCAGTTGAATATGAATTAGATACGTTCAGCATGCCTTCCACAAGCACCACAAAAATTTACTATGTCAATCCGAGCGCCACTCCGCTCTCGACACAAAACTACACTGTGACTTTGAATACTTCCCTCACACGTCCAACGACACGCTGCCATTTCCAGCATCCCGCTAAGCCATTTCGTCTCAAACATCCAGCAAGCCTAAACACCACGAGTCTTGCAGCACCAAGAACAAACCTCCTCAAAGCTGCAAATAAAAACTTTCGCTGTTGTGTGTTGTTAAAGAAAAGTCTCGTAATTCATTTGTGTGCCTTAAAAAATATAGCGTTAAACAATAACCTTTTCACCTCACCTGTGTTGTCTTCAAAACCGCTATACACTAGTTCCATCTACTTTCTCTTCCTCTGTGTCTTCTTTCTGGTCCCTAACAGACCACAACAACTTGGCAACGAAGAATTTGCTAAAACCATCGGGTTTAAAACTAGAACTCTCCTAAAATATTGGCAAACAAGTTTTCAAAAAGAATTAATGCGAAAAACCAGCCTGTGAAAAAGCTAGTTGTACACAAATAATTGGCGAAGACGGATTCGTACTACCACGAAAAGATCGCCAGGGAAAAAATCGTCAGCGAACGAAAATCCTACCAATTCTGTTTACAACACCAAAAATTGGGAAAAAAAAGGACTACGTGGTAATTGCCAATGTATTTTAACTGTGGATGTACGACGAATTGTTTTTTTTTTGTTGTTGTTGTTGTTTTTTTGTCACATTCTTTTTCATTTGAAAAGCACCTGGCAAAACCAAAAAAGTAAAACCGAAAAAAAAGAGAAGAAAATGTTACTACCGTACACTGATCTGGAACTCAAGACTCCAAGTTAAGAGAATCAGTTTCTTCTAACGAAAAGGAAATTCCCGCTAAACCTTTATTTTTTTTAGGACAATAGCTTTGTGTTTTATTCACCTTCAATAAAAGCAGTCGTATTTTTTCTCCTCATCTCGGGTAAGGAAAATACAAGTTTGTTTTTTTATTTACAAAAAAAGAAAAAGAATATTTTTCTTTTCGTTAAATTGCATATTTTTCGGTTCTTTCTTAACAGACACACTTATCATGGAGGATTTCAAAAGTATTTTATAAGATCTGGTATAGTACCTGAATACACAGCAATTGCAGGTCTAAAAAAGAATGAAAGAGAAGTAGCAAAAACAACTGCTCTCTCTACAGGAAAAAACAGAAAAATTACTTCAGCGAACTCAGAAGGAAAATCAAGAGAGACAGCTCAAATTTCAGAAGCAAGTTTTAGAACTAACAAGCCGTTGTAGTTCCATCGAAGACGAATTTTCTTTTTCGCAAAACACCATTTGGAGTACGATCGAGAATTTTTCATACTCTCCCGCGGAAGACGAAACCTTTACGCCATATTTTAGGAGATATAAAGACTTATATACTACAGATTGCGCAACTTGGAGTGACTCGAAAAAAATTCGTCTTCTTCAGAAGAAACTTGGCACAACTGAGCACACAAAATTCATAAATTACATTCTGCCCCGAAAGGCTAGCGAATTGACATTCGCCGTAGCAGTGGAATTACTCATGGAACTCTTCAGTCCAAAGATATCTCTTTTTTCATAAGCGATGGAGATGTCTTAATCTAACTAGTTTAGGAATGGTAAGATTATATCACTTTTGCGTCAGAAGTAAACAAGCACTGCGATGATTTCAGACTTGCGAAGCCAAGTGCGAATAACTTCATGCAAGGGCTAGTTTCAACAAAAGATGCCGAAATTAGGTGAAGAATACTAAACAAATTAGAAAATGAGCCGAATATAACACAATAGCAGATTGCTGAAGACTGTCAAAGGTACCTAAGCGTAAAGCAGGATTCTAAAAAAATCGAAGAATCGGGTATTACTCACGTCAGAAAAATACCTTACAAAAAGAAACAAAGTCTCCCACTAAAACTAATGAAAAAAAGAAAAAGAAAAATATTTTGCCCCCCTAACCCATGTTCTGGATGTGCAGCTCGACACAGGTACAAAGATTGTACTTTCCAGAACAAGAAGTGCTTCATATGTAACCGAGTCGGACACAAAAGCTCGCAAAAATAAAACCAATAGCAACATAAAAAATATTAAGTCGGACGAACTAGTCGGTGCTAATACCAGGAAAATCGTGCACGTAAAAATGTTAAACGAAAGTGTGAAATTTCAACTAGACTCGCGTTCTGATTTGAAAAAAATAAACTTGCAGACATGGAAAAGATTGGGTAAGCCTACCATGATAAAATCTAGCAAGATAGCAAGATCAGTAACAGGGAAAATTAAATTCGAGGGAGAATTGATTATTAATACAACGTTTAACGGGAAGACTCTTAAATTAAAATTGTTCGTCCAGAAAAATACTAACAATCTATTTGGCACCGACTGGATGACATAATTCCACCTTTAGGACTTGCCTGTTAACTCATACTGCCAAAAAATTGAAAAGTTCGATGCCGAAGCGGAAAAACTAAAAGAACTGAAGGAAGCCTATCCAGAATTTTTTTCTGGTGGGTTAGGAAGATGTACCAAGATGATGGCAAAATTTGAGCTACAAGACAACGTCCAGTCAGTGTTCAAAAAGAAGCGAAATGTGCCCTTTGCCTTGTTGGAATAAATCTACAAGGAACTTGACAGATTAGTAAAAACTGGAGTTCTGTGAAAGCTAGAGTACAATGAATAGGCTGCACTAACGGTCTATGCAAAAAAAGAAATCTTAAGAGATACGCATTTGCGTTGACTTTTCTACAGGATTAAATGCTGCTCTGAAGGACTGTCATTACCTTCTTCCAAGTCCAGAAGACATATTTACGAAGCTAAATGGCGGGAAATCTTTTTCGAAAATTGACCTTAGCGACGCTTATTTGCAAATCCCGGGTGAAGAGGTGAGTTTGAAGCTATTGTGTATAAAATACGCATCGCGGATTATATAAATTCGAACGTTTACCTTCGGGGTTAAGGTCGCGCCTGCAATTTTTCAGCAAGTTATGGATGAGCATCCTTCTTAGTCGTTTATTTAGATGATATTCTGATGAATAGTAAAAGCATAGTCGAACATAAGGATCACGTCCACAAAGTTTTTGCTAAGATTCAAGACTATGGTTTCAAAAGGAAAGAGACGAAATGTGATTTTTTTCATGAAAAAAATCAAATAGCAGGGACACAAAATTGACAAGGATTGCAGGACACCAAATCCTGAACGAGCTGCCGCGATTAAAGACATGCCGGTGCCTGATAACATCGCTTTGTTGCAGAGCTTTCTTGGACAAGCAAATTATTATCAGGTATTCGTACATGACATGTATGATTTGTGTGCCCTCCTAAATGATCTATGAAAGAAAGACAAGCCCTGTGATTGGACAGCGGAATACCAAAAAGCATTTGAAAAAATAAAGAAAACACTGACGTCAGACTTATTTCTCTCACATTATAACCTGGACTTGAAAATCATTGTAGCCAGAGACACTAGCACACAATGACTGATGGGACATTAAAACCAATATCTCATGCGTCGGGAGCCTTACTTCCTGCGAAAAAAAAATCATTCGCAAATCGAAAAAGAAGCTCTTGGGATTATATTTGCAGTCTCAAAGTTCCATAATTACGGTCAACACTTCACCTAACAAACAAACCACAAGCTCCTGCTCATCATTTTTGGCTCAAAAGAGGTCTTCCTGCGCGTATAGCCAACAGACTGCAGAGATGGGGTTGTTGCGGAAGCCAGATAAATATACCGGTCCCTGCAAACTTTTGAAATCTAAGTGATTGACAACGAACCAGGCAAGAATGACACAACAAAGGTGTTGCTTCCAGAAGGCCAAACTTTATTATGGCGACTCGTAAATAGGAAAAGCGTACGGCGAACAATCGCCGCAACCGAATGGCGATCGTTGGAGCAGGATGTAGTCGCTGGAGCAGGTCTGGATAGCTGGTACAAGACTGGTATCGTCGGATAGGTGGTTGCTGTTGCAGGACTGGTTTCTGTTGGTGCAGGAAGATGGTTGCTGGTTTAGGACTGGTATCTGCTGGTGCATGAAGGTGGTCGCTGGTTCAGGACTAGTAGTTGCTGGTGCAGAAGTGGTCGTTGCTGGTATCTGCTAATGCAGGAAAGTGGTCACTGGTTCAGGACTGGTAGTTACTGGTGTCTGCTGGTGCAGGAAAGTGGTCGCTGGTTCAGGACTGGTAGTCGCTGGTGCAGAACTGGTATCTGCTGATGCAGGAAGGTGATTGCTAGTGCAGAAAGGCTGTCACTGGTGCAGGACTGGTAGCTGCTGGTGCAGAACTGGTTGCTGCTAGTGCAGGAATGTGGTCGCTGCTGCAGGAAGGTGGACGCTGGAGCAGGGCTGGAAGCCGCTGGTGCAGAACTGGTAGTTGCTGGTATAGGCTGGTGCAGGAAAGTGGTCACTGGTTCAGGACTGGTAGTTGTTGGTGCCCGCTGGTGCAGGAAGGTGGTCGCTACTGCAGGGAGGTGGATGCTGGAGCAGGACTGGTAGCTGCTTCTGCAGTGAAGTGGTCGCCGGTGCAGGAGTGGTAGTTGCTGCTGCAGGGAAGTGGTCGCCGGTGCAAGAAGGTAGCTGCTGGTGCCGTCTCAAAGGGTATTAGGTTAGACTTTCTAATTAGCTCTGAAAAGGGCTGTTAGATTGAGAGGCAGGTAATTGTGTCTGCTGCATTGTGCCGTCTCAAGGGTGTTTGGATAGACTTTTTGAGTAGCCCTAAAAAAGGATTTTAAGCTGAGAGGCTGGCAATGTTCCTGCATCGTCTGCAGCTGGAATATGGACGTCGGCTTTAGGGAAAGCCTTGAGTAGTCCTCGTGGGCAGCTGCTGCTGATTAGGCTTCGGTCGTAGAACGACCAGGGGAGAATCTGATTTCTCCCGTTTCCCCGGCTGACATCAAGCCAAACTGATTTGACCCGGTTTGATACCGCTGCTTTTATACCTACTGTGCGCTACTACGCTATGTCGTCTATGTTGAATGGCCTTGCTTATTATTACTATATAATAGTGAGAAACTTCATTCTACTTCGACCATGTCTTTTTTTTTACTTATTATTGTCCATTATTTGAGGACCGTCCTTAGAAAGACAGGCTGAATTTGATATGTAAAAAAGACGTCCTATGCGGAAGGATTTGGTTCCTTACGACTCGTTCCTAAATACTATTGGCTGACGACATCAGTGACTCATCGCTTCTTGGAAAGGGGTTTGTTTGTTTTGTTTTTGTTTGGTTTATGAGTAGTCGGGTGACGACGATAGGCTACAATCCTGTTAAATTACAACTTCAAAATAGAGTACCTGCCATCGAAAAAATTCGGCCATGCGGACGGATTGTCAAGACTAATTCCCAAATTCAAAGAACCACTGAAAGATAGTGATCGCCTCCCTTCAGTCTGCAGGAGAATTAAAACCTACTCTTTGTAATACAGTAAGGGAAATTCCAGTAACGCTTGAACAAATAAAAAAAGAGGCTCTCCGTAACGAGTATATCAACCAAATAAAAGAGAATTTTTTTTAAAAGAACCACCGATCTACGGACGTCTTCTCTATATGCGAGGAGGTGTTACTGTACAAGGAACGTGTCGTGATTCCGTCAACACTCCAAAAGCGTATATTGAAAGATTTCCAAGCTGGAAACCCAGGGAGTACTAGAATGAAAAGTTTGATGCGTAGCTATGTCCATTGGCCAAACATGGACAAAAATATAGAAAACGCTGTCAAATCATGTAAAGGCTGTGCCCTGGCAGCCAAGATACCTCTTATTAAATTCAATCCCTGGCCAAAAACGGATCTACCACGGTCTTGAATTCATACTGACTCCGCCAGGTCTCTAGGATAATATTACTACCTCATTGTAGTCGACATTTCTCAAAGTGGCCCAGCAACAGAAATTACGATAAAATTTCTGCATAAACTGTTCACCAGATTCGGAGTAGTGGACACCTTAGTGTGCGATAATGGAAGTCAGTTTACGTCTGGAGAATCTTGAGATTTCCATGAAACATACCAGATCGAACACATCACGACCCCCCCCGTCCACCCGAGATCTAATGGACAGGCAGAAAGATCTGTGGAGACTTTGAAGAAAGCTTTGATAAAAGCTAGGGCGACACCAACTGAAAGAGCCCTCCAACAATTTCTTCAAGTGTACAAGGTTACACCTAAGAGCGCCAGCCTCACAATCTCCAGCCGAGGTGATGTTCGCACGTCGGATATGGTCCGTTTACGACAAACTACTCCCGAAACAGACAAAGCCTGAAAGAACATGCATCGTAACCCCGGAGATAAAGTCTTTTTCAGAATCTTCAAAGACAACAAATCTTTTGGAGAGATGAGAACGACCGAAAAAAGAGTTGGGAAGATAATATATATTATAAAGGCTCATAAAAGACAACCAAATTAGGAAACGCCTAACTGATGAGGCTGATAGCAGACCTCATGAGGAAACAGTTATAGATGTGTAGAGAAGAGGAAAATCTCGTATTTTGGTTTGGCGCTCAATTTATTTCAACACTTAATTTCACCCAATCAGGATGACTTATCCTATTCAGCCCGGACCTTCATTTCCGGCTTGCAAAACGGGTGAGCGGCCAAACCCACTCTATTTGGCTTGAGACGGCGACCAGAACAGACGTTCGTCTAGCCGTCCCTGCTTAGCGATGCTTTTTAACATAGCAACACCAGCAGCAACATGGACGCTCAACGAGGGAACCATCTAATTTATGGATTTCCTACGAGGAATCCCAATTGAATATGAATTGGATGCATTCAGCATGCCTTCCACAGGCACCACTTCATGTCACCCCAAAAATTGGCTATGTCGATCTGAGCGTAAGCCCGCTCTCGACACAAGCTCCCATTTCACCGCTGGACCACATGGAGACAACGCAGACTCTCCCGCAAATACCAGACACAAAACTACACGGTGACTCTAAACACAATCCCTCACACGTCCCGCAACACACGCTGCCATATCAACATCCCGCTACGCCATTTCGTCTCCAACACTAGCAAGCCTAAACTCCACGAGTCTTGCGGCACCAAAAGCAAACCATATTCCATGCTGCAAATAAAAACTTTCTTTGTTGTGTTATAAAAGAAAAGTTTCGTCATTCATTTGTGTTGCCTAAAAAAAATGAGTGTTAGAGAAATTAACAATTTCCCGAACCGCTATAGATGTCATATACGACTCTTTCGATATTCCGACCCCCACAGCGGCTCCCAAAATGGGCCGTTCAAAAAGAAAAAGGAAAACACCTGTTTTAATAGTTATCAACCCAAAACGTATAAGGTACTAAGACTAAAAACAAATCAAAATTTCTTAAAGCCTTAACAATTAAGTCAAGCAGAGGAATACCAAGTCTCGGAGAAAAAAAAACAAAAAAAAACAAAAAAAAACAACAAACTTTTTCTTCAGACTCCTGCGGAGTTAAGACTTAGTGTTATGGTGACCTATCAACACGATAGTGAACTCTTCATCCTTCATAGATACTAAACCTATAAATACTAAACCTATTCACTCTCGGAGAAACTTCCACCCAGCTTTCTGGACTACTTTTGTTTCTTTGTGACGGCGATTGTGTGAGTGATTGTTATTGTTGAATCTATTGTTGAACTTGTTATTTGTTACAGTGTCCCTCCTAAAACAATTTGTTATTGTTTATTTTGAGGTGGGTCAAGCCACGGTTTTTTTTTTTTTGTTTTTTTTTTTTGTTCTTTATTGCAATTTGTTGAATTCTACAGTTATTTCACCATACACCGAATTTTACCTCATTCGAAAAGTCATACATTGAACTTTTTTACTAAAACATTCGCCGCACCCTCCCCCTAGTTGCCTCAAGCTACTATGGAGGAGCCAAACATTTTAAACGTTTCTGACATTTCTCAGCAAGAAGCCGGAAGAATTATTATCCGCTCCATCATCTATTCCACCGGCACAAAAGGCACCGGCCACGCCAGTCTCCTGGTCAGCACAAATCCAAAAAAAAGTGACTACCAAAGAGACAGGGTTGAAAAGTATGCGGAATATTTCAAACAAAATGAAATTCTACCCATCCCAGAACTTGTCAAAGCTGTAGAGCCAAAACACCTGTCCTTCGTAGTCACTGACTTACGAACGAGGAGGCTGGCTGGAATAAAAAAAGGAATCATTTGAAGAACTTTTGAAGACAGCAGACATCCCAGGTAGGTATTTTTGCCGTTGAAGAGTTGTCACCTGGGATGTCCTATTATCAACAGAAGACATAGGGGGTGTCCCCGTGGTGTAATGGTTAAAGCGATGGTCTGCGAAATCGTAGCATGCGAGTTCGAACTCCAGTTGCGCTATTACGTTCACTTTTGGGCAAATACCCTTAGGAAAGGTATGAACCCCCTTATCCTCCCAGCTAAGGGTTAAATAGCACCACTACTGTCCTTCTAGGAAAATGGCTTTGGCATTAAATAACCCATGAAGGTTAATATGCCATTAAACAAAGAAACCAAACCAAACCAACCAAGCAAAACTAGAAGACAGCTAAAAAATTGGTCGGTAGCAACATCACTACAAAATTCTTCTGGTTCCAACCTGAATATCGACGGAAAAAAATGATCAAAGTCACCGTATGCAACATCTCCATACAACTTAGCGGAGACGTTCTCGCCGTCTAAGTATACATGGCGACGTAGAGAGTGTCACACAAATTAAAACTGCAAGTGACATTGCATACGGTGACTACACTTTTATCATGGTTTTAGATAGGGGAGGGTTTCAGGCCATATCCCCACACAATAAAGTACAGGGACCAGACAATGATGGTGGTTGTTGAAGGCAGGAGACCCTTGTGTTGGACTTGCAAGCAGCTGGGCCATTTCATCCGCTCCTGCCCTCAGAAATTCACATCTACTACTACAGGGGCCCGACAATATTTTTCGGACACTTTAGTATTCGACTTTCCGAGTACCATAGAGTGGCGAAATTCCTTCAATTCCTTCAATAGAATAGCATAAACATATAAAGACAATATCTGTAATAAAAATGGAAGAAAATCGATTAGGTAAGGAAAAATAGTTAATTTTCATCATTTTTTACAAAACACACGCGACATTATTTTTCGGACATCGTTGAAAAACTGTTAATAGTCTGTAATATCACCTTTCTTCTCAATAACTTTTATCAATCTCTCTTCATAATGATCAAACATATGCACAATAACATCTCTACGTGTTTCTATTAGTTGTTCTTTGGCTCCTAGTATTCGTTCCCATAGTTGAGCCTCTTTCGTTATTTCAGGTCCATCGTAGACAAGTTGCGCAAGCATTTCCCAAACATTTTCTATTAAATTTAGATCTGGGCTTCTTGCAGGCCATTCCAAAGTAGTCATATTCACTTTAGCCATCCATTCTTTCATAAGTTTTGACACATGGATGCTGCAATTATCTTGCTGTCGAACGAAATCATTCCCCATCTCTCTTCTTATCCTTGGTAGGGCTTTCTCGTCCAGCAACTGTTTGTAGCTTTCGCTGTTCTGTCGTCCTTTCAGCTACTCCAACCATATATTTCCATTAGCAAAGATCATACCCCAAACCTTAACTCCTCCTCTTCCCATCTGTCGTTTGTTCAGTACAACAGGCTCACCCCTTCTCGACCAAGTACACCATCCATCGGGCCCATCAAACTTGAAACGCTTCTCATCAGTAAATATAACCTTCTTAAAGTCAACATGCTTTGTTAACCACCTTTTAGCACTCTCCAGTCTTGCTCCTTTGTGTTTCTTTGTTAGTGTAATTTTTTTCTTTGCCTTTGCATACTTCAAACCAATCCTATGCAGCGTTCTTTGTACTGTTCGGACGTTTACATCCAATTCACATTTCTCCTTCACTTTTCTTGCTGTAACTTTTTCTCCAGATGTCATAAGCCGTGTCACAGTCCTCTTCATTCTCCTTTCAGTCCTCTTGCCAATTGATCTTTTCCGCCCTCTATTCTATTTCTGCTCGGAGTTTGTCTTCAGCATGTATTCGACCGTTGATTTCGACAGCTTCAAATCCATGGCGATCCTTCCGATGCTGAGGGAATCTTCCCGCTTCTTCCGTGCCAAAGAAACGACTTCTTTTGGATGCATTTTACCTCATTAAACTTAATTGTTTTGCCAAGAAATGTCCGGACTATTTATGCTGTTAGATTGTCCTAGGTTAACATAGTAGTAGGGGTGCCAGTGCCCCAGAACAGTGTACAAGCAGAAAATTTGCATACAGCAACATATACATGAACATAGCTCTTAATAAAATAGGATTTTTTGTCATGTCCGAAAAATAGTGTCGCGCAAGTTTTCGCAAAAATCACAAAAAACTAAAATTATCAAAGCCAAACTCAAAAAAATGATTACACTAAAAGTGGATTTTCACTCCTCAACTACGTACTTACAATCTCTAAAGTTTTTGGCACTAGTGACCACCTTGAAGTACTTTTTTCAAAGTGTCTGAAAAATATTGTCGGGCCCCTGTATTACTACTACAACGACGACCACAACAACTAAGATAGCTGCAGCAACAGAACACACAACCACAATTAATGAGACAGAAACAGGAGACCACCCCAATAAAGAAGAAGGGTGGACCCAGGTAACCCGAAAAAAGAAATCCCCAAACAAAGCATCATCATTATCAATAGAAAAATCAATAGAAAAATTTCCAACAGTGACAACAACAGAAGGTAAATCTCCCGCTAAAGCATCATCATCAACAACAACAGTACCTACAACAGAAGCCCAAAAACCAAAAAATCTCCAGCTAAACCATCTCCCGCAACAATTACAGCAACAACAATGGTTATGTCGTGACCTGTTCACAAACGTAAACAGATCGGATTACTTACACCCATAGAAACACGACATCCGGCTGCGACAGGAAATGATGAAACCCGACATGAACCTGACCTGCCGTTACAGCTAAAAAGGGAATAAATTTTATTTAACATTTACAGAACCCGTCTGTCAAAAGTAATTCTATTAAAATAGAGTGGAGTATCTTCTGTAGCCTATCTCAGGATAAAGGACTAAACTTCCACGTCTATTTTTAATAGACAAACTTCACATTTACGCAGCCCAGCAGAATGACATACTTTTTCCTTTTTATAAACAAGCTCCGGGGTCGAGAATTACAATTTTGGGGAAATAAACAGAGGTCGTTTTACTTTACGACTTACCTCTCCAGTTGGGTCACATTCGGCCGGTCGTGTTGGCCTCGCCACGGATCTGGCCGAGTGTGCCTCGGCACTGGAGATTTCCTCCGGCCTCAGGAAGCCGTCTCCTCGGGCTTTTACCCCCTTCGAGGGGAGTTAAGTTTATTGCCCAGCGCCTGAGGCGCTCCTAATAAGGGGAATGCCGACGGGGCCGTAGGTATTTTTGATAATGCCAGACGCATGTGGGCTACGGCCCTGCGACCGGACCCACCTTAAAAAGGCCTTGTGCCAGATTTGTCCGGTGGTGGGATGGATGATAAATACTGAGGTCGTTTTACTTTACGACTCACGTCACCAGTTGTTGGGCCGCACTCGGTCGGCCGTGTTGGCCTCGGCACGGATCTTGGCACTGGAGATTTCCTCCGGCCTCTGGAGGGCCGTCTCCCCAGGCTTTTACTCCCTTCGGGTAGGTATTTTTGGCAATGTCAGACGCGTGTGGGCTACAGCCCTGCGACCAGACCCACCTTAAAAATGGCCTAGTGCCATACTTGTCCAGTGGTGGGACGGATGGCAAATACCGGGGTCGTTTCACGAAGCTCTCAGCGCGAGGCTCTCAAGGCTGAATCCAAACATCTCGTGGTTGCATTCGTCTTACTTTCAAGGCTGAATCCTACATCTCGAAGTCGCATTCGCCTTACTTCCCTTAGATATGCCAAAAGGTCCTTTTAAGGAGCTCTAGAGGTCTCCTTCTGCTGGTTGGAGTATCTCTGACGGTTCTTACGAACTCGTCGAAGCAGACGGCCTGGAGGCAAACACGAAGAGGACTTAACCAACTCGGTCGATTCCGCTGTCCGTTCGTTCGCTCAGCTGCGCAGCGCTAAGGTTAGCTTTAGTTACCGCTAAGGTTAGCCTTAGTTACCGATTCCCTATCTACGCAGCGCTAAGAAACCGCAAATCATAGCCGCGGCCTCCTGGTCCGTTTGCTCGATAGTGCAGAGCTATGGCACGGTTTAAGCTTTAGCTACCACTCTCGATACGTCTGCTCAGCTAGGGCATGGCAAAGCTTTAGCCTCACTTACCGATACGAAACATCGATCTACCAACTTCGACCAACATCAGCTACTCGCATCGATCATCTAGCTGCCTCTCTACGACTTCGACCATACTAGCTACCAACATCAACAATCTAGCTGACGACACTAAGAACTATCCATCAACTTACATACGTCCTTGTAAACTCGACGAATAAATTGTCGTATTTGTTATACGGTTATTTCGCCTTTGTTTCCTTCATAGTTCTTTTGGCTGTCACTACTCGCACGCTTAACCTTAAATCAATTACGGGGTTGATGTGGTTATCGGCTCCGCAACAGTTAAAACACCAATTAAAGAACTAACAACAGTAACCAAATTAACATCCAAAAAAAAAAAAAAAAAAGAAAAAGAAAAAGTAACATCCACCGGAAGAACTGCCTGAAAATATGGAAACATCCACAAATTTAAAAAGGAGGGATAGTGGGGACACAACCATGGCGGGGGAGAAAAATCAATGTAAAGAAGAGTCACCAAAACCCAAAACACATACCCAGCCACAACCTGAAAAGCATCCACAACCTGAAAAGCAACCACGACCCTAGCACCCAGCACAAATCATACCCCAACACATTCCAAAAATCCCCAGATGTGGATGCGGCTAGATAGCTCGCCCTCTTGGACAGTGTGTTAGAAGAGCTGACTATGATTTCGTTAGTTGTCCCACGTTCCACTTGATAAAGCAGACTGACCATAAACTTGTTATAGTCAGGCTGCGGTTAGCTAATAGGCCTAGTCTAGCCAGCTACTGGAAGTTCAATACCTCTTTACTAGAGATACGGGATTTCCAGGACCGGCTGGAATCCCTAATTAAGCGAGCGCTAGTGGGATCATTTACCGAGAATAAGTGGTGGGCTTCCTCAAATATAGGATTAGAGATTTCACCACCAAATACGGTCGACAGCTCAAGCTAGATAGGACCAGGAAGGCGAAGTCTATAGAAGTCTCCCTAAACGTAGAACAAGCTTGGAGGGACCTTGAGCGTAAGATTAGCGAACGCTACAAGGGAGTCGTAGTTAGATCTTGGTTAAAAAAGAGTTCTCACTGAAGCTGTGGAATCGAACGCGACTGCGCGTGAAGAAGAAGTGCGAAGGTTTCCCCGTCGATATATCGATTCCGTCAAGTCCCCAGATGGGCGTTCGCTGCGATCGAGTCGTGAGATACGTGACATCTTTCGGGCACACTTTCGTGGTCGCTTTGCCGGCTGTCCTGATCTTCCGCTTAAGGAGTTTCGCAGCTATTTAGCTGACTTCCTCCACCTTGGGGCGGCGGAAGCGGCTAGCTGCGAAGGTGTGGTTACTAAATGCGAAATCCATGATGACTTGAAGCAGGTCAGCCACAACAAACCGCCAGGACTAGATGGTTTACCCAACGAAGTGTACTTGAGGCTGCTGCTCATGTTTGTGCCTAATCTAATGGATATGTTCAACCATTGGTAGCGTTACCAAAAGGGCGTGATCACATTGCTGAAGAAAGGATGCAGGCATTGTTGGAAGGGATTAGATGATTACAGGCCCATAACTCTGCTAAACACAGAGTTAAAGATTTTGGCCCAGGTCTTAGCGAACCGCTTACAGGTTGTCATTAGCGGTCTGATCGGCCCTGAGTAGACCTTCGCATCGAAGGAAACATCGATCCAAGACAACCTGCACTTGATTCGCGAGATCCCAGAAGGGTTAAAAGACGGTACCGAAGCCGCGCTTATCAATTTAGATCAGTCCAAGGCCTTCGATTGGGTTGACCATCGATTTTTGGCATCTGTTTTGGAGACTGCCGGATTCAAACCGGAGTTCCGCAGTTGGATTAGCATTATGTACCACAACCCTCAGGCAGTGGTGCAGGTAAACGGAAGGCGTTCGAGGGCGTTCGCGATCGAGCGATTGGTTCGGCAGGGTTGTCCTCTGTCTCCTCTTCTCTATGTCCTCGCTTTGGAGCCCCTGCTCCGAAGGCTTCGGGAGGAGGAGGCAAATCCGGCCTTGCACGGTATCCCCTTTTGCTGGCCCTCTTACAGCAAGGGTTTCCGTGTTCACCGATGATATCAATTGTATCCCGCCGCCTGGACATAGAGGCTATGAAGAAGGCGGTTGCTGAGTACGAATGAATAGCTAGAGCCAAGGTCAATTTTGACAAAAGCAAAGGTTTGTGGCTCGGTGCCTGGACGGGTAGCGATACCCTGTCAGGGCTCTTCCGCTAGAGTGACAGACCCGTCCGCATCCTCAGGGTAGGGTTCGGGCCTGACCTCTAACTGGAGCGAAATTGGTCAGAGGTACAAGCTAATGTTGATGCCCAGGCTGGAACCTGGATTTCAAGGAAGTTGTCCTTAAAGGTTAGGGCGGAGGTCTGGCGTGTACATCCTCCCCTTGATCCTTTACCGATTGGCTATACTTCCTCTGCCTAGGGCTCGTCGGCTGGTGCTTCAACGATCCCCCATCAGATTATTCTCGGGAGGTGGCAAGTCAATGGTCCGTAGACAGGTTTGCATTCAACGTACGCGCAATAGGGGTTTGAGTATGCCTGATCTGGTGAAGCATTGCCTCTCTGAAAGACTCGTATACTTGGACCGATCCTTGTCGGGGGACGCGGTGTGGAGACGAAAGGTGAGTAGGACTTTTCCTCGCTTCAAGTCAGATCCAAAGGCTGAAGGTCGACGTAAGCCTAGGGACGAAGCACCGTTTGTCCACAAATGCCGTACGGTCCTTCGTAACCCTTTTGGGTCCAATGACTTTTCACGGCCTCGGAAAGAACTATATCGGGATCTAGTGGTCCTATTTACCCAACCTCTCCGCTCGAGCAGGATATGACACAAGGTCAATTTTTTAAGCGGAGTTTAACAGGTGAAATGTATGACAAATGCTGACTTCCTCCTAACAGTTTTTAGACGGACACTTCTATCTTCTGTACTAACACTCTTATTTTGTATATATGCTCTGTTCTTCAATACAGTTGTTCCATCTATTTTCTCTTCTTCTGTGTCTTCTTTCTGGTCCTTAACGGGCTACAACTAATAATAATAATAATAATAATTTGTCTTTTTTCATTTTTCATTAAGAGCATAGCACATTTTTCTGTATCAAATTCCCTTTCTATATCCTGGCTGTATTTTCTTATTGTTTGTGTCAGAGTCTCCATTTCTTTTTTCATTTTTGGCAAACTACTTAATATTAACATGAGATAATTAATCTTTTTTTTATGATTTTGTAAATTTGGAGCCCTCAGTGCACTTCCTAAATATGTAATTAAGTAATGTCATTACTATTACTAAAAGTAATGGCAATAATAATAATGTTATGGTGACCTATCTACACAATAATGAACTCTTCCTCCTTCATAAATATTAACCCTTTTTTACTCCCATAGAAACTTTCTCCCAGCAGTTAAACCTGACTGTTTGGACGGACACTTCTATCTGCTGTACTAACCCTCTTATTTTTTTTTTTTATACATGTTCTGTTTATTCAATACACTTGTTCCATTTACTTTCTCTTCCTCTGTGTCTTCTTTCTGGTCCCTAACAGGCTACAACATATTTGATCAACTTTAAATTTCTTGCACAATTCCCAGTGGATCAATTTCCCCACCCAGTTGTGTCTAGTCTTATATTTTTTAAGCTAACTTACTACATTCATTTATTATGTGATTGATTGTTTTGTCTCAATCACCACATAATCTACATCAGCTATTTTGTTGCATCTTATCTATTCTTGCTTTGACATAGTGTAACATACCCAGATACGGGGGTGTCCTCGTGGCGTAATGGTTAAAGCGATGGACTGCAGGATCGTAGTAAGTGAGTTCGTATTCCAGTCGCGCTGTTACGTTTACTTTCGGGCAAATACCCTTGGGAAAGGTATGAACCCCCTTATCCTCCCAGCTATGGGTTAAATAGTACCACTACTGTTCTTCTAGGAGAATGGCTTTGGCATTAAATAACCTACAAAGGTTGATATGCCATTAAACAAAGAAACCAAACCAAACCAAATACCCAGATACGGATATGTAAAACGTACGTAGAATGTTCATAACATATATACATAGAACATAGGAATCCTGAAACACGAAAAACACTTACGACTTCTTAGTTCAGGTACGAAAATTTTTATTACCTTTGAGTTTAAAGGTTTTTCGACATAAGGAGAGAGATGCACAATCTTTCTATGCTGGCTTTTCCATGTGACCCCCAACACATGTGGCGCCCGTAGCGCACAAATTCTTCTGGCCTCAGCGAGCCCCGAAAGTCGACCCTTCCCGTTCGGAGTCTAGTTCTCAACTCAACAGACTTTTTTCAAATCCCCCCCAATCCTCCGTGCACGCTTCCGGTGCATGACGTCATTCACATCCCCTGGTCCTGGGATTTTTATTTTGACATCTGTGAACGACACATCTTCCCCGCATGCGTGTTAACACCTGCGCTCAAGTTTGCACCTAACTAACCCATGTGCTGAGCCGAAAGGTTTTCAGCCTAACTAAACCCAAAGGTAAGATATATAAAACGAAATCCCTCGGCCACTATATTACAATAGCTAATCTTTATGGCATTGTTTTGTGCGGCTATCAGAAGAGATTCAGTTTCTCTCTTAATGCTTCCCTTTCTTATCCAAGTTTTCTTGTGTGAGATTTTGCT
This sequence comes from Sepioteuthis lessoniana, assembly GCA_963585895.1. Lineage (NCBI taxonomy): Eukaryota > Metazoa > Mollusca > Cephalopoda > Myopsida > Loliginidae > Sepioteuthis > Sepioteuthis lessoniana. The sequence continues at coordinate 131,463,634 of OY757907.1, forward strand.
TGATTGTCTCTTGAAATATCCATACAGTTGTTTTTATTCTCATTTTTGTTTTCTGGTTTATTATTATTATTATCATTATTAGCATAAACCTGTAAGGATTTCTTATACATATTTGTCCAGAAAAGATTTCCATTTTATCCAGTCTTTTTCTCTTTCTTTCCACTGTTAATAGATGTAGTTTTAGGTTCTCTCTTATTAAGTAACTTCATTGTTTTTCCTGTATATATTTAATGTACTGTGTGTATGAGTGTGTGTATCCATGTATACAAATATATTTTCAGTGTAGTTAGATATATATATATATATAAATTAAATTGTGAGTCAGGACTATCCTACTACAGTTTCACCTAAAACGGCTCCTCAGGGTACCTAGCATTGGTGCTAGGTACCCTGAGGAGCCGTTTTAGATGAAACTGTAGTTGGATAGTCCCGACTCATGATTTAATTTTTTTAATTGGCTCTATTTAGTATTGAGCAGTTTTTGTAATTGTAGCATTGTAGCATTTTGCAGTGAGTTTTTGTTCTTTTAACCAACCGATTGCATATCTCTTGATTTTTTTCAACTGGTGTGACAATGTTGGCATTTTCTTTCTTTTTCTCCTGATAATTTTTTTCTTTTTTCCCCAGGCAGTGATTCGAGGTTTGTTATCTTTTTTCTTTTTCTTTGTCACCATGAATGCTGGTAGATAGTAAATTAGTAAATATATATATATATATATATATATATATCATCAAACCACACTGATACCATGGATTCCCTTGAGCCAATCTTACCATTCATCCTCTTGAACTTCTACTAGGTGTTATTCTTGTATAAATCTGTTTTTATTATTATACAGAGTGCGATGGGTAAATTGTCATCATTCTAAATTATTAATTTTGTGCAATTGTTTTGCTTATTTTTGGTTTTGTCAACTCTGCAACAAAGTAAAGTCAGTTGGACACTGTCTGTGAGGAAAGCAGCACCATGATACAATTCACTCCTCCAGAACTTTGGAAATGGCTTGCTATACTGCATGGTATTCATGCCACAAGATCCAACACAAAGAGTTCACTGAGTTTGATTTCTGAAGACAGTGCAGATGGTTGATTGATTGCATTTTAGAGCATATCAATTTTTGTAGATTATTTGATGTAAAATCCCGCTCATACATATATAGTAAATAAAATTTGTAAAGGAATAGCTTGTATGTAACAATCTTTAAATGAACTTGGGCTTATTTGTTTGTACACAATTAAATAGTTTCAAGTACTGCTATGTAATACAAATGATTCAATTTAACTGTCATTTGTTTGCACGTAGTTAAATTGTTTCAAGTATAGAAAATGATTAAACAGTTCTATTTGACCCATAGATGGGAACCTAATGAGTAGTACCACACTGGTTCAGAGTGGACCTTGGAGTAATGGCAATGAAAGATTCCCTGGAGTTCCAGAACTGAAGCCTTTACATCAGATAGTTTAGTGTCATATCTCGAACCCTCAGAGTGAGTGGATGTCTTGCCTTCAGTAAAGATGCAGTTGGCATATTCTACAGTCCCAGCTGACAGGATTGGGACAATGCAGAGGATTTTAAAAAAGAGTTGGATTGGTCCAATGGGAATTACAAATGTACAGCAGCTTGGAAGCCTCACCCTGATTGTTCTGATGAGAAAAGAACTTGAATTTGTTGGCAGGGTCCAAGTCATCATTGATAATGATCTCAGCAAGTCAATCAGATCCATAGCCAGGAACATAGGAGTGTCTAAGGTTCTTATCATGCAAGTAATGTATGAAGATATTTACAGTTTCTCATACAAGTAAGGGCCAATTTTTATCACAAGTCACAAGGAAAGACTGCACAACAAAGCTTCACATCACACTCCAGCATCCACTCCAACATGCTTTGGGTTTTTTTCTGATGAGAATAAATTTCTGCTTGGATCTAATGGTGAATTCACAGAACAACTGTTGGCTTGCTCTGTTTCAACAAGATGTGCCAATTGTGATGAAAACTTAAAATCCAGTCCATATAATCATATTTACCAACCCCTCCGCTCGGGCAGGATATGACACAAGGTCAATTTTCAAGCGGAGTTTAACAGGTTTGAATCCAGTCCATATAATGGTGTTTGGAGTTGTCACTAGTGATGGTGACATTATGCCTGCTTTCATCTTTCCGCATGGCCTTAGACTCTATACAAAAGCCTACATCAAGTGCCTGGAGAATGTAGTGCTCTCCTAGATTGTGAAGGTGGCTGCTAGAATATACATGTGTGTGTGTGTGTGTGTGTGTATATATATATATATGTTATCAGCATAATTTGTTTATATATATAAAAGGAATAGGTCTTCAAGTGAATTTGGTATTTTAAATTTTATTTTTTTATAATTTTACTCAACAAGTGTTTCTAACTTCATAGTCTTCTTCAGGAGTCTAATAATGGTTTAGGCAGTCGTATAGTGTGGATTATTTTGATAGGGTTGTGATTCTTTTTAATTTCAGGATTTGTGTCTGTAAATGTCCTGTTAGAGTTAATTGTCCATAAAAACCTTTGGCCTCTGCTGATGTCTTTTTCCTGTATATATTTACAAGAATGTACTGTGTGTATGAGTATTTGTATCCATGAATACAAATATATTTTCAGGGTTGTTTTATATATATATATATATATATATATATGAATATCATCAAACCATGCTGATAATATGGATTCCCTTGAGCCAATCTTACTATCCATCCATATCAGGCATCACTCTTCACTAGTACTCTATACAATACCCAGTGTCCATGCAGAACTTTCTTTTTGGCTGGTTGACCAACACTGGTGTGTCCATGTGTGGGAGTCCATAAGAGAACATTGCTTATGAATTCATCCTTACTTCTTCATAAGTGACCACTGTATCCTGTTTGTATTACTTGGATGGTTCATGAGATGGAAGTTAAGTAGCCATACAGCTGCTGTTTTGTGCGGTGTTGCTTCCAGGATTTGTTCAAAATAGCATGCTGCATCCTTGCATAGTTCCTATCTAGTTTTTTCTCCAAGCATTTAGTTAAAGTCCAAGAGTTGCAAACACACAATAACACAACTATAGTTTCAGCTTGAAAGAATATCCGTTTTATTTTATCTATATAATATATAAGGTGAATCAAAAAATCTATATAATATCCTGAGGGAATCAATAAGTCTATAGCTTGGCATATAGATACAAGTTGAATTTTGCAATGAAATCTTAATTGTATAATGTTCAATCTACTAGATTATGGTGGATTAATAAGTCTATATGATATATATGTTGAATCAATAATCTATATGATATATAGGGTGAATCAATATGTCTGTATAATAAATAGGGTGAATCAATAAGTTCATATAAAATAGAGGATGAATCAATAAGTCTGTATAAAATATAGGGTGAATCAATAAGTCTGTATAAAATATAGGGTGAATCAATAAGTCTGTATGGTAAATAGGGTGAATCAATAAGTCTGTATAAAATATAGGGTGAATCAATAAGTCTGTATAATAAATAGGGTGAATCAATAAGTCTGTATAAAATATAGGGTGAATCCATAAGTCTGTATGGTAAATAGGGTGAATCAATAAGTCTGTATAAAATATAGGGTGAATCAATAAGTCTGAATAATAAATAGGGTGAATCAATAAGCCTTTATATTATAGTGAATCAATAGGTCTATATAATATATTGCATGAATTAGTGAGTCTATAACTTGGTAGTTAAATACTATTTGAATTTTTATCTGAAATTTTAATTGTAAAATATTCAATCTATTAGATTACTCTTCAACATCAAATTAAGTGCATTAACATGGAAGGTTATTATGTTGAAAATAAATGTTTTTGTTCCATTGAATAAATTCTTTTCTTATCATTTAGTTAAAAAGCTATTAATATACCTTGCCCAGTCAGTTGGGGCTGTAGAATACACCGACTGCACCTCTACAGAGGGGTAAGATCCCCCCAACGAGTGACATGGATATGACTCTAAACAATCGGATAATGATGTTCCAGTAATGCTGGAGCTTTGGGAAATGCGGAGTACCCCTTTATTGCCATTGCTCCCAGGTCCACGCTGGCCCGGAGTGGTAACACCTGATAGCGTCCTATCTATGGGTTAAATAGAACTAACGGCATACTTATGCTAAACTGAATTGTTTGACTAAACTGAATAGCTTGAAATAGAAATGCTTTTGACAATTAAACCATACTTACATTAAAACTGCGTGCTTATGCTAAACTGAATTATTTGAAATAGAACTGTTTTTTGACGTTGAAACTGTATTTACACTAAACTGAATTGTTTAACATAGAACTGTTTTGACATTTAACTGTGTTTAAACAAAATCTGTACTCATACTAAACTGAATTAACTGAATTAGAACTGCTTGTCTAAATGGAATTGTTTGAAATAGAACTAATTATTCACATAAAAAATGGATTTGGTGTTAAATAACCTGCAAAGGTTGATATGCCATAAAACCCAACCAACCAACCAACCATTAATATACCTATAAATGTGTGTGTATGTGTGTGTGTGTGTGTGTATGTGGTCATACATTTGACAGCTTATTTATGCATACACAAACATGCAATCATACACCAGCGTGTATGTGTACACACACATTCTCATATACCAGCATGTATGTGAACATATGCATGCACACATATATACACAACCACACATACACACACACACACACACACACATACACATGTACATGTATGCATGTAAATAGGGATTGAATAGGAGTACATGATTTCGGTGAAAAACTATCCTAGGGTTTAATTGAGACATTCTCCCACATTTTAAATAGTTTTGACATGCTGAAGTGATAATTTTCAATTTAACCCTCTCAAATTCAGTTCTGTCAAAAGTTTAAACAAGATTATCTCGTTACATGTTGTCTAGAAGATAAAGCAAAGTAAAACCATATAACCAGTGATGTCTAGGTTTTTCATAAAATGCTGTCAAACCCACAAGCATTAAAAGATTTTCAGTTATCAGCTCACTTAGAATAAGATAAATAAAAACATTTAGATTTTACACAAAAATACAATTGCTTAAAAATATTGCTCTCTTCTTCAGTTTGGTTTATAGCTCAATTGAAAATGAATTAATATTCAACATACAAAGTTTAGCTGAAAAGTTCATAGGCTGACCAAGATAGTCACATGAAATGTGACAAAATAACACTTATTTTTCAACATAGTTTCCCTTGCACACATATACTTCTTTGATTAGTGTTGTAGTGCTTGGATCCCCTAGGTCAAAAAAGTCATCAATAGCAGATATAATGTCATCATATGAATTTTTTAGGCCTTAAACTTTCGAGTCTACGAACTTTTCAGCACCCCGTCATATGTACCAATCTCTTGGTGAATATATATTCATTTGCTGTGTGTATAATCATTTAAGTAAATAAAAGTTTTTGTTTCTTTGATAAATTCTGCTTGTAATATCACAGGTTGCAGAAACAGATAGTAATATTCAAATATTCTAAAACACATTTGTATAGTAAAATCATTAGAAATGCATTCCAAAACTTTTTATAGTAAAAAGATTTTTGACAAATTTCCTAAAATTATCATCGTATTTGCTGTGCACTAGAGAAAATATAGTTTTTAAGTATTTGTTTAAGAAATCCTAATTGTGATATCATAGGTCAAGTTGACATTGAATGAAGAATTGAGTACAGTAATTCCCTGTTATAATTTTCAAGAAATAGCTTCTTAATAGAACCAATAGTAAAAGAATGCCATTTTGGCAGAGCTTAGAATACTCTGAATGTATCATCTGCGGACCAGTTAGACTCTTCCCCCAAAAAAAGGTGTCTTGAGTATGACACTAAATTGTATTTGATGGTGAAGCTCAAGTTCTGAACAACTGGAGATTGCCATTACTCCCAGGTCCACTCTGCCCTGGAGTTGAAGTATCTCTTAGGGTTCCATTTATGGGTCAAATCAAGCAGTTAAAAATCATACTAATTTGATAGAACTGTGTACAAAAAATACACAATAATGTAAATATGAATGCAATTTCCTAACTTTTTAGCAGAAAATTGCCCCAAAAGGTTTTGATATACCATTGTAAAAATTACATCCTTTTTTTTCCAAAATAGTATTTCTAATGGCCACTTGGTGGCAAGAACAAAGTATTATAAAATGCAAGTCAAAGTTGAAACTCCCTGTCTCTTCATTTCAACCTCAACAACAAGAAGCACAATTCTTTATTATTGCTCCAGCAAAATTTAAGAACTTTCTTGAGCTTATATTTCTATTTATTGTTCAATCACATAATACAATTTTAAAAAGTTATAAATGATTTTTTTTAATATATTCATTTGCTATTTCAAAATAGTGATATATTTTACTTTTTATTTATTTGTTCATTTCATTCAACAGAAATTTCATTAATTTACTTTAAAATTCAGATTTTTCATTTGTTTTACTTTGTCATTAAGAATTGTGAAAATCAAACAAAAATCATATTTGAATGATTTTTTCCAACTTTATTCTAAGCCATTGAAATGAATCATGAAGATAGCATTTTCTGGTCAAAATAAATCAGGAAGATAACATTTTCTGGTAGAAAATATGCGAAGCATTTTATTATAACTTAAAAGGAATCATTTGGTCTATTTGTTCAACAATATAGATATAATCATAGTTGATATAGACATACCTTTTATATTTACAAATACTGGCAAATACACCCAACTAAGCTGAAACACTACTGCATAGTTTGGAACAAGCCACTGCAGGCATTGGTCTCTATGTCAATGCACACAAAACTGAATATATGTGCCTTAATCAAGCAGGTGGCATTTCCACACTAGACGGAACCTCTCTGAAACTGGTAGACAAATTCACCTACCTAGGAATCAGTGTCTCATCAACCAAAAAAGACATCGACATGCAGCTAACGAAGGCATGGACAGCTATCGATAAGCTATCGATCATATGGAAATCAGACCTGACCAATAAAATGAAACACAGTTTCTTCCAAGCAGCAGTCATGTCGATACCGCTGTATGGATGCACCACCTGGACACTAACAAAACAGCTCGAGAAGAAGCTAGATGGCAATTACACAAGAATATTGTGAGCAATATTGAATAAGTCCTGGCGGCAACACCCCACAAAGCACCAACTATACGGCCACCTGCCTCCCATCACGAAAACTATCCAATTTAGACGAACCAGACATGCAGGACACTGCTGGAGAAGCAGGGACGAACTCATCAGTGATGTACTCCTATGGACCCCCACTTATGGCTGAGCAAAAGCAGGATGACCAGCTAGAACATACATACAGCAGCTATGTGAGGATACGGGATGTAGCCCTGAAGACCTGCCAGAGGCGATGAACGATAGGGAAAAGTGGCAAGAGAGAGTCAGGGATATCCGTGCTAGCGGCACAACATGATGATGATGATGATGATGTCTGTAAAAATTATTTTCCTGTTTTTTTGGTTTTGTTTTTTTTACTGTCGACACCATAAGATTTTTACTTAATTTGTAAGTTACACATAAAAGTACCACTGTAATTACATTCACCTGCTCTGATCAATATTTGGCATGATTGACAAATATATATTATGATTGACACACACACACACACACACACACACACACACACAGATATAGAGATAGTTATACAAAGACTTATTGCTACCACTTTCGTGTACTTTTCCAAAAGAGTTAAATAAACATATATAGATATATATATATATATACAGTACATTTCAGTATTTTATACATATAAGAAAAGTTACAATGATTAGAAAATTAATGTTTGGAAAATTATGAAATTTTAGTCAAATTTGTTTTTGTGTAAATGGAATATCCTAAGTGTCAGGTCATAGAATGAAATAGAATTGAGTTCTTGCTTTAATATACAGAAATTATATTTTAAGATTTTTCACTTGTTATGCAGTCTTCTCCAAAAAATCTATAATATTGTATATAAGGAAAAAAATGAAAGTCAATAACTCACCCAACAATAATTTATTCAAAGAAATAATATACAAATTTTCTCATGACAAGCTGGGTGCAACAACAAAGCAGAAAAGTAATATAATATACTGATATAATTTCCATTCTCTCAGAAGCAGCCGACTGTCAACAGAAGTTGATTTGAGAATATCTTCCTGGGTAATAGCTTTGCAAACTGCTAATATTACTTCTGAAAGTTTATTTTTGAATATAATTTGCTTGTCGCTCTCATAAACATGTCTCTGTATAACACTCCAAAGGATCTTAATGGTGTTTAGATTCACCAAACATGGCAGTCATGCCTAAGCCTGTAATTTTAACAACCCTAATTTACCAATGTATTCAAGAGATGCATTAGCAGTATGAACTTAAGTGGAGTTGAAAAGCATGGAAATAATTTGCCCGTTGACTGTCATTCTCTTCTTAAGCCATGTCTGAAAATTAGCCTTTGACTGCCACTGTCTTCTTTAGCAATGTCAGAACATTATCTTTTGACTGCTACCACCCTCTTCAACCACATCTGAACATTAGACTTTGACTGCCACTGTCTTCTAAAACCACATCTGAACATAAGCCTTGCACTATCACAGGCTTCTTAAGCCATGTCTGAATGTTAGACTATGGCTGCCACTGCCTTCTTAAGCCATGTCAGAATGTTAGACTTTGACTGCTGCTATCTTTTTAAGCCATATCTGAATGTTAGTTTCTGACCTCAACTGTCTTGTTAAACCATATGTGAACATTAGACTTTGACTGCCACTCTCTTTTTAAGCTTCTTCTGAATGTTGCCCAATGACTGTCACTATCTTCTTAAGCTACGTCTGAATGTTTGACATTAACTGCTACTGTCTTCTCAAGCTATGTAAGAAGGTTAGCCTTTGACTGCCACTGTCTTCTTAAGCCACATTTGAAAGTTAGATTTTGACTTCCACTAACTTCTGAAGTCGTGTCCAAAAGTTAGCATTTTACTGCCACTGTCTTTTCAAGTTTAGTCTTCTAAGACCATGTCTGAATGTTAGATTTTGACTGCTGTTATCTTTTTAAACTATGTCTGAATGTCTTTCTTTGGTTAACCCTGTCTTCTCAAGCTATGTCTGATCATTAACCTTTGAATGCTACTGTCATCTTAAGCAACAACTGAAGGTTAGTCTTTGATTGTCACAGAATTCTTAAGCCATGTCCGAAGGTTAGCCTTTGACTGGCACTGTTTTCTTAAGCCACAACTGAACATTAGACTTTGACTGCTACTGTTTTCTTAAACTCTGTCTGAAGGTTAGCCTTTGACAGCCACAGTCTTCATATGCCGTATCTGAAGTTTAGTCTTTGACCACCACTTTCCTATTAAGCTATGGCTGAACATTAGCTTTTGACAGCTCTTGTCTGCTTATGCCATGACTGAACATTAGTCTTTGATTGCCTCTAACTTCTTAAGCCATGTCTAAAGGTTAGCTTTTGACTTCCAATAACTACTGAAGTAACGTCTGAGATTAAACTTTGCCACTGTCTTCTTAAACCATATCAGAATGTTAGCCTTTGACTGCTGTCACAGTGTTCTTACTCCACATCTGTTGGTAGGATTTCAATTGTCCCTGTCTTCTTAAGCCATGTCTGAAGGTTGACTTCCAGTTACTTGTTAAGCTGCATCTGAATGTTAGCCTTTGATTGCCACTATCTTCATAAGCAACACATGGAGGTTACTCTTTGACTGCCACTTTCTTGTTAACTCATGTCTGAATATTAGCCTTTGAATGCCACTGCTTTCTTAAGCAACATGTGAATGTTAGACTTTGACTGCTACTGTCTTCTTCAACTATGTCTGAAAGTTAGCCTCCAATTTCCACCGTCTCCTGAAGCCACATCTGAACATAAGGCTTTGACTGCTACTGACTTTTTGAGCCCCAACATAAGGTCATCCTTTGACTGCCACCATCTTTTATATGACTGATATTTAGTCTTTAGTACCACTATCTTCTTAAATTACATCTGAAGTTTAGCCTTTGACTGCCACTATCTTCTTAAGACATGTCTGAATATTAACTTTTGACTGCCACTCTTTAACTGCCCCATCTTCTTAAACAACATCTTAAGGTTAACTTTTGACTTGCACTAACTTCTTAAGCCTCATCTGAATGTTAGCTTTTAACTGCTTCTATTTTCATACCAAATATCTGAAGAATAAACTTTGACAGCCACTATTTTCATGAAACACATCTGAATGTAGACTTTTGCTTGCCATTGCCTTTTAAAGCCACAGTTGAAAGTTAAACTCTGACTGCCAATGTCATCTCAAACCATGTCTGAACATTAGCTTTCAACTGCCTCTGTTCACTTAAGTATTGTCCGAAGGTTTACCTTTGATTGCCACTGTCTTCTTAAACCATGTCTGAATGTTAGTCTTTGACTGCCACTGTCCACTTAAGAATCATCCGAAAGTTAGCCTTTGACTTCCACTAACTCCTTCAGCCATGTAATGTAAGCCTTTGATAGCCACTATCTTCTTAAATCACATCTGAAGGTTAGTCTTTGAATACCAATGTCTTTTTAAATGACGTCTGAATGTTAGACTTTGTCTGCTACTGTCATCGTTAACCACATCTTAGTGTTAACTTTTGACCACCACTGTCTTCAAAGCCACAACTTGAGGTTAACCTTTTACTGCCACTATCTTTCTGAACCACATCTCAACTTAGCTTTTTATTGCTACTGTCTTCTTAATTCATACATGAAGTTTAGCCTTTCACTGCCACTGTCTTCTGAAAGCACATCTAAAGTTAGTCTTTGAATGCCATTGTCTTCCAAATCCACATGTGAATGTTGACCTTTGAATGCCACTGTCTTCTTAAACAACATCTGAACATTAGCCTTTAATAGCTACTATCTTCTGAAAGCACATATAAAGTTAGTCTTTGTCTGCCACTGTCCTCTTAATCCACATCTGAAGGTTAGCCTTTGACTGCCATTGCTATCTTAGGGCACATCTGAACTTTAGCCTTTGATAGCCACGGTTTTCTTAAGCTATATTTGACTATCAATCTTTGATTGTCTCAGTCTTCTTAAGACAAATCTGAAGGTTAACCCTTGACTGCCACCATCCTCATAAACCACATCTGAAGGTGACCCATTAACTGCTACTGTCTTCCAAGACCAGTCTGAAGATTAGCCTTTGACTTCCATTGTCTTCCTGAATTACATCTGAATATTGGCTTTTGACTTCCACTGTCTTCTTAAGCCACAACTGAAGATTAACCTTTGATTGCCACTATCCTCTTAAGCCATGTCTAAAAATTAAACTTTGTCTTCATTAGGTCCATCTGAAGCTTAGCCTTTGAATGCCACAGTCGTCTTAACACATGTCTAAAGGTTAAACATTTGACTGCTACTGTTTTCTTAAAGCACATCTGAAAGTTAGCCTTTGACTGCCACTGTCTTCCAAGCCACAACTTAAGATTAGCCTTGGACTGCCATTGTCTTTCTAAATAACATCTGAATGTTAGCTTGTTACTACCACTGTCTTCATAATCCTTGACTGAAGATTAACTTTTGACTTCTACTGTCTTCTTAATCTTTCTATGAAGATTTATCTTTGGCTGCCACTGTCTTCTGAAACCATATCTAAAGTTAGCCTTTGAATGCTGCTGTTATCCTAAGACAGATCTGACCTTTAGCTTTGGACAGCCACTGTCTTCAAACACATCAGAAGGTTATTCTTTGACTGCCACTGTCTTCTTAATCTACATCTGAAGGTTAACTTTTGACTGCCATTGTTTTCTTAAACCACATCTGAAAGTTATTCTTTGGAATTCAGTGTAGGCAGAAGTGGTTATTTTAATATCCTGAACCTCTTTCCAGGTGGTAACCAAGTTTTTACTTATGATTTCTGCCAAAGACATAACCCCTTGGACTCAATTGAAGAGATTTTAGTTCTTCCTTTAGGTTACATCCATGTCACCATAAATAGCACTTTCTGAAGATGGTGGAAGTAAAGGAGTTGAATATTTATGTGAATAGAAAATGAGGAATGAATCAACGATATGGGAAGAGTCAGTTCCAATAAAAAAGAAGAATCTAATCCATGGATTGTGTTTATCATCCATTTTTATCTGCTTCCATGGCCTCAGAGACTAAATGAATGGAATAAATCAATAAAATCCTTATGCTTAAGATTAGTTCTATTTTGTGTTTTTCCTTCCTCATCCAACAATTAGTGATCACCCTCATAGCTATCATCAATGACTTTGATACACCATATAGGATAGTTGATACTGCTAAATAACACAGTAAATAAGCCAGAAGAAGTCTACACAGAAAAATGGTAAAAAACCTTGAGAACAAAGAACTGGAAAATTGTCTGTCTAGGAAAAATGAATTTCAAAAAGCCCCATCTCACAAAATACAGATGAAAACCTATGTAACAAATCTTGTCATTTTCTTTTTCTAGCAACTATTTAAGTACAAGACATTTAAGTCTACTGTAGTGGTGAAAGCAAAATACTAGAACCATATTAAAAACAATTGGTTTTTGAATTGTGTCTACTGAATAACAGTCTTTGTAAAACAATCTGAAATTGCAAGAAAATCACTGTCATTATAAAGTCTTTGTCAATTATATTTAAGAAAAAGAGATATACATCAATATATTTATATATGAATTGATTTTGATTGTACATATTTTTTATGTCTGCAAGTTTGTATACTGATATCTGTAATGATAATATTATATAAATGTCTAGTTTATTGATAAATAGTAATTATACCTCCTCATGTTGGACATTAATATTACACATATAATACTGAAATGCTGTTTAGTTCTACAAGTTTGGCAAAAGATCATGACAGATTTTTACAGAAATAAGAGATCTCTCCTGTAAAATTTAAAGCCTGGAATCAAATACAAATCACTTGCAACAAACTCTAAAATTCTAAGTAGTATATCTTATATCAGAAGTTATATTTTTGTTGAATAATTATATATTTTCTGTAAGCACATCTCATGGTTGAGATATTTGAATATTCCTACTAGTGCCAGAAATTGGTGCTCAAGCCCTGGTAGAAATTAGAATTTTGAATTAATGTTTTCGAGACAAGCAGGCTCATTCTAGCTCATGGGTGCCATACAATCTTTCTCCACATATTTTCTCTATCTGACTTTGTGTTTTACAAAGGAAAACTTACAAAACAAGTCCCTGTACAATCCTAAGTATAAGCCAAGATCTTAGATCCTGATTTTCAAGGTAGGAAATATCTTCTAATTTTGGAAGATTGGCACAAGGCAGCTTTTTAACCAATATTTGATCCAATGTTGTGCTAAGTTCAACTAACTAAGTTAAAATTTGATGAGTAGTTATTCCAAATTAAATCTTTAAAGTTTTTCATATGTCAGTAAGATTATCTTAAATAGAATTATTGGTAAAAATTACTTATTTCATTAATTAATATTTTGCAATTTCTATAATATTGGTGTTATACAAAAAAGTATAGAGTGTTTAAAAAATGTTAACATTTCTAAGTGAGTTTCTTTATAAGATTATGATTTCAAGTCTCCTTCTGTTCATCATCCCTGTCAACATATAACTAGAATCTTTCCCAGAATGTCTTCATAATATTAGTCATGTTTCTACCATATTCTAAGATTGTGTTGACAGGGATGGTAAACTTGGGGGGACTGTTTGAAATGATATCATGAGGGTGCTCCTATAAGAATGTGAACATTTTTTCAATCACTCAGTGTGTTTTTTTTTAATTAGCTGAGTTGATGAACCTCTCAAGGGTTTCTTTACATTTTTAGCTTTTATAATGTTCTGCATATATTATCAATTGATGATCCTTGCTCTTCTGAATGTTTTTCACTTCTGGTAGTCAGGCTTTTTTCTTTCTTGTGTTTTAAAGCATCATAACTAACACTTGATGGTTGTCTCTTTCTGTACTTTACTGCAAGGAACAAGTTACCACCCTGAAAAAGCTTAAAGGCTCAGTTTATATTAAAAACTGACCGAATCTCATTCTTGTATGTGTCATAATAATATCTAAAACAAAAGGTTCAGTTGAATAGTGTTGATAATGATATGATATTTATAATGATACAGTTAATAATACAGTGAAGCCATAAATAATCTTTAGATATCTACATGAAATAAACACTGAAGTAAAAATTTGTTAAAAAAGAATACTTTTCATCCACTCTTATACATTGTGCAAAATATTTTTATAACAAATATCATTTAAAGATGGTAAATTTATATTTCATTTTATCTTTAAATTAATTCCTCTATGTTTTTCAGGTATTTTTTTATAATTACTATTTTGCTTAATATTAGCATTAATAGTTGATATCAGTAATAGTTGATATCATTATTAGTTGATACCATTAATAGTTGATATCATTAATAGTTGATATCATTAATAGTTGATATCATTCCTGAAATATATTCACCAGCATGGTTAAATCACAAGAAATCATGATTATACACAAGGTTGAATGTTAACATGTAATTAGGTCACTTAATTTATTTAGATGTATGATTAAGATTTTTTTTTTAACTATGAAAATATATTTTTTAAAAAGGGGGAATAAATAACCACAGTGCTTAACAGCAGCAGCAACAGCAGCATCAGCAGCAGGTAAGAAGAAAAAGCATTCGGCTTGTTTTCATTCAGTCAAAAATGATCATAAGAAACTATGGCCTGGGAGACCAGTGTTCAATCCCAAGTTGAGTCATACCAAAGACTCAAAAAATGGTACTTGATGCTACCTTGCTTAACACTCAGTATTACAAGGTATGTATCAAGGGTAAAGTGGAGCAATCTAGGGAAAAGAGTAGTGCCCTCCCCTACACTTTGGTGTAGTTCCTATTGAAGAGGGAACCTTCGAGTCACCCTCAACAACAGTCGCCAACTTTACTTACTATTTGGTTTGATTTGGTTTGGTTTGGTTTGATTTTATGGTATATCAACCTTTCTAGGTTATTTAATGCAAAATCCATTTTTATACATATAAACAGTTCTATTTCAAACATTTCATTTGAGCATAAGAACAATTTTTTTTTGTTTACACCCAGTTAAATATCAAAACAGTTAATTTCAAACAATTCAGTTTAGCGTAATGACAGTTTAGTTCTATTTGACCCATAAATAGGACCCTATCAGATGCTACAACTCTGGGACAGAGTGGACCTGGAGCAATGGCAATAAAGGGGTACTCCACATTCCCCAAAGCTCCAGCATTACTGAGGCCTCACCACCAGGTTGATTAGTGTCATATCTAGGACACTCGTAGAGGGAGTCTTACCCCTCGGCAAAGATGCAGTTGGTGTATTCTACAGCCCCAGCAGACCAGACCAGTTCTTTATTTGATTTCTTCCCTTGTTGAATATCTATCTGTCTCTCCTTGAACAATATTCCAAATAAAACCAGAAATGTTGGCTAAAAGATGTGAATGTTATATTTCAAAAGTTCTACCATTAGTCAATGAGGATGAGGTACAACAGTTTCAAAAACCTCTTTTATTACATTATTATTAATTGATAATAGCATTATGGGCTCCAACATTCAATTTATATCTCTGAAGTTGTAGAAGTAACTGTAGTTGAAGATAAAGTATGTAGTCACTCATCAAATATGCAAGAAAATCACAATGATACAACAGGTGAAGGAATTCTGCTCAAATAAAATTCTGTTTTAGGAAATATTCCCTCTAAATAAGTAGTTCCTAGAATATCTTTTTTAGAAAAATTTCATTTTCTTCTAAACCAAATATACAAGGATTTTATCATTTCTAATAGATGTACTTATTTAGAGGTGAATAGGAGTTCTTCCAAGATATAGCTGAGTCAGTACTACAGTATAGTTGCACCACTTGGAATTCCCAAAACATCTCGAGAAAAAGCAAGATGAGAACTTCCCAAGGATGCTATGTTCTGTTTTAAACAAATCCTGGAAGTAGCACTCTAGAAAATAGCAGCTACAAGGCCACTTACCTCCCATTTCACAAACCATCCAAATAAAACAAGCTGGTCACTGCTGGAGAAGCAAAGACAAACCCACAAGCAATGTTCTCCAATGGACTCCAACATATGATCACAAGTTTTGACTGATCAGCAAAAACCTACATTTATCATTTCTGTACAGAGACTGGATGCCATCTAAAGGACCTACCAAGAGTGAAGGCCAATAGGGATAGATTGTGAGAGAGAGTCAAAGGAATCTGTGCTGCTGGCATACCTTGGTGATGGTGATGATAATGATGATGATGATAAGATCCATGAACACATTGGATAATCAAAATTTTTTTTCAGTTGCAAATTGGACTGAAAATTACTTTATTCGCCAGGAGAGTCAAGGGAATCCAAGTGGTCAGCACATGTTGATGATGATGATGATGATGATGATGATGATTGTATATGTAAGAATGTACTTATTTATGAATGATCCTGTAAATGTCTATTTTGGATACTGTGGGTCATACTTGGTTTAGCAAAAAGGAGAGGTTTGATTACATTAAAAAATCAAAGATTTAATCAATCATTAACTCTAATTTATTTAAAGAATGAGGTTCAACATGAATACAAGTAAAAATACGTTTCTAGGTTAATTAGAATGACATTTATAAGTATTAAAAATTTTCTAAATTGTCTTTGATATCAATTAAATAGTAAGTGAAATATTTGAGGAATGATTATTGATGTGTACCTGCCAACACTTGTCAAAATTTCTAACTAGGTCATAATGGAAGAAATAGACAAAATGTAAGGAAAAAAAACATGAATTTCTTATTCAAAATGTCCCCTATTTCAAACTGAAAGGAAGGTGCCATCTTAATCTTGTGTCCACAAATTTATTATTGATAGAAAATAAAATAAATAATCTTAACAGCTGTATGAGTTTTATTGATTTTTGTGAGTTTAGAAGTTATATCTATTTAAATTTGCAAGATAAGACTGCTGACTAAAGATTTGCATTTTCTGCACATTTATAAATAGAACGTGAAAGTTCTGTAGAAATCAGTTGAGATTTTATTGCTACGCAAGGTTGTTTATTCATTTCACCTGAGTTCAATAAAAGTTTATAAGATTTCTCTTTTGATTATAAAACTATAGACAGCAAATATCTATCTATGTATTAGTCAAATATTCATCTTCATTACTTTTTCATTTATGGTTAATCTATTTGGAAATGCCAAATAACTGCAAAGGAATATTTAACAAACTGTTTGCAGAAACTTGTCAATAATTTTTAAAAGAACTGAAGAGGAAATATTTAATAGTATTAGGATGGTTGGTCCTAGAGAGGATATTTAATTATGTTTACTCACCAAGGTCCAAACCTTGGTGTGTGGGAATTAGCATACTATTAGCATTAGTATAGCCAATGATACAGTAAATAAACCGTAGGAAAGATAAGATGAACTCATTTACACATGTAAGATCATTTAATATATAAATGGTAAAAGTTTTATTTTAGTTCTTTGGGTGTTCATAGACATCTGGACTTTACGTTTCAAAGGAGGGTGACAACATCATTTGTTGGGTGTTGAGACCAAGTTGGTTTCGTCTACAGTTTTAAAAAAAAAAGGAAGTTTTCTTAGTTAAAAAAAAAACAAGGACAAAAGAGAGTGAGGAAGGATTCTGGGAGTCTCATGTGACCATAAGGCATGCAAAAGCACACCCTCAAAACCCAAGGGAGACAGTTATTTATTCTCTTCCTACAGTAGTAATCACTCTGGAAAGGCTTATGGGATATGTCAGGAAACTATGAATTTTCTTCAATTGCTAAATTCATTACCTGAGCAAAAAGACACAAGACAAAGTAATTTCAAGCAAGATATTTCATCAGCCATTTTAGGACAAAGAAATTTCTTGCAATTCATCTTATTAACCACTCAATGAAAAAGAAAAAGAGATATCTCGCAAGAAATTTCTTTGCTTCTTAATTGCTAAAAATGTACCTTATGAGAAATTTCTCTGGGTCTTCTTAATCTACAAATGAATCAGAAATTCAAGACACTTTATAGAATGTGATGAAAGCATGAAAAGCAATGATTGTCCTGGTGTAGCACATAAGATATCTCACAAGATATCTCTTGGTTATGAGTCTTTCTACTTTAACAGTAAATTACATATGATTCAAGATAATTTGCAGATGGTGATAAAAGCAGTGAAAAGAATGATTATCATGGAGCGGTTGATAAGATATCTCACAAGAAATCTCTTTGTTATAGGTATTTTTATTTTGGTAGTGAATCAGATTGTGATTAAAGATATTTTATAGAATGTAATGAATGCATTAAAAGCAATGATCATCCTGGGGTAGCTGATAAGATATAGAGACTTATTTGTCCTAATCCATTTTTCAATCTAAGAGTAAATTGGATTGTGATTTCAAGATAATTTCTACATGGTGATAAAAGGTATGGGAATCAAGAATTATTTTGGTGTAGCTAATGAGATATCTTGTGAAAGTTATTTGTCCCAAGCCTTTTTTTACGTTTATGTTGTAAGCAAACTTATTCCTGAAAAGACTGTTTGAACATTTGTTTGAACAAAATTTCTAAAAATCTTATTTGACCAAAAATATGATAAATTCCTAAACAGATAAGAAAAACCACTTTACATCATTTCATGGCAATATAGAATATAAGTAAACATCAAGAGCAGTGTTTTCCAACTTTTTTTCTAAATGCCCATCTAAAAACTTGTATGTTTTCTTCTGCCCTCAAACTATACTCCTATGTAAGTCATCACCCACTCATAGCTTGGGAAAAGTATGAAACCCATTGGGAAACACTTATCTAGAGATTCAATATATTGTATATGATAGCATACATGACTCTTCTTAAAAAAAAAAGCAAAAAACATCTCGAAAATACCTTTTGGGTCTTATAGGCAAAGTTAAGACATCTGGTGAGCTGGCAAATATGTAACTGAAATTTAAAAGTATCAATAAAAATTGAATCAGAAGTTTAAAAAATAATGTAACTTTATGACAAAAATTCTAAATGAATAAGTTTACTTGTAGCAAGCAAAAAAGTTATATGAGCAATTTATCAAACATTTGGCATCAAAGAAAGTCTGATGATCAAATTCTGCAAATTGAAAAGCTACTTGTCAAATGAAAAAATGTCATATAAGTAATTTATCAAAAATCAGGAATCAAAAATCGATTTATGTATGGTACTTATTGAGTCAAGTGTTACGAATTAGTCAATATTTAGAGCCACAAGGATATTATTAGAGTTGACACAAAGATAGGTTAAATTGTTTTCTTTCTGTGATAACTTTGATTTTTCAGCTATTTTTTATCGATGTTTCAATTTTAGAAAGTAACTGAAAAAATTCTATTATATAACCATATCATAAAGCTTTTATCTAATATACAACTTAATTACTTTTTGATTGATATGGTCCAAGTTTAGCAAAGATATATATTTTAAAATGTATTGATAAGCAACTCATTTTTCTCGGATATATAAGAGCATACTTTGAATCTAAATATTTGGTTTGTATTTTGTTCAGTTTTTGGTTCCTGGTATTCAAAAGTTGTTTTGTTTTTTCCAGAGTTTAAGGGCAGTGTTAGTATAAGATAGGATAAAATGATTTTTTTTATTGATTTAGAAAAAATAAACAAAAGCTTTTCTTGCACACATTTCTCCTTAATATTTCATCACATGTGCAGCATTTCATTCAATTTTTGGATGAAATCCAAAACCTTTTCTTTGAGAGCCAAAATAATGTTCCTAACACCTTTGAAATCTTGAATTTATTCTCTGCCAAATTTGGACTTAATCATATTTTTAAGACATGACATTTGAACACAATCATAAAAGTACACACACATACACTCACACAATTATATATATATATATATATATATGTATGCATGTATGTATGTACATAATAGAAATATTGAATTGTAATACACGTAAAGACTTTTAGATGCTCTCAATGATATATAGATTTTGATAATATAAAAATATATGTGTGTGTGTGTGTGTGTGTTTGTGTGTGTGTGTGTGTAAATAACAACAGTTTATGGTTATTAACTATCTACCTTGGTGGGTTTAATGGTAGACTAAATATGGTATAATTTGGAGAGTGCACAATATCTGTGATGAATCTATCATATAATAATAATAAATAGATATATATTAGTTTTTATATATATCTAATGACATGGATGTTTATCTGCAACCATTGGTTTCCAACATGTTATTACATGGCAATCCTTAGGCAGGGAGAGAGAGATTTTGGAGAAATCAAAAATTTCTCCAAAATCTTCTTTTTTCTGCCTGAGGATTGCTGTGGAATGACATACATGAAACCAATGGTCACAGATAAGCATCCATGTTATTAAATATATATAAAAACACTTTTATATTTATACATATATACATGTATATATGTATGGCCACACATGTATGAATTTGCAAAAATTCTTTTACCTGAGACATGAATTCTAAATTATGTTTAAAAGGGAAAAATATTTGCATTCAGAAAATTCTATAATAAAATGTAGAGTTAATAAAACTCCCCTCCAAATGTTAAATTTGGGAGTTGTTAATGAAAACATAGTTTTTCTTGAAAACGGTCATATGTGTGTATGTGTGTGTGTGTGTGTGTGTGTATGTACATATATATACAAAAAGAGAAAGGGAGGGAAACACAGCATCAATATTGGAATCAACCCCATGCTTTCATGCCTTTCCCATCTTCAGATCACATACTACTCCTAATTAAACAATCTCAATAATAGTTAAATTGTTTCTATTTAGAGCCCACAGGAGAATTATGGGAAGTGAAAATTGTTTCAGTTAGATTATTTATAAATGTGATGTTGGGTTTGTTTGTGAAAGGGTTTTGTTGATGTGTTACATTTTTTATAGTTTAAATAACAAGAATTTTTATCAGCAGAAAGTTACAACACTGAAACCTTGCCTGAGGTAGATAATTATAATAATCACATTTACAGGATATCATAAGCTCCTTAATAAAACATCAGAATCCATTTTCAAATGCAGGCATGAAAATAGTATCAAGCTACATTACTTGCAATCAAATCATGACTTTAAAGGTAAAAGAATGAATGATAAACTTAAAGCAAATAATCTTTTAAAAAGAAAATATTAAACTTTAAAACTTAAGAAAATTTAAGCCTCCTAACAATTCAGAATACAAATAAAATTTAACTTTATAAGCTAAGAAATTATAACCATTTCCTAAAACAATTTTAATCCAATTTGAAAAAACACTCAACACCATCAGAGCCATGAATACACCCAAAAACCCAATTTGAAAAAAAAAAACTTCCTATCAATAAACTTCCTATAAATAAACTTCCAATAAATAAACTTATAGTCCAAACTAACTAATCATATTGTACTCATAAAAAGTCTAAATGAAACAGATCTAAATTAAAAACCAGTATAAAATGAATTGCAGCATAGGCCTGGGCAAGTTTGCAGTAGTTGTCCATGTTGCTGGTTTTCCCCTCTTTACAACACTGATGTTTAAAGGAAGGCAAGGTGTTAGATAATTTAACATTAGTGTCATTAAAGGAGCTGTCAGAACAAGGTTGGAGACAAAGTCTCCAGCACCTGGTTTTGAGTTCAAAGATTTTCTTTCTCTTAGATTGGTTTGCCTAAATAACACAACATTTCTCTTAAGTAAAATGCAAATAATTTCATCCAGTATTTAAACTCAGGTCACAAAGTATAGTTTGAATTCTTTGTTTAATGGTATATAAACCTTTGTGGGGTATTTAATACCAAAGCCATCCTTTTACAAAAACAGTAGTAGAACTATTTAACCCATAACTGGAGGGATGAGGCTTGATCATACCTTTCCCAAGGGCATTAGTCAGAAAGTGAATGCAATAGTGCAACTAGAGTTTGAACTTAACTTCTATGATGTTGCAGTCCAGCACTTTAGCCACCATGCCCCAGAAACTACCCCTCACCACATATATTTCCTATGATGACGACCATTATGCTATGCATACTCATATATATATATATATATATATATATATATATTGGTAGGTCTTTATCTTTATCCTAGGACATATTTTTAACTAATTTTGGTATTATATGTTAAATAACAAAAAATTAGATTTTTTCTCTCTCTTCCTACTTCTACTACTGTGAGGGAATATTCAATATTTAATAATTCTTTTCTTCATCCTTTTACTCCTGAATTTCATCTGATGATTTTATCTTTAATACGTGAAACTTTTAGTCAGTGAAACCATCATAAAGAGGTGAGATATCAATTTCTTTTAATTTTATCTTGCTTTGCTGCCCAGTATTTGAGCATTTTCTTAATACTTCCCTCATTTTCAAAGGATTTTTTTGTTTACTTGTTATATATTCATATATATATATGGTTTTTGGTTTCATGAATGAAGATCTATAAAAGCATTCTTCATATGATGCCGGGACACTGGTACCTGATTAGGCCTATGTGAGATTGGCTGAACCTACTACAATGGCTGCAGGGAAGTTCTGAGAAATTGTCGGTTCTGTAGCAGCACTGCGTTTTTTCCAGCACAACTGCTTTTCCTTCACTTTGCCTCAATGGCTATTCTCGAAGTGCAGTGGCTTTGGCTATTATTGCCAGCAATTTTGTCTCTTGTTAACATGGGCTGTCCACAGTCAACAGTCAATTTCACAGGAGGTTAGAGCACTTTTAAGGGTATTTTCTTGTGTACATATTTCTTTTTTAATCTTTAAGATATCTTCTCAATTACATTACATTACCAGCTTTATGTTGCAGAGAGCTGATTAGACCACTGATGGAAAACGGTGACTACTCTCTTCAGTGGCTTTTAGCAAACTGATTTAAAGATAAAATCTAACTTCTAACCTCTTGAATTTTTGTCACCTGATTTTACAACCTTCCAATGAAGACCAAGCTTTCATACTGTCCTTAAATGTCATTGCCTATCAGTTACTCTGAGTTGACCTCAGTGCAACAGTTTAATTCTTTTCCAAATCAGCTACACTTCATTCTAAATAAAAGATTCAGTCAATGGATTATTTAGCACCTTATAGGGTGATCAGAACTATCACTTTGTAGACTTTCACTTTCATGTTCTTACTAATAATGTAGTATATTCAGACATGCTTTGAAAGTATGCCAAATGCATTGTTAACCTTAGCAAGTTGGTTATCCACCTCTTTGTCAATCTTGGCATCAGGGTATATTTCACAACCCAAGTAAGATTTCTTTTGAACTGTCTTCAGACCAATGGTGATAGTGAGAGGGTTGTAGCTGTCTCATTTGAGGATCTCATTATTCTTTAGACTCTCAAAAACATTTAGAGGTAATGTACTGCAGTGCATGTTCTAAATGAGTAATAAAGGCATTATCATCAGCAAACATTAGTTGTCTAATAATTTATTCTTGTGATTTTGAGTCGGCCGACAGTCATCTTAGGTTAAATAGGGTACTAGATGAAAATATACTCCATTCTTGTCATTAGTGTTTTTTGTTCTTGGCATTGCTGAAGACAACCTGAATGAGAGTCAGTATAGTTTTGGGATGAGACATGGAACCATTGACTTGGTCTTTGCCCTGTGCCACATTCAAGAAAAATTCCAGAAACAAAACAGAGAATTGACACAATGAAAGAGTTTGAAGACTCCTGGAAAATTTAGGTTGTACCCCTAAGTTTCTAACAGTGGCCATTCAACATCATGGAAACCAGTCAGATCAGACATGGTGATGACCCCTCACAGTTTTTCCTTAATCTGAACTGTGTGATATTATTTAACCCACAGCAGGTGGGAGGATAAGGGGAGTTCATGCCTTTCCGAAAGGTATTAATCCAAAAGTGAGCATAATAGCATGACTGGAGTTTGAACTTGCTTTTTTCGAGGCTTCAGTCCAGCATTTTAGAGATCATGCAACACAGACTACTCCAGTATGTATATATATATATATATATATATATAAAGTAAGTAAAGTAAAGTTGGCGATCTTAGTCAAGGGTGACCTGAAGGCTTCCTTTTCAATAGCTTCTACACCTAGGTGTGGGGGAGGATTCTACTCAATTCCCTGGATTGTTCATCATATATATATATATATATATATATATATATATATATATATATATATATATAATTTGTTCAAATAGTTCTTAGCCACACTCAGAAAGAAGAGCCATTGTTGAAGATTTTTTTCGTAGCAAAACACAACTTCATATAAAACTAGAAAAACTAATTCAGATTTCAGTTTTAATTTGTATATGGGTGAGGCCTATACAAAAGTGAGATTGTAACAAATTCGAAATCTGGAAGAAGCTTTGAACTTTTGACCAACCCTTATATATATATATATATATATAAAGATCTTGTGGTATGTACAGAATCTAAAAAAGCAAGTCCATGCTGTTTAGAATGTTTGCAAATTATAAAAACGAATTAAAATCCTTAAAAAATGTAACCTTTCTTTTAGCCTTTTCTCTTAAGAGAATTGTCAGTGACAATTGATTTTGGACTTGAGGAAGTAAGTATGGGATTGTAACAAAAAGAAAATCCAGGAGGGGTGAAGAAAAACGTATTGAAAACAAAATTACTGAAAATCAGCAGAGTTGGTACTGGTAATGGTGTTTTCTTCTGATTGTCTGAGAATATATATATATATATATATATATATATATATATATGTGTGTGTGTGTGTGTGTGTGTGTGTGTGTGTGTGTGTGTGTGTGTGTGTTAGGATAGTAGAGACACAGTGTCAACAATGCTTGATGACTGTCAGTTTCTCCCCTATCTGATGATCAGACCAAGACTTACATAGATGAGAAAAATTACTGTCCCTGCATCCCATTGACTTTGTGTCTAATATCCTTAGATATGTTGGCTCTATTACTGATACTGAGCACTCTTTATCTATAAATATTACTAACTACTTTATAATATATATATGTATATATATATATATATATATATATATATATATATATATATATATATATATATATATATATATATAAAGTGGTTAGTAATATTTATGAATAATTATTTCTTAGTTTGAAAATGCAAATCTAACATTTTAAAAATATTGGGCCTGCTAAAATAAGTATTATTTCAAAAAATTTGAGTAATTTTTAAAGTTTTTTCTTATATATATATATATATATATATATATATATATAGACAGAGAGAGAAAGGGGGGGAGAAACAGTGATGTCAAATGGCTTGACTTTCTGCTAATACTGTTTGTCCACTTTGCTGTGATATCTTTGAAAAAAGGCATGAATCCACTATTCACTCTCTGTATTCTAGTCTACTGCCAGACTAAAACATATTTCATCACTAGCTTGCTATCATGATTGACAGTGATGTGAGTACTTGTCTAAATCACTCTCTTCTTGCTACGTCACCTGCCTTGGTAGTTGCAATAAAATACTGTTACTCCTGTATTCAATCTCAACATTGAAGAATTCAAAAATATATACTAACACCTTTTTCTCTTTTCTCTATTTTGAATGTTTACACACATACCAAAAAAACAACTCGAACATACAAACACACTCACACATACTTGTACACACATACCTGTACACATGTTGACTTAGAGGAGAATCCAGTACAAAACTAACTGCGAGAAAAATCAGGTAGGCAGGATTTTATTCTATCAACCTACTAAATAAGGAGAGTTTCTCTAACTACCTTAAAAAATCATTACTAAAAATCCTGACCTTTATCATTGACCAGGGGCATTAGTGGAACATATGCAACTAACACAGATATATGGTAGGCAAACAAACACATACCTATATATACATGTGCAGACAAACACATACACACACGTACACACACACACACACACACAAAGACAAACACTTACATACATTTATGCATATGAAATTTCTACTGTTAAGGATTGAAATAATTCTAAAAAATATTTTTAGGCAATGAATAATTAAATAACAAAGTCTTCACTTCCTTGATAAACAAATGTAGATTATGCATAATCGTTACTCCATCCGTATGTATATACATATCGATATAGATATAAGAGAAAAAAGAAGATGGAATAGAAAATTGTTTAACTATAGGAATAGCAACATCAGAATAAATTTCTTATTCCACACAAAAACATATCAGAATGAACTGTTTGCTTTATATATATGTATATAAATATATATATATATATATATATATATATAAAGTTGGCAACCTTAGTTGAGGGTGACCTGAAGGCTCCCTTTTCAATACCTACTACACCGAGGTGTAGGGGAGGCCACTACTTCATTCCCCGGATTGCTCCACTTCACCCTTGATCCTTACCTTATAATGATGAGTGTTAAGCAAGGTGGCATCAAGTACCATTTTTTGAGTCTTTGGTATGACTCAACCTGGGACTGAACCCCAGTCTCCCGGACCATTGGCGAACACTCCCTCTTTCTCTCTCTCTCTCTCTCTATATATATATATATATATATGTGTATATATATAATGTATATATATATATATGTATATGTATATATATGTATATTTATATATTTGTATATATATATATATATATATATATAATAAATATATATTAGATATGTATATTTAGTTTACCA
Source organism: Sepioteuthis lessoniana (assembly GCA_963585895.1). NCBI lineage: Eukaryota > Metazoa > Mollusca > Cephalopoda > Myopsida > Loliginidae > Sepioteuthis > Sepioteuthis lessoniana. Next base: position 131,490,198 of record OY757907.1, read on the forward strand.
TAATATAACTGTTTAAATACACTTACAAATCAAATCTTTATTCATTCCCCTCGACATGCAGTGATGATACTTTGTTCCTTAGCTATAGTCACGTACACATACTGAAATAAAATAATGTAGCAAAAAATTAAGATACACCTACAAATTTATATCCGGTTAAGACAACACACTGCGCTTGTACCGTCACTTAAATCCATGCATACACACATCAATACGCAACTATAACCCACACACTCACACACTTATAATCACATGTAAAGATTCCTACAAAATCCCAACAGTTTCTTGACTGTATTTTTTTGATTTTTGATTCATTTCATTTTCTTAACTGCCTGATGATTGTTGTTTTGCAGTCTAAATTCCATGAATTAAATATATATATCTAATATATATTTAATTATTATTATTACATAATAGCTCTATATTAGATATTGAGCACTCTTCATATCATATTGCACTTGGTTCGACACAAACCCACAAAGTGATTTAGTGACAACTAACACTGTTATGATATAATACATACATATATATATATATATATATATATATATATATATATATATATATATATATGTATATATATAAGTTAGGATAGCATAGACACAGAGTCAAGGGCATTTGGTAACTGTCAGTTTCTTGCCTATGCGATCATCATACCGAATGTTGGCCAAATGATCTCATACTTAAGAAACTATGTGATCTTAACTTTATGTTCAATCATTAATGTTGACGACTCTTTATTTATAAGTATAGTAAACTACATTATTAACATGTATATATATATATATATATATATATGCCTTTTGCTAAATCATTATTTATTGTTTAAATAACAAAGACATTTTCTTTTAATTGAAATTTCTTCTGGCTAATGGAAATAAGGAGAGGGTAACTGTCTCATAGTATTGGCTCTTGGAGGACCTTGTTATTCTCTTAGCTCACCTCAAGACAGCTATTACTGCCTGGGAGAGTGGTTTTCTCAAATGCTCACTCACCTACCCATCAATCATCATAGTTGCATTAATGTTGAATATTGAAAAAGTTTTTAAATATCAATGTAACATGAGAGAGAAGCATTCTGTTTTGTATAAATTTCAGTTTTTGTGTTGAATAATAAATTTATTCTCATGATGATTTTTTCTATACTGTCTTCCCTTTTTCTCATCCTGTCGGATTTCATTCCACACCTTTAGCCATACAGATTTGGTGAGCTATATAGGGAGTGTGTATGTGTGTGTGTGTGTGTGTGTGTGTGTGTGTGTGTGTGTGTGTGTGTGTGTGTGTGTGTGTGTGTGTGTGAGAGAGAAAGAGAGAGAGAGAGGTACTTGGTGAGAATATGTTTATTGGCATGGAAAACAGAATCAACCATCCAAGTTCAAATTCTGGTTGTTGCTTTGCATGCTCACTTTGTACTTTGGAAAAAGTATAAGCCCACATTCCAGTGCAATTTTTCAACTCCAGACGAAGAAATATACTTTCTTTGGTTTGCTACACTGGTAGATAGTTAAATGAATGAGCACTTGGGCAGACCACTCTGCAAGTCAATAATAACTGCAAAAAATTTGTTATACCCATTGTCAACCTTGACAGGATCAAGAAAATGTGTGTGTGTGTGTGTGTGTGTGTGTGCACATATATAGACAGAGTTAAAACTTTTCAACTCTTCAAATAAAACAAGCATTTAATTTCCTTCATTCAGATCCTTTGTTTTAGTGATGTAAGAAGATCAAAGATGTCTGACTCGATGAAATATTGTTATGAAATCAAAGTCCGAACAATGAATAAGACAAGACATCGAAATTTGCTATGGTTAATAAATCCTATAAACTTGTTCATTAGCTAATTTATAAATGTAATTTTTCTGCGCACAAGTTTGTCAACAACAGAATTAAGTTTATGTCACTGGAGTAATATTAATACATGAACACAATGTAACTTTTGAAAAAGTGTTCAGAATATTGATCTCATTCTTTTTGTTTGTCTTTATTGGCATCACATTTCATACAATCCTTTCTTTGTTCTTCTTCAGTATTGGTGAATATTTCTAGAAAAATAGACTTTTTTCTAGCTACAGAGATTGTTTATAGTCAAAGAATGGATCGGCTGAAATATTGCAGTAATGACAACAAAAACAAAAAAATGAGATGAGTAATTAAAAAAAAACTCTTAGAATAATGTCTTCTCTCAAAATAATAGAATTATTTTTTTTTCATTGAGAACAAAGAATTTCTAAAAGTTAAATGTTTAATCAAAAGGCTTACATTTCTTATTTAGACATGATGTACTTAAATTTAGAATTTTTTAAAAATTATATAATGAACAGATGAAAAGAAAGTCTTCCATTTTTTGGTCCATCTAGTCTTTTTTCATCAACTAAGCTCATTTAAAACTGTCAAGAACAAAAATTTCAAAGCAAAAATAATCTCATCTATCTCAGCTTTTTTCTCATTCTACTTCCTTTAATTATGTAAAATATGAATTGTAATGAACCTTACCTTATCATGAAGGCCAACGATATGTTGATAAGAACTTTAAATTCACTTTTGCCTTCTCTTAAACCTGTTACTTCACCAATGCTAGAAAGATCTATTAGTCTTACTATTTTATTCATAGCTGGGAAGAGAAGAAATGGATTCATGTCTTTTCAAAGAATATTAGCACAATGTGAAATGATAACAGCCTCATCTAGAACTTGAATTTGTCTCAGTGATTCTAGTTTCTTTGACATTGATCATTACGCCATCAACACCAAAAGTTAATGATGACCAATGAATGAATAGAGCCTAGTTGGCTGGGGCTGTAGAATACATTGACTGCATCTCTACAGTGGGGTAAGAGCACCAACCCCCTCATCAAGTGTCCTGCATATGACATTAAACCATCTGATGTGGAATCAGGAGTACACCTTCATTGCCATCACTCCCATGTCCACTCTGGCCCAGAGTAGTAGCACCTGATAGGGTTTTATTTATGGATCAAATATAACTGTTAGACATTTAAAATGTGTGCAAACAAATGACTTATGCTAAACTGAGTTGTTATAAATAGAACAGTTTTTACACTTAACTATGTGTATAAACAAATGACTGATGTTTGATTGAATTGCTAGTGATATATAGCAATACTTAGAACTATCTAACTTTGTTGACTTATGCGAAATTGAATTGTTAGAAATAAAACTGTTTGATCTTTTAACTGCGTTTATTGACAAAATGTTTTTACTAATCATATATTCAATATATATGTATAAACAGGATTTGGCATTAAATAACCAACAATGGTTGATATGCCATAAAACCTAACCAAACCAAACAAAACCAATAAATGAATAAGCATAAATTATCAATTATAATTGTCCGTTATTATAAATTTACATAGTTGATATATAACCTGTGTTACTTTTTGGAAAAGCCCGATGAAAGGTTTTCTTAATAATATCCCATGTGTATATGGAAATGGATGTAAGAGAAGAAATAACTGTTTCCTTAAGATCACACTTGAACAACATAAAAAAAAAACAAACATGATGCAGAAAAATGTTGTGTGATTGTCCATATTTAGAGTGAGAACTGTACACATGACTCTCTCTTGGAAGAGGTCCAAATAAATGACAGAGAGCATCATTGGAAAGTGAAGAGGCTGTAGGAAGAAACATATATTGGCTTATCTTTTGGTTGTATAAGCCAAGCTTGTACAGATTTCATCACCACAAGTTTTTTGTAAGTGTGTGTGCATGTTTGTGTGTGTGTGTGTGTGTGTGTGTGTGTGTGTGTGTGTGTGTGTGTGTGTGTGTGTGTGTGAGTTTGACAATGGTGTTAAAGAATGTAAGAAAAAAATCTGAGAATATCTCCATGTAAAAAGTTGAAACAAGCTGCACACGTTACTGGAAAAAATAGAATAACTGCGATTGTGAGTGTTGCCGCTTAGATTACTTAAAAAAGAAATTCTTTTTATAACTGTTTTGTGCTTTGCTCTGCTAGAAAAAGAGACTCTCTTTTTCCGTACAGACAATATATCTGAAGAATACAGCAGAAGAGTCGAAACATTTGACTATGATATCATAGACACAACAAAGAGATTGTATGGTATAAAAAAAAATTGATAGGTATAACAGATAGGAAAAAAAAACATGAAAATATTTTAAGTCTTTTCCAATAAATTTGTATTACTTCATATGGTTGGTTGGATTGAGTTTTATGGCATATCAACCCTTGGAGGTTATTTAATGACAAATCCTCTTTATACATATATATTAAATATGAATTGTAAACACATTTTGTAGATTACATTTTTAAATGAAGCTGAGCTCATTTTTTTAACCCAGTTAAATGGTTTCAATTATTTCAATCAAACACAAATAATTCTATTAACTATTAATCATTCGGTTGTATACAGCTAAATGGTTCCAATATTGCTATGTATCACTAACAATTCAATTTGACATCAGACATTTGTTTGCACACAGTTAAATGGTCAAATAGTTCTATTTCTTACAATTTGATTATGCTTAAATCATTGGTTTACACACAGTTGAAATGTCAGATAGTTCTATTTGATCCATAGATAAGACCCTGTCAGGTGATACCACTCCAGGTCAGTGTGCATCTGGGAGTAATGGCAATGAAGGAGTACTCCACACTCCCCAGAGCTCTAAGACTGGAGCCTTACCATCAGATTGTTTTGTGTCATATCCAGGACTCTCATTGGGGAGAGGTCTTTCCCCTCTGTGGAAATGCAGTCAGTGTATTCTACAGTCCCAGCTGACTGGGCAGCATTTTAGATGATAAACATTGTTACCAAATTTAAAGCTCAATAACTCATTAGAAAACTTATTATCAGAAAGGTTTAGAATATTCTGACTGTATTTCCTGCATTTGAATAATACCTCTCCCCAAAAAATAGGGTATGTTAGGTATGACACAAAACTGTTTCTTGCAATGTGGCTCCAGTTCTGAAAATTTGGGGAGTTTGGAGTAGCCCTTCATGGCCATTACTCCCTGGTCCACTATGACGCAGAGTGATAGTATCTGTTAGAGTCCCATTTATGGATTAAATAAATCTGCTTACAAATTATTAGTATTCTGTAAAACTGTGAGCAAAAAATTCTCTCAAGAAACAACTACACAAAAAATGTAAATATGAATGTAGAATGAATGTGATTCCCTAACCACTTGGTATAAACTAACATTTGATAGATTGATATGCTGTTAAAATCATATACTATTACTACCATAGTAATTTTGATCTTCTCTGGGTGCCTCACACTTACAGTCTGGTGCAAAACAAAGCTGAGTGAATTCTTTGCCATGAAACAATGGCCTATCAAGCTAACTTTTTGTTGAGAATTTGATCTTCACAAGGTTTTCCACACATGTCGCTCTGTGCCAGACAAAACTAAGTTTAGTAAATATCAAGTAATGGACACTTATTGAGGCATAATAGTTAGCAAGTACATCTCACAGACCATAATCTGTTTGGTATACTTTGTACCTGAGATGGTCAAATATAAAATGGTATCAAAAAGTTGCTAGACTAAATCTTTAAACTTATTGAATTTATTTTGTCTTTAAATGCATTTTAAAATTTGAAATTTAGATGAAGACCTGTTCCCAGCTAATAATAATTTACATAATAAAGTTAAGTCTGAATGTGTAGAATTTGTCTAAATCAGGCAATTTCTTGATAATTTTTTTTATCAACAATTTTTGGTCAATCACAGAATTGCACAAGTGCAGAACACTATACTCATCACACCTAGCTGTATACAAAATTTTCTTGTTTTCGTAAATTGAAATTCTTGTTAAAATTAAAATTAGAGAACATAAAGTTCATTAAATGAAATACTCTGTCACAGCTTCACACAATATCAAAAAAAGAGTTTCAATGGTGCTTTGACCAGTGGAAAACTCAATGGAATTAGTTTAATGCCAAAGAGATTATTTAGAAGAAATTCATAGTCCATTTCTGTCTTGGTATATTCAGATTCAGTCTTTAAAAATTTTTTAAAAACACACTTGCAGTGTAATGGTTATTGTCATTAGAAACGGACAAGGCACTCTGAGTTCAAATCCAAGACAGGGCTGTTTGCTTTTTAATTTTATGCTGATGCACTTTAGATAGAAATGAATCCATATGCTCTTCTGCCACTTATAGATAGATAGTAAAGCAGACTAGGTTCTTTAGCTTTGGTTAGACAACCAGTGAAGGAGAAGGAAAACTCTAAATTCAAGCCAGTTGTACTCTGCTTAAAAATCTTGTGTCACATCCAATTTATAGTGGTTGGATTAGGTAAATATATACTGTATTTCTTACTGGCACAGATGGTCAGTGTTCAATCTTAGGTAGAAAGCTAGCCTTCTTAATGCTGATTTTCATAGAAGGTATCCCAACTCACTTGACTGGTACAACACAACATTTTCCATTCTTTACTCTCAGTCTGTTCAGCTGTCTGATTAAACTAAAATTAGTAAAGATCAATACTTGACAGAGTCGTCTCCCTTGTTCTTTCTTTTTTTTTTTTTTAATTTCTTTAGAGATTTATGCTGACAATTAGAATAAGAGGTTTGTTATTTTACACCATTTCTGATACTTAAAATAAGAAAGCAACTCCAAATAGAAATATTTTAACTGTTTTGCTATAATGAATTTAGTTTGACAGCATACAATAAAATGAAAATTATGAGATGATCTCAGTAGAATAAACCAGGGCCTTCCTCTTTGGCCATTGACTATTGTCTTAGTGGTAGGCTTGTCTATGTTGTCTGATCACCTAAGACAAATTACTTGGCAATCATCAACCCTTCTTCAGCATTTCTCCTTGTTCCCTCTGGCTGGCTGACTAGTCAATCTTTTATACATATTCATTATCAAGAGTGCATCATCATATATTAATTATGTGACCTGGTTACTGACTTCGCTTTCACTAGACCACATTTAACATTTCTGAGGTCAAGCCACACAGCTGAATATATCACTACATACAAAAAATTATTATGGCTTGGTTAACATAATGATTATCATTGTAAGTAAAATTGGCAATCTGAGTTCAAATCCTAGACAAGACTGTTTGCATTTCAATTCACACTTATGCCCTTTGGAAAGGCATGAATCTATTTGTTCTCTTCCCAGCTATAAGTAAATAATAGGGCAGACTGAGTACTTGGTAAGGAAACCAGTCTAAGAGAAAAAAAACCTCTGAATTCAGATCATCTTTACTCTACTTAAAAATTGACCTCGTGTCACATCTTGTGAGTGGTGAGAGGGTTGGGTAAATATATTACAATATACGAAAAAGGTTTTTTTTCCTAATTAGTTCCTAAGGTTAATCGAAAGGATGAAAACTGATGAAAAGAGATGAACAAAGATAAAGTAGTCCAAAAAAGAAGTGAAATAATTATAGATGAAATTTCTATTAACAATAAAATAATCAGCTGAAAGCATTCGATCTCAGGCAAAATTATTTTGGCAGCTAAATTGAAATATTAATCACTAGAGTATCATAATAAAATGTTAGTCTCATTAAATGGCATATATGAGAAAGAACTTATTTCTTTAAAAATACACTAATATGAATAACAGATAATTAAGAAATAAAACTAAACAAATTTCCACTGACAGAACTCAAACCCATGACTCAGAATTTCAATATAACAGAGGCCGACAAAGACTGTATAGAAATATTCATAAAATTGTAATTGTTATTAAAGCCATACTTTTCATGAAATTCTAGCTAGCTTTTAAGGTGTATCATCCATTTAATTTTCATATATCATTATTTACACAGAGAGTGTGTAATAAGAGTGCCAGAAGGACTTGGTTGAATAACGCTAAGCTTTCAAGTCTTCTACAATGCTTTAAGTCTAATTGTTTTATCAACTTAAAGTAAAATGAATTAATCATGAAAGCAGGGTTTATCATCTAATGACTGCTGACGATTATAAATTAATTAGTATATCTCTCTTTTTATTGATATAATCTTGAGATACGGAGAAGATAAAGGAATTGTCCTCTGAATCAATTAAATTCTATCTTCTTGGTTGTAATATGTATTTACACAACCCCTCCACATGTACAAGATGGGATATAAGGTCAGTTTTTAAGCAGAGATTAAAAGGTTTGAATTCAGAGTTTTTCTTCTCCTAAACCAGTTCCTATACCAAGATTAACAAGCTGAGTCTGCCCTGCAATTTACCCATAGTGGGATTAAGAATAGTTGGACGCCTACTTTTCCCAAGTGTATTAGCGAAATGTGAAATGCAAGCAGCCTTGTTCACAATTTGAACTTGGATCATCATGTTCATTTCCTATAACAATGACTGTTATACCCCAAATATCTTTTCTTGGTTCTAATAAGTCCCTAAATTTTATCTGAGATCTTTTCAGGGTGACATATGTTGTTATGACTGAAGAGAAGTCAAAGATAGCAATCCATTTTATTGATTTTATCTTTTCTCTCTCTTAAACTGTTGTATTTTTTCTCTTTGATCTCTCTCTCTCTCTCTCTCTCTCTCTCTTTCTCTTTCTCTCTCTGACTACAATAAACACAAAGACTCGTAAGTTTAAGCATATAGACACAAATACAGACACTGTGCTTTGTCAATTTTTACAAAATACCCATTAGACCCATTAGACCTACTAGTAACTTCTTCCATTCAATACCTAGGCCAGCCATTATTTTTTAATTAAGAAGATAGCTAGGTTTTAGTCCAAACTTTTCATTAGACAATGTGTCTAAATCGAGTTATTATAAGTCATACAGTCATCATACTAAAAGTCACAGTCCCAATCAGTTCACTAACCCTATCAGGAAGGCTTAGAATACACTGACTGTATCACCCCACACCCACCCCGCAACAGAGGAGTAAGACCACCTCCAAATAAAAAAGGGTATCCTGAGTATGACACTAAACTGCATCTGATGGTTAGGCTCCAGTTCTGGAGATTTGGGGAGTGTGGAATCACCTCTTCATTGTCATTACTCCCAGGTTCACTTTAATCCAAAGTGGTAAAACCAGTTAGGGTTCCATCTATAGGTCCAATAGATTTCTTTAAAACTTATTCATTTTTGATAGGACTGTGTGCAAAAAAAACTTTAAAGAAATAACTACCCCAAAAATATAAGTATGAATGCAATTCCCTGACCTCTAGGCATAAAATAACACTAGACAAGCTGATATGCCATTAAATTCAATCAATCATAATCATAATCCTTTCTGTCAGTTGTTCACTGATAATTAGATTAGTATATGTTATGTAATCCAAACTTATTACAAATAGTTTTTGTATTTATTCATTCTAAATGAAGATATCAACTCACTATAAAATGTATCATTCAAATCTTCCAGTTTGTATACAACTTGATGCACACACAGAGCAAATGAAATTGGTATCTGTTAATTTAACACAAATATAATCAAAAGCCACATCAACACTGCGGTGTCTTCAAAAACAAACAGATAGCAGATGACAACTTCTCGCCCTCCAAGTGCAGTCAGGTTTTTATAATTGAATCAAAAGTTGAATGGCTAAAAGAAGTCATTATTAATCTTTATAATAAAGACAAAATAAGTACAGTATGATCAAAAAGTATCAAGACTGAATCTTGAAAATTTAAATAAAGATGTGTGTGCAACTGAGCAATTTATATGATAATATAAGGATGTTTAAATGGATGCTTTCCTATCTAGATTTTATTTAGATCAGTCAATGCAATTACTTGAGACATTTTGATTAACATCAACTGCTTTGCCTGAAGCAAGTAACAAGAGGCATTTTAATGAAGGTGGCACAATCTCTTTATTAAATGACCAGCTTTTGAAATTTGTAGAACAGTTCATTTACCTTTGTAACAATATCTCATCTAGTAAAAGTGATGTCCAAATAAACATGTATAAAGGATGGACTGCTATTAACAGTTTATTAACCATATGGAAATCTAATCTCCTTGATAATATGAATTGGGAATTACACTCGGAGAAAAAGCTAGATTAGGATTATACAAGGATGCTGCTGGCTGTTTTGGACAAGTTTGGGAAATAACAGCCTAGTTTGACTTTCTTCCCATCACATAAACTATACAAATAAGACAAGCAAGATTTGCTGAGTACTGCTGGAGGAATAGGGATTAATTCATAAATATTGTTCTTCTATGGACTACTACACTTAGACACACCAGTGTTGTTCACCCAGCAACTGTATTTGGATACAAGATAACAAGAGCAATGACCAATATGGAAGGGTGGTGAGAGTCAAAAGAATTTGTGCAGTTGGCATGCTTTGATTATGATGATGAGAAGCTTTAATGCATTTTGATCAGCATTATTTGGTGAAACACAGGATTGTGTAAGTGCAGCACACTCCATACTTATAAGACCTAGCTCTAAATGACTTTTCTTGTTTCCTGAAAAGGAAATTCATTTTAAGGATTTGAGGACATGGTGGGCATTAAAAAACACGACAAAGTAGTTTCATACCATATCAAAAGAAAGGTTTTAGAGGTACTTTAACCAATGGAAAACTCACTGGAATAAGTGTATTGAATACCAAGAGGATTCTTTTTAAAGAAAAAAATGTATTTGTTGTTCATTTCTGTCTTGGTAAATACAGATTTAATCTTAATACTTCTTAAACATATCTCATATTCTTGCTTATTTCAGCAAAAATATATCATAAGGATAAGATATAGGGAAGTTAATACATTGTACATTTATATGAACATTTTTGTGTAGTTTCTTATATTTTTTACATATGGTTATACGATATCGATCATATGGAAATCAGACCTAACCGATAAAATGAAATGCAGTTTCTTCCAGGCAGCGGTCACATCGATACCACTATATGGGTGCACTACATGGACACTAACAAAACGGCTGGAGAAGAAGTTAGACGGCAATTACACAAGAATGCTACGTGCAATCTTGAACAAGTCCTGGCGGCAACACCCCACAAGACACCAACTGTACGGCCACCTGCCTCCTATTACGAAAACTACTCAAGTTAGACAAACCAGACATGCAGGACACTGCTGGAGAAGCAGGGACGAACTCATAAGAGATGTACTCTTATGGACCCCCACACATGGCCGTGCAAAAGCAGGACGACCAGCACGAACATACATTCAGCAGCTATGTGAGGATACGGGATGTTGTCCTGAAGACCTATCTAGGGCGATGCACGATAGGGAGGAGTGGCGAGAGAGGGTCAGGGATATCCGTGCTACCAGCGCGACATGATGATGATGAAGTATTCCTTTGTTATACAAATAGCTTGCAAAAAAATCTATTTGACTTGCAGATAGAACCCTCACAGTCATGGCTATACTGGGTTATAGTGGACTTGGGAGTAATGGCAATGAAGGGGCACTCTGCACTTCCCAGATCTTCAGAACTGGAGCCCCATCATCAAATACAGTTTAGTATCATGACCAAGGGACTCTATTTTGTGTGTGTGGGGGGATTTTAATGAAAGCTCATAAAACTTTTTGAAGTTTTTTTACATTAGCCATTCAAATGATAATAAATATTTACATTGCTTAAGACTGGAATCAGTGATAAATCTTTCAAATACAAAAAGAAAGTATTACATTACTTGGGTGAGTCAAAGTTTTGCAATTTTTTCTGTCATGCTCATTTGCAGCAAATATATCATATGACCTTAGCAGTTCAAGCCAAGGAAGGTAACTACTATGGTTAGTAGTATCATGATTATTAGTGTGCTGACATGTTATTCATTGCTTCAGTCCAATAATTTGAAAGCTACGCTAATGAATGTTATTCAAGAACTTAAGTTTTATGATTTGGAATTGGTCTATAATGCCACAGAAGCAACCAAAAACATTTGTTGGGTGAAAGTTGAAAGTAAAGTTGATCACAGATCAGTAACCAGAATAAATATCTCTCTACTTGCAAGAACTTCAACAATCAAGTAAGGTCAGGCAGGTCTAAAACTGTCGATTGTGCTCCAATTTATAAAAGCAAATCCAGCCAATAGCTTTGGGAGACTATCAAGCAAGCTTGGAATCTTACAGTCTTGAACGGCTGTTTGTCACCTTCTTGACCTCAGCAAAAGTATCTGGTACTTCTGAACTGTGCTTTGGGTACTACCAAAATATTGCAAAACTTTTGACTCACCCTTGTATAATATTTTTTGTGCATTTATCAAATGAGTAATGAATTTGTATCACATCATATAACAAATTTAGAGCTTAAGATTAATACGTAAAATTTATTGTTATTCTTTCGATCCAGATCCAATCTTTCATCATGAGTAGATACTTTGATCTGATGACTAGAATTAAGTGACTCAAATACATTAGCTCTGGTATGTTATATATATTGGAGGTACTCATAGTGTAATAGTTGTCATCTTAAAAAGTAGATACAGTTCACTTGGGTTCAAACCCAGTAATAGGCTGTTTGCATTTCACATAGTGCTAATACCCTTGAGAAAGATATGAATCCAACTATTCTCCCTCCAGTTATGGGTAAATAGTAGGGCAGACTGTGCTCTTTAACTTTGGTATGGCAACCAGTCTAGGAGAAGAAAAACCTTAAATTCAAACAAGTTATAAACCCGCAGAAAGACTGGCTTTGGCACAAAACACATGAGTTGCACCCTAACAAACAAACCAGCTTATAGAATAATACTATCTTATATTTACCGACCTTAACTCGGTCTAATACAATTCCAAATGAATGTATATAGATGCGTCAATATTACTTTGGTGGAGAAACTGCCAACCTTGAAAATCAACATTCCAAATATTATTTTTATATATGCTCAAACATCAACTACTAGGCAAGGAGAAACATGCAACCATCTCTACCACTTGGCAAACATATAGACAATCTTGATTAATTTCCAGCTTTCGACAGCAAAATGTCTGGAAAATCTGCATATCTTTGGTATTGACTAAAATAGCATTTTCATCACTTATTACAATCAGGTGACAGCTTAAATAAAACAAAAATGGATGACACAGCATTAAAAAAAAATCTTTGTATATTTTTCAAACATATCTTTAGCTACTTGGTACTGGATAACAATCTTTACATACAGTATTGATTCTTTTTTCTTTTTTTCTTCCCTATTTTGTGCAATTTCTTTGTTGGTTTCTCACAGAATTGACAGATGGTGGTAGTTGTACTTATGCTTTAGTTCATAATCTATTTTTTCAAAACCTCTGTTGTTCATAAGGAGTGATAGATGTTGTTTCTTTTTACACCTCAACCATTTGTGGTGGAATTTACTGATTAAATAATTTCTATATATGTTTTCTTTGATGAAAATAAGGTTTTCTGCCTGAATAAAGAAAAGAAAAATAATCATAACATTTCAATGAACCTTTGAAATTTTTTGTCTTTTGTTTTTAAATGATGGATTATCCTTATTATAAACTGATTAGCTTGCCCGTGGTGTAATGGTTATCGTCGCAGGATATGGACACGGTGACACGAGTTCAAATCCTGGATCTGACTGATTGCATTTCACATAAGACTAATACCCTTGGGAAAGGTATGAATCCAAATATTCTCCCTCCAGCTATGGGTAAATAGTAGGGCAGACTAGGTTCTTCAGCCTTGGTGAGGCAACTAGTCTAGGAGAAGGAAAACTCTGAATTAAAACCTGTTAAACTCCGCTTAAAAATTGACCTTGTGTCATATCCTGCCCGAGCGGAGGGGTTGGTAAATATGATAAACTGATTAGCTTAGACTAGTGCTTTCAACTTAATTGTTCACAATAAAATGAAATGTCTTCTAAGCATGGACAGTGAAATGAAAACAATCTGCACAAATTGAATAAAAGGGATCATTTGGAAGAATTAATTGATATGAGGTATCCTCTAAACATAGACAGTAGAATGAAAACAATTTACCTCCATGGACTGAATTAAGTGATCCCTAGGATTAATTAGCTGATACAAAATATCCTCTAAACATAGACAGTGTGATGAGAACAGTCTACCCCCATGGACTGAATAACAGGGATCACTTGGAAAAATCAACTTATATAGATTATTCTCTAGGCATTGTAAGCAGAATAACAATATAACCCCATAAATTGAATAACAGGGATCATTAGGAAGAATTATAAATTTAAATTACCATGACCAGAAAATCCAGAAAGCACCGCAAGCAACATACAGAACCACCGGACAGCTTTTTAGACCTTATTAGGTCTCATCAGCAGTGTATGCTGTGATCTCCCCCGCTGGAGATTGAACCAGAGATCACAGAATGCAAAGCCAAAACTCTACCACTGAGCTACGGGTCCACATCGCACACAGGTGATGACAAATTAAATAGCTGAACGAGAATAGTTTTCCCTTATGCTTTGAATACAGTGTTTGGTTTAAAATTCCCAGAAGGTTACTATGATACATATTTGAACGTCAGAGTGTACCAGTTCAAGTAAATCAATATATCATCTCATCATCAAGGTATGCCAACAACATGGATTCCTTTGAGGATTTCTCACCATCTGTCCCTATCTAAAATCACTCTAGGTAAGTGCTCAAGATTGTACTCAGTGTCTACACAGTACTGATTAATGTAAGTTTTACTAATAGGCCAACACTTGTAAGCCTATGAGTAGCAGTCTATAGAAGAATGTTGCATATGAGTTTGTTCTTATTTCTCCAGCATGTCTTGCTTGTCTTACTTGGATGGTTTGTGAGATGGGAGGTAGGTGGCCTTACAGTTGCTGTTTTGTAGGATGCTACTCCCTGAATTTGTTCAAGACAGCACACAGCATCCTAGTGTAGTTCTAATCAAGCATTTTTTACAGTATAATTACTTTGAAAATATGACGGTTCGGTATCAATTTTATCTCTTCAATTTGATTGATTTTTATGTATCTTATTTTATTAGGAAACCTGCTATTGAAAAATAGTCACTGTATTTGTTTTATGGTATTTCAACTATTGTTGGCTATTTAATGCCAAATCTAGTTTTTACATATATATATTAAATATATAGGAATTGTAAAGAGATTTTGTAGATACACACGATTAAATAACCAAACAGTTTATTTCAAACAATCCAATATAGGATAAGTCAAAGATAAATGGTTCTAAGTATTATTATGTATAACTAACAATTCAATTATACATCAATCATTTGTCTAAAAACAGTGAAATGATCAAACAGTTCTACTTCTGACAATTTAATTTTGCAAAAATCCTTTATTTGGCCACAGTTTAAATGTCAAAAAGCTCTATTTGACCCACAGATAAAAAGGTACTACCATTCCAGGTCAGAGTGGATCTGGGAGCTATGGCAATGAAGGAGTACTCCTCATTCACCAAAGCTCCAGATATTCCTTGAGCCTAACCAACTGATTATTTAAGCTTTAGGTTTTCCTAATTGTGTCCATATGTAAAACTAATATAAGCGCTTAATATAGCAATGGCCAATTTTCATAAATAAAAACTAAGCATATATAATTAAGAGCAACAACAAACAACAATAATTATAACATTGAAACCAGATAAATAAAGCTTAAAAACAGGAAGGAAAGAAACCCTCCCTGTCTTTATCCCACTAGTCCAACAGCTGTTGGTAGTCATCATCATCATCATGTTGTGCCGCTAGCACGGATATCCCTGACCCTCTATCGCCACTTCTCCCTATCGTTCATCACCTCTGGCAGGTCTTCAAGGCTACATCCCGTATCCTCACATAGCTGCTGTATGTATGTTCGAGCTGGGTGTCCTGCTTTTGCTTGGCCTTATGCGGGGTCCAGAGGAGTACATCATTTATGAGCTCGTCCTTGCTTCTCCAGCAGTGTCCTGCATGTCTGGTTCATCTAGCTTGGATAGTTTTCGTGATGGGAGGCAGGTGGCCGTATAGTTGGTGCCTTGTTGGGTGTTGCTGCCAGGACTTGTTCAATATTGCTCGCAACATTCTTGTGTAATTGCCGTCTAGCTTCTTTGAAAATAAAGAAAACACTGGAACCATGTTGACACACAGTAAAGAGTTCAAAAAGAAAATGTAGTATAAGAAAAAAGGGAGAACAAACTGCAGCAATGTTCAGTAATACACAATACACAGAGACTCTCATATGTGTCTTTAACTCTCTCTTTTTGTACAGACATCATCACCACATTTGTTACTATATCTTTAGATTGGTTGTAAATTCCAATCAATAGAATATCTTACTGTGTCTTGCTTCAACAACCCATTCTTTCATTCACTCCCTAAAACATACCCTTTTTTTTTCAGTGTTTCCCAATAAATGATTACTTTCTTTTTGAAAGCTGGTGTCACACAAACAGCTCTCCCTCTTCCTCCAGCATAGTATTTTTTACTGATGTGAGAAAAGAGAAAGGAAGAATTCCTATTCACCACATTTGTTACTATATCTTTAGATTGGTTGTAAATTCCAATCAATAGAATATCAGCTATGTCAACAGTTGTTATATGTGGATATTGTATCACCATGGTTCTAAATAGTCTATGGATGTAGCATTACCCCTTAGGTTTTAATTGGACCTCCTGGTAACTTCACCATGATAAAAAGTGACGAACACAAAACACTGTCAATTGGTCCTTTTGATACAAAAGTTTATTTACAACAACCCTTTCATAGGAGTCACCGAAAAGAGAAAAACAGAGTATGAAATGCGTCAACTGCTTTAGAGAGAGAAAATAAAGTTGCTAGATGAGAGAGACTGACACAGACCCTTTTCTTATATTTCTCACCCTGGTCACTTTCTGTTGTAGTTCTCATGTATGGCTACTCTGGGTTCTGTCTTCATATCTTTGCAGCCCGTCTGGAACTGACTTCTTTTTCTCTTTTTCAATTCAGCACCCACTTTAACAACTTCCCATTTGAGTTTATTTTAGCCAATCATCACTCATAGGCCGAGTACTGCTGATAAATTCTATTTTTAGCTGGGATACTCTGCCTGCTTGCTATCCTGGCCTGGATTTCAGGATTAAATTCCTATTCCTTTCTCCATTATTGTTCTTATAGCCTTTCTCTCTGTGTGACTCTTATCATTGTGCCTTTCTCTCTCTCTTATGGCCTCAAATCCCAAGGCCAGCCAGAAACAATTTATTGCTAAAATAATTAACTAAAATCCCTAATTTTTTCACAATATGAAATTTTACTTTCTTGCAATAGAGATAATTTTATCATTTATTAGATCATCAATATAACATATAGTGTAGTTCTTCTTAATGACATCCTCCAGAACAATGAGGCTTACTTGGCAGTGCCCATCTCCTCTCCAAGTAACATGCAACAAGTTGTATTAGATTTCATGGTACTAATGGCAAGGACCAAAACCTGACCTATAAGCAGACATCCAAAATGAATTGCATTTACAAAACTAAAAGATTTCAATTACTCTGCTATTTACCAAGGAAAGTGAATTAATGCTTATACGTGGTGCCTTCAATAAGTTTCCAGACTTTTTTTGGAAAGGCATTTAAAATTGTCGTAGACTCTAGAAAATTCAGTTTGTTATTGCTATATATCTTATAAGATGACTGACCAATTTTTATGATTTCAGATTCAAATGAACAGCTACAGCAGCAATTGGAATACACCCTACTAAAGCCTGATTGTCACAGTTGGTGAATTTCAAAAATGCAATCTGGACATGAGGACACTTTAGAAGAACAATATGCAATAAAATTCTGTTTTAAACTTGGAAAAAATGCCGCAGAAATGTATGGAATGCTTCTGATTGCTTTTCGACCATCTTGCATGAATCGAGCATTTTGAGTGGCATAAGAGATTTAAGGAAGGTACAGAGTCTGTGAGGGATGATGAGAGGTGTGGGTGGAGTAAGGAAGTCAATACACCAGAGTTCATTGGCCAAAGGGTTAGGGTTCGGGTTACTATGTTAAGGTTTTAAGGGAGTTCAGGAAGAGATTCTGCCGGAAAAGGCCGGCATTCTTCAAATCGGGTCAGTGGCATTTCTACCAAGACAATGCACCAGTCCACAACTCCATCCTTGTCACTGACTATTTGACCAAGATGGGTATCAAGACAGTTCCTCAGCCTCCCTATAATCCAGACTTTGCTCCCTGTGACTTTTGCTTATTCCTTAAGCTCAGAGGCTGTCGTTATGAGACAATTGAGGAGATGAAAGAGGCTGTGATGAAGGTCATTGACATGCTCACACAAGAGGACTTCCATGGGCCTTCCAGAAGTTATTGAAACGGTACAACAAGTGCATTGCAGCCGGAGGAGATTACTTCAAAGGGGACTAGAGTTTCATGTGTGTACTATCAATAAAAGTGCCCATACGAAAAAAGTCTGGAAACTTATTTAATGATCCTCGTTAATACAAACCACCACAGCAGGAATTTGATTTGGTTCACAGATGATTTCATTCCCCAAATTTCATTCCTCATATTTCATTCTCCATATTTCATTTCCCATATTTCACAGATTTCATTCTCTATATTTCATTCCCTATATTTCACAGATTTCATTCCCCATATTTCCTTCACCATATTTTGTTCCCCATATTTCACAGATTTCATTCTCCATATTTCTTACCATCAGACCACACCCACCTCTTTATATTTTTAAATATTCTTATCAATAACAACTTTTCTAAATTTTCTCAGAAAATTCTTCCTTTGCAAATTACCAAAAATTATTTTATTTGCTTATTTGGCACCAGTCAGCATTGCTAGACTCATTTGGCATTTACTATTTTCTCAGTAATTTCCTTTTTGTTTTAAATTATTTGTTCTATTGTTCTTCAAAAAATCTTCAAGAACAACAAATCTTTGGCAAATAATAATTTTAAGCATTTTAAGAAACAAGATTTTTTTTTCATTAGAAAAAGGACAGATGGAAAAATCATGTATTCTGAACAAAATTATTAATGATTTCTTACAAAAAAGTTGGTAGTAATTTGTTTACCTGTTTTCATATTTGGGATATTTGAAATGCAGAAAAAATTAAATAATAACAAAATAAGTTTGAAGATGGCAACAAAAAAAGCACAGCTTGATAAAGCTCACAACTTTTTATAACCATTATTCCATAAGATATTTGGACTAGTATTCTCTAACATGATTTTAACAGTACATTTTAGCTGATATTTTCTTTATTTTTTCTGGTGTTTAATACATTATGTAGGTTTCTTCTTTTCCCTTATATATAGTTTGAGATCTAGATTTCTACAAATAGTTGCAATCCATGAGTCAGTCTATAAAATTTGGTTATGTGTACTGAGCAGATCAACAGATATGCTAATTTTTCCAGCATATATTATAAGACAAGTACAGAATTTTTTTTTTAATTGCTTTATTTAATTTTAAAATGATTCATTATCATTCCGACAGTCATTAGATTAGTGAAAATAGTCTATTGTTGCTTTTGCTGTTGCCATATCATTTCAACCAATCTATTCTACAGCCTTCTTCTGATGGGCAATCCATAAAGCCAGGATATACAATAATAGACTAATGTATAGGTCAGTTCATTATAGATGGTGGTTGTTGGGAAGATATTGAGTTGAGTTCTCATTCACTCAGGACCAATATTAGTAATTGTAAATTCATGATATGCTGACATTAAACACAACAGAAGGAAAGACAAGTGTTCAAATAGCTAAAATTATGCATATATTGTTCCATGAACAAGCAGTATGTAAAAGGGGTATAAAATAACAAAAGGTTTATTTGATGAGAGTAGACAATAGTACTTCATGGCTTTACCATTCTCTTGCAGGGTCAGAGACAACATCTCTACTATTTAAAGAACAGAGGCTAAAAAAAGGTCAAAAATGGGTTTCTGTAACTGTCATGTGACATCTTATGAGAGATTTAACTGTCATACCAATTCTCTAAGGAAGATAAATATTTATTGTATCCCCAAAGTAGGAATTTATTGTCACAGCTGGTTCAAAATTAAAGAGCATGTCTGATTATAAAAAATGTTGGAATCCTAAGAATTATACAAATTTCTAAGAATGGAATTATTTATGTGATTCACATTGCCAAGAATAAGCTAAACTCATCAGTGTATTTGCTTTCATTGCAGGAAAAAAAGAGCCCTCTCTTTCCTGACAGATTGTACATCTGTTTAATGGCTGTTAAATAGATAATTTGAAACATTATCATCATAACAAAAGTTACAAACAAAATGGGTTCAACAGTTAAATTAACTCTTGAAATGGTGTTTTGGCTCATTTGCAGGCATGTCAAAATTTCAGACAATATTTACATGACCCGTCTTTCTCACTTGTAATTTTTTAATATATTACAATCATATAGTATAAAATATTTGTACCTTCATTAATTGTTGAATTTGTTTTAATGTATTCAGTTCTTACTGTAAAAATTTGGTAATCTGTGTGAGTTTTAAATTTATTTTTATATATACTCCATGACATGGGTGAGAAGCCTTAAGGCCAAATGAAGCTATCTAAACCATCAAGTTTTTAACATCAGTATTAGCTGATGGTCTTTCACTGGATTTTGAGTGACAACAAGTTTCCCCAAGTCCCCAGGACTCTTCTCAGTACTCTGGCTGATCTCAACAATGTTGTAGTTTAGATTGTCTCCACTCGTTCTCTTATTTGCAAGTCCTTCACCATTACAATAGGTATGACTGTCACTTTCATGTTCCACTGTTTTTTCAATTCCCTAGCAAGGTCCCAGTACTTATCCTTCTTTTCATTTTCTAACAATTTTACTAGGTGGTCAGCCGAGACAGCAAAATTCACAATACTGTGATTCTTTTTTTTTGTTGTTGATTATTATAAGGTCTGGTCATCTGGCTGATTATCATCTGTTTTTTATGCCTCCTTGGGAATCTCTACTTTTTACTATCTTCTCCCATCAACCATTAAAAAAAAATCTTTGCACAAGGCATAAATACAATTAATACAATATCCATATACAGATAAAATTTTGTTAAATAATTTATCTGATAGTTCCCAAAAATGCCCCCCTAAATTTTTTTCTTACCAGTTTTTCGGAAATCATTCAATTTAATCCTGAAAATTTTCAAACTATTGCTGTTTTTGATCTGATTGGCTATTTGTTCCAAAATATATGACTCTATTAACAAAAAAATCCAATTGGTTGATAGACTTAGTTTTTGAAAACTTTCCTAACAGTAAAGTTTTAATTTGAGGAGAAATATTGAAAAAATATCTACCATAATCAAAAATTCCATTATTTTGAAAGTTTCAATTAGATTACCTCTCATCCTTTTTTCTACTAAAGTAGTTATTCCTAATTTCTATAATCCCTCTCTATAATTTCTATAATCCCTCTCTGTAATCTTTTACTCTTTTTATTATTTTTGTTACTCTTTGTATACTCCACATATACTCTCTTTGTATACTCCAATTTCCATATCTTGACACTGGAGCCCCAGCCTGAAAATAATGAAGTTTTATTTGGGTTTTAATATATTTTTAAAACAACATTTGCCTACCTTGAAATAATATTTCAAACCATCCAGCCAATCATTTCATTTATCCACAATACAATAGACAAAACTGGATTGTTAACTTTAAATGTATTATCAAAGCCAACCCCTAGATCACATTCCTTATTTACTTCTTGGATTTCTTTGTTGCTTAATTTATATTCAACTTTAATGTTTTGTGATCCAGTATGTAGTACTTAACATTTTTCTTTATCAAATCTTAATTTTCAAATATCTTCCCTATATGACAATTTATTTAAATCCATCAGTGTTGTTTCTTTTGGTAAGAGTCTAAAAAGTAGTTTAATATCATCAACAAATAGTGTTTTTCTGATTTTATATGAGGTAAATCATTTATGAATATTAAAAACAAAAAAGGTCCCAGTACTGATCCCTGATGAACATTGTAAGGAATATTCTGTCACCAATTTTTACTTTCACAGTTCTGTCAAAAAATATTTCTTTAAATTTACTATTTTATTAGAAATACCTAAGTTTCTCATTTTCTCTTGTAAATAATAATGAGATACTGTATCACATGCCTTGCAAAAGTCCAAATATGTAATATTTGCATTATCCTATTCCATCAAATATTCACTTATAATATTAATGCTTTCCAAAATATTAAATGATCTTGATTCACCATTGACAAAATCATGTTGATTACAATTTTTATCTTCCTCAATAAATTTAATATCCAATTTCTAATCAATTTTTCAAAAACCTTAGTCAAGATACATGTTAGAGAAACTAGACAGTAATTACTTTACAAATTCATCAAGTTTTTTTTATGTAGTGGTATTAAAATTGCTGTTTTCCAAATATATGGATTC
The DNA here is from genome assembly GCA_963585895.1 of Sepioteuthis lessoniana. Classification (NCBI taxonomy): domain Eukaryota; kingdom Metazoa; phylum Mollusca; class Cephalopoda; order Myopsida; family Loliginidae; genus Sepioteuthis; species Sepioteuthis lessoniana. Next base: position 131,512,442 of record OY757907.1, read on the forward strand.
ATTTAATATTCTATACATTTCTCAAGCAATTTGCATATTGCATCAATAAAACTTTCATTTGATGATAAGTATTTTATTATTTTAGGATGTATTTCATTACTTTTACAAACATCCAACTTGGAAAATAATTGTTTTATGTCTTTAGCTCTTATTATTTGTTCATTCATAATTCTTTTTGTACCCTCCTCAAAACGCCTTTCCTGCCATGGATCAAACTCTCCCCAAAAATAGATAAATTAAAAAAAATGTTACTAGTACTCCTACAGTTTCAACTGCTATGTTTGTTAATTCACCAACCTGATCATTTGTTTTATTGTACAAACATTTTTGGGAATTCTAATTTTTGATTTTACTTACTTGAATAATTTTTTCTAATTTATATAAAATTTCTAACAATTTTATGTTCCTATTTCAATTTTTTATTCACTTTCAATTTTATATATTCATCAAGCTTACCTAGAATATTTTGATAGTTTTCCATATTTGATAAAATTCCAAATTCTTTCAATCAATTAAAATTACATACTTTCATTTTAGAACTTATTCAGTAAAAATTAAAACTTTTTGTTCTAAAATTCACAGAGTTCAGTCTTTCTAAATAGAAATCAATTTCTATTTGTAGAATAATAATAGGACTTGCCACCATAATGTCCATGCAATGACATGCCCATATGTACAAAATTAGATGTCACAGTTAGCCATTGGTTTAAATACAGATTTTTGTTTACACACACTTAAATAATGAAACAGTTCTATTTCAAACAATTCAGTTTAGCTAAAATACAGTTTTTGTTTACACATAATTGAATGTAAAAACAGTTAATTTCAAACAATTAAGTTTAACGTAATTACACAGTTTAGTTCTATTTGACCCATAGATAGAACCCTATAAGGTTCTACCACCCCAGGCTAAAGTGGACTGGAGAGCGATGGCAGTGAAGGGATACTCAACATTCCCCAAAGCTCCAGCATTACTTGGGCGTCACCATCAGATTGTTTAGTGTCATATGCAGGACACTTGTGTGTGTGTAGGTTCTTACCCCTCTACAGAGAAGCAGTCCGTGTATTCTACAGCCCCAGGTGGACTAAGCTAACTTCTCTTTGAAACTGCTCGACAGGGATTTGGACTATACAAAAAAGTCTTCTCCATAAAATCCCAATAGTTTTGTCGAATTTTTGATTGTGTACATAGGGGCACGTCATTGCATGGGCGTTATGGTGGCTAGTGCTATTATTATTCTTCACTATTAAGCTGAAAAAAGTTTGTTAACTCTACTCTATGACCTTCCAAAAGTATATATTTATATAAATGTTTTTAAAAATGATATATATAAATCAAGAAAGTAATATCTTTTAGCTTAGTATGGCCCAAAGCCAAAACTGGAAGAATGAAATGATAAAGGTTATGTTTGTTAGTCTTTTGAAGAAGGAGATTCTACCTGCTGTGAAAATCAGTATTTAACCTGTAAGCCTCTTAATTCCTGAGCCGTTTCTGATCATATGCTTCTCCATCATGGACTCCACGCTTGAAAAATAACTGAAAAATGTTAAATGTTTTTATGTTATTTAACTGCTTTACAGATTACTAAATAATTGGTTATAATATTCTATAGACAATTCAAAATATGAAGGTCATTCAATAAATAAAAAGCAAAATACATCTTTTTCAGAATGTTTTCCCATAAATAGAAGTTCTACATTATTTTGAATTGGTTTATTGCAAAAATTATTTTAATCTTGAAAAAATATTTGTTTTGAAACTAGTCGAAATGGCAGAAAATCATAGTGCTCCAGGCTTATTAAAAAATTATAAAATTATTTATAAAAATAAAATTGCATTATTTTGTTGGCTCAAGCAATGTAAAAATAGGGAATCCTCAGCCCAAATTCAGGATACCCAGGTTTATGTACTTCTAGTTGATGGCACAAATACCAGATGTGCAGATTCAAAGTGGGGAAATTCTTGCTTTTATCTAATCTTAAACACTGAACTCTAATGTTAGCAAGGAAAGATGTAACTGTCTCAGCCACAAGATAAACAAAAAAGCCATCAAAAAATATAGTTTGTCTTTATGCAATGAAGATATCTTGTTCATTCAATCTTTTGTTCATTCCTCTTGGGTTTCTTGTAATCATGGAAAGGTAATAATAAATGCTAACATATTTATAGCTTTTGAGTGCATCTCCTCAGGGCATTTTTTTATTTTATTGCCTGTTCTTTTATATCACTTCAGGATTTATTCTCTTCACTTCAGTGCCATCACAATTATGCTTTGCTCTTGAAGATGGCCTCAACATAAGAGTTTTCTTTTTTAAAAAAAAACTTGCTTGTCGTTGCAAGCTGTCGTATTTTATGCTATCTTATACAGCAGCATGACGAAAAGAGCTAATAACAGTTGACAAAGTGAAACCATTCACTTAAGTCATTTGTCTAATGTTTTCTACAAGCAATTAACTTGGATTTGTCTGGTGGCATACAACCTTATCTTTCCATTCTAAGGTAATATTTGTGAAAGAGCAAGAAGCTGTTAGTCTTGTAGAGGAGGTGCTGAAAAATTCTTAGCCTTGAGCCATAGAACATATATTCTGTTCAACATATTTGGTCTGCAGTAATACACACTTGACACATCACTTTTTATGCTTCATTAAACTTATTTTTTTATTCAGTGATTCAATTTCTGATTCAATAAGTCTATTTTTTAATCACCATTTGCTTCCTGTTTGGTTCTTGCCCTATTGGCATGGCTTATAATATGCTAACTGTACCCTCTGTAGAGGGGTAAGACCTCTCCCCAATAAGTGGTCTTCTAAGTATGACACTGCATCTGATGATGAGGCTTTAATTCTGGAGATCTGGGAAGTGTGGAGTACTCTATTACCATTACAACAATGTTCACTCTGATCCGGAGCGATAGTACCTCTTTGGGGTCTATCTATGGGTCAAAAAGATCTGTTAAAAAATCAATTGTATTCAATAGGACTATGTACAAAATATCTCTTAAAAACAACTCCACAAAAATGTAAATATGAACATAATAAAATGAACACAATTCCTTAACCTCTGGATATAAAATAACCTTAGATGTGTTGATGTACCTTTAAAATTAATCAATCATTCAATTAATCAATCATTCTTGTTGAGGCTGAGAACTTTTCAGTACCCCCTTATATACTAGACATTATTCTTTTCTGATTTATTTGCCTTTTGTTGCCAAGTGTAACAAAAGATGATTTTCAATTAACAAATTATATGTGAATTTTATAATTTTGTAGGGATAAAGATATCAGTGTCCATGAAAATTTTATATTTAGAAAAATTATAATAAGACTTCATCGCTAATATGAAATTGAGAGAAAAGGACAACTTGAAACTTTCATTTTTGGTGTGAAATATTTTATTAGATTGAACGGTTTACATTATTGCTGGATAAAATTTTTTATTCATATAGATTCATAGCATCATTATTCAGTCATCAAAATATTGTTGCTACCTTTCTATGACCTTCAGCCAATTTTCACTAAAATTGTGGATTAAATCATAAAAGATTGATCCAACGGCTTTTGGCATTTTTTGAATAAAAATTTTTATTATAATAATTCATATGATCATTATTCCTTTATCCAAACACAGAAAGGCATCTTTCTCCCTAGTTGATTTCATTTAGGTTGAAATTTTAGAAGTTATTCTAGATTTATCTATAATTTTCTTTCTTTTTTTTATTCTTATTTTTTGTAACAATTTCATTTTTTATTGCTAGAGACTATCTGGTCCAAAATGATATTTCTCTGTGTTGAGTATGAAGAGGAAGATAAGTGTTTAAGTACTGACAGATGCTTTTTTCAATAAGTTCATGTAGAATCCATTTTCAAGCTTTTGAATTTTTCCTAAGGTTTATAAATGAAGTCCTACAGGTTATTGATTGAACCAGCATTAAAGCACTGAATAAACTTTAAGTAAAATGCTAATATTTTCCTTAAAATAAGTCACTGTCAACTTTATATAATTATAATCTATACCAAAGATATGGGATGAAATTCTGAGTTTTGCTCAAAGTTATTTCTTTATTTCAATTTCCCTGAGTTTTGCTGAAATTTAATCTGCTAAAAAAAGCTTTGTGATCAAAAGAAACAAAATAGAAAAAAGAAATTGTCAAAATATTTGAAAAGTTATAGCATTTCAACCATTGTAGGTTATTTAATGCCAAATCCTCTTTTTACATATATATTAAATATATATGATTTGGTTTGGTTGGGTTTTATGGCATATCAACCATTGTAGGCTATTTAATACAAAATCCTCTTTAAACATATATATTAAATATATATGATTTGGTTTGGTTGGGTTTTATGGTGTATCAATCATTGTAGGTTATTTAATGCCAAATCCTCTTTATACATATATATCAAATATATATGATTTGTGAAAATTTTGTTGATAACACAGTTCATTCATTTGCAGACAGTTAAATGGCTCCAAGTATTGTTATGTAATACTAATAATTCAATTTAGGCATACAGTTAAAGGGTTCCAAGTATTGCTATGTAATACCAATTATTCAATTTAAGCACACAGTTAAAGAGTTTTAAATATTGCTATTTAATACCAATAATTTTATTCAACATTACTAATTCATTTGCACACAGTTAAGCGGTAACAAGTATTACGTATCACTAACAATTCATTTAGACAGTCATTTGTTTACTAACAGTTAAACGCTTAAGCTGTTCTATCTCTAATAATTCAATTTAGCATTAGTTATTTGTTTGCACACAATCTGAATGTCAAACAATTCTATCTGAGACATTAATAGGGCCCTATCAGGTACTAACACTCCAGTTCAGTGTGGACCTGGAAGTGATGGTAATAAAGGGATACTCCACATTCCCCAAAGATCCTAGACTGGAGCCTTGCCATTAGATTGTTTAATGTCATATCCAGGACACTTGTAGAGAAAGTCTTACCCTTCTGCAAAAATGTAGTCAGTGTATTCTCCAGCCCCAGCTGACAGGGATAAAAGAGTAACAAGAAGCTTGTGAAAAGTTCACAACCAGACCAAGAAGCAAATGACCTGGACCCATGCTATTCCACATATTTATCTCACAGTTCAACACACTTTGTTTTCACATTGTTTCTCATATTTCTTTCACCTGTCCTAATAAATTAAATAAAAAAAATTTTTAAATAAAAAATGTTGGTTGAGATCAAGAACTTTTCAACACCTTCTGTATAATCATTACTTGGTTGTTGGGTGTACTGAATGAAATAGTCAGAAGAAGAGAAGCTAAAAAGAGTCCAACTCTTTTGAAGCATAACTTGTTAAAGCATCATTCATGTAAGACGAGCTTCCAAGGTAGGGATGCAAGTTTTATTTCGTCCAAAGTTTCTTAATTGTCTCTGAATTTAATAGCTTAATAGAAATGGTGTGATAGAACACAACAAAAGCAGATGAAAGAAAACTAATTCAAACAATTGTAAAATTCAAACATTCTTTTTAAATATTTCAAATTGGTAAAACAGAAGTCTATCCACTTGTACTCATGATCTTGTTAGCCAATCAATGGTCTCATTAGGCATTATCTTATTTTGGTGGTTTTTGCAATTGTCAAGAAAGAAAACATTGAAACATACATCATATAATTTTTTTATTCGCTTTCTTAAACTTTAAAAAAGATGTATCCTCATTTAAATAAAAAACAGAAAAATCTTTTTTTTTGTTCTATATAACAAAGATTTTTTATATAATATTTTGTGAGAGATGTTTTCAAGCTGTTTATGCCCGACATTTTTTCATCTAGTAACATCAGAAGTTGAATAGATAACAAACCAAATTGAAATAACACTGAATGGTTGGGACATCAGGACAAAGGACACAAAATCAGAGGACTTGTTAATGAGACTCCAGGTTTTCTTTTTGCAAATTCATTTCAAAGAAAGAAAATACATCTTTTTTTTAAACAATTTTTTGAAAAATGTATCTTTTGAAAAATGTATCTTTATTAAAACAAAGCAATGAATTTACAACCAGACACTTATATTGTACTTATAAAATCTACACAATCTATAGCTGATCTATATGAATTTGATTTAATAGAATTTTTAAAATATTCTTTGCTAAAGCTTCTTGATTGTTAAAAACTGAAATACACATTGTTTGCAAACAAAAAAGCAAGAATATATTTAACCAACCCCTCTATAACAATTAAGATGAGACACATAGTTAGTTTTTAAGTAGAGTACAGCTGGTTTAAATTCAGAGTTTTCCTTCTTCTAGACTAGTTGCCTGACCTAGTTTGCTAACAATTTACCAATAGCTTGAGAGAGAACAGAAGGCATTAATAGAATGTCAAAAGCAAACAGCCTCATGTAGGATTTTGAATTCAGGTTACCGATTCCATTTCCAGCAACAATAACCATTATATTAAACATCCTTCCCATAACAAAAAAGCAAATATGACATTATTGAAAAAAGATGAATTCTGACAGATTCACTCAATAAGAAAATTATTTAGTCATAAACAAAATGAACACAGATTACTACCAAAACAGAAGGAACTAAAATGGTATTTACCAATTTATCTATGAGACTTAAACATCACACACAAGTATCACCCTAAAGATGGTTTAACAAACAAATTGAAATGTTAAAAGTTGGCATATTATCCATATATACACATACTCTGAATATCTTGTTTTTTCATATTTTATATTTAACAATGTGTAGAAGAATCCCAGTGACATGGTGGCCAATATGCTGAACAGTCACATTGTAGAAAGAGAGTTCAAATGTGTCAATTGTACTATTACATTCATTTTATTGGACTAATAACCTTGGGAAAGGTATGAACTCCCTTATCTATCCCCCCCCTACAAAAAAACTATGGGTTATCCCCTCCAAAAAAAACTACGGGTAAATAGTACCGCTACTATTTCTCTACCAAAAATTGATTTTACCTCTGTTGGCTGAGGCTGTAGAGTATGCTAATTGCATCTCTGCAGAGGGGTAAGAACCACTCAAATGAGTGTTCTGGATATGACACAAAACAATCTGATGATGAGGTTCCTGTCCTAGAGCTTTAGGGAATGTGGAGTTATCCTTCATTACTATTACTCTCGGGTCCACACTAACCCAGACTTGAAGTACTTGTTAGGGTCCCATCAATGGGTCAAATTGAACTCTTCAATCTTTTACTAGAGATTTTTATTTATTAAGTAAAATCATTAGTGTTGAATAGCAACACTTGAAGCCATATAACTGTGTGCAAATAGAACTATTAGAGTTTGATCGCAATACTTGAAACCATTTGACTGTGTTCAAGTAAATGAGCTCTTGGTTGTTTAAAAATAATGTTGCCTACAAACTATTTGGTTACAAATCATATGCATAATATATATATATATATATATATAGGATAGGTCTTTAAATAACTCAGAAAGGTTGATGTACCCTGAAGCACAAACTAACAAGAATGGATTCACTCTTAAATAACCCATGATAGTTAATATGCCATTAAAGAAAAAAAACAATCCTATTTATTTAACCATTATTAATAGGAGAGCCCCATGGTAAAATGGCTTAAGTGCTCGACTGCAGCCTTATGGTAAACAAACTCCAATTATGCTATTACATTCACTTTTGAACTTTTGGGAAATTTATAAACCCCTTAACTCCCCTGCTATTGCCTCATAAGTGTCTCTACTACTTTTCTACTAAGATGGCTTAGGTATCAAATAACTCATGAAGGTTGATATGCCATTAAATAAAGAATCCAAATCTTACCTATATATATGTGTGTGTGTGTGTGTGTGTGTGCATGAGTGCATGTATATTTATATACACGCAGATACACACACAAATAATATCAAATGTTAAAACTGTCAAAAATGTTTCTACTATTTATGTTTCACAAAACTTGATCTTCAGGTAAGCAGAAAATATGAAAGGATATATTTGATATTGAGTCTGCATTTAGATACCAACTCTGAGCATTTGTTTAGTAATTTTTTTGTTCTAGGAATCCTATTATACACAATTTTTCTTTTAAACATAATCTACATGATTTTGATGTTTCATTATAAGTGTATACTCAGTTTAAAATTTTCCACTTAATCTTAGAGTTTATATTACTAGCATTTTTTCAAATTCCTATTCATAGTTTGATGTTATTTGTATAATATGTATTCTGGAAGAATGATTAATGATTATAAAATCTTTTTTTCCCGAACATTTCTGTTGATCTAATGTAAATAATGTCAGATTCTTTTTTACTGTTGCTTGGTACATCCCATTTTTAGTTAAACACTTTTCATCTGAACAACATTCATTCTTCCAGTTAAAATTACAACATATAACTTTTGTTCATTTTTTATTATATTTTTGAGTAATTCATTGAAAATTATGCATATAATTGTAACAAATGTTAACCATATTTTTGTGAGATATTTTGCATAATTTCTAATTTGCAAATATGTTATTGGTCTATAGTTGCTTGGTATGGTTCCTTTTTGTGGTCTTTTTAGATCAGAGTAGTTTTCCCTTTCATCAACCATTTGGATATGCTTGCCTCTTGCTGAACTAATCTATTGAGGGTAGATGGGAATCTTTGGAACCAGTATCCATGTATTCCATCATGACAAGGTGCCTTCCCATTTGCTACTTTCGTGAGAGTTGCTTTTAGTGAATTCAGCCTTCCCACTTACAGTTCAATTTTCATGTCATTTAACCATTCAGCTTTTCTGTTGTGTTGTTCTTGCTCCAATAGTTTGCTACAGAAATATTTTGTTTCATTTGTATGTATCTACCAACCTCTCTGCAATAGACAGAATGTGACTCAAGATCAATTTTTAAGCAGAGTACAGCTGTTTTGAATTGAGTTTTCATTCTAGACTGGTTGCCTTACCAAGGATAAAGAAATCAGTCTACCCTACTACTTATTCTTACTGGGAGAGAGAACAGATAGATTTATACCATTCCCAAGAGCATTAAACACTAACTACCTCGTCCAGGATTTGAACCAGGTTGCTGATTCTATTTCCCATGTCAAGGGCATCCCTCCTTTTATATCATTTGAATCTAGTTATTCTATTTTCTTTATGCTTTCTCAGTCGAAATTTTTTCATTATTTCACAATATCCTGTCTTGTTTGTATGGTTGGATCTTTTCTGACTTCTTCTTTAGCCAATATTTTTTGGTTTATTTCTTCTAATTGTATTTGTCTGTCTTCTTTGCTTCACTCCATTGTGTCCTTGTGTTTTTATGTTTTCATAGTTTCTTAATTTGTTCTTCTCATTTCCCATCTAGCTTTTGTTTATTCATTTTCTATTTCAGTTTATTTGTGGAATGCCAGTTTTTTTAACTGCCTTTGATTCTATATAAATTAGATCATTCTATTCAATGATGTTGTCTGTTGGGATATTTTTAGTCAAATAATTTATTCACCTTTTTGGTTTCTAACTTAACTCTTTTTTCAGTCTGGATTCTTTAGTGATGGTAATGTTTCATTTACTTTAGGTATAATTTTCATTATCATTTCTTCAATATTCCTTTCTTCTTGTGTTAAAATTGTCATTATGATAGTGGAGTAGGGTTTTGTTATTGTGTAGTCAGTATTTTACATTTCAGTTCATTTGAGGAGTTCATGCTGTGCATTTTCTTCACAACTTGTTCACATATTTCTACTATTTCACGTTCAAAGAACCATCCTTTCTTTGAAATAATTCTTGCTATGTCTGCAAGTCTTTTGCTTGTTGTATTAAAAGTTCAATCATTTTTTTTCTATAACCTCTTTGTATTGGGTTGCTTTTAAAATAGCAATGGATTACATGTTTCTCATCTTCTTTATTTCATTTCTTTTTCTGGATTCTTGAGGTATCATTAGACTGGCATTCAGATGTATTGTTGTTTGGGTTCTTGTCTGTGTACCTGAAATTAGATCAAATAACATTTGCAGGATGATAACTGGGCCCCAGTGTTGGCTATCAAGGAATCACTTGCTGATCATGACACTTAAATATGTCATTTGAAACTGTTATGGTACCTACCTTATGGACTATAATGAACTCTTCCTATTACTATGAATACCAGGAGAATATTCATCTAGGTGTTAACTTAACTCTGGCCTAACACTTTGACAGTCAGACTGATGTTCAACACTCTTATACCTATGCTGTATTTATACTTTTGTTCAATATACATGTTTCATGAAATCCCGAGTTTGTGCCTTTCTTCCCGATCTTTTACTGGTCCACAACACTGGTGATGAGGATGAGATTGTCTGGTAAATTTGCAGTTGTTTTCTCCACGTTGATCCTTTTTAAAGTTTTCAATTAAAAGAAAAACAAATTTATTTGTATTAATATCAGACATTTTACATGGCTTGTATATTGTGGCTACACCAGACCCAAGGGTTTTTTATTATTTGTACACAAGGATAGTAATCTTTCAAAAGAGAAAAAGTGTATTATAAACACAAGACAAAAACAAATATAACAATACACACACTAACAAAGACAACTTGTACAACTATTAAAAGATGCACACTCTTTCATCCTAAACTAATTAAACTTCTTTAACTAAATTCAACTTGGTTAAATGATAACTTGTGTTTCTTGGTCTAGTCTAAAGTAATTGGTATATTTGTCACCATTTCTTTTCTGTTTGCCAACATTTCCCGCAGAAAAACTTTCCCTCAATCTTTATAGATTGTAGATGTGAAAACAGCTGGAGAGATTGGTTAATTGAAATGTTGTGATAACAATAACAACATAAAGAATGAGTTCAATTAGTCGGAACAAATCTTGGAATACAAAATTTTTTTTTTTTAAACAGCAAAATCTGTTTTCATAAAATAAAAATATCTTGCCTGAAACCAAAAAAAAATCCCAGGTGGATCAATATAACTACATTTAAAACTGTTTTTTGTTCCTGATGACTGAAGACAATGAAGAAAGCAATTTTTTCCCCCTTTCATATAAAAGACTTGGCTAACCTAAGTTTTCAGTTCTATGGATCAAGAAAATCGTTTTTTATTTGTTTTGGCACTTAACAACTCAGCAGAATCTTAATAGGAGGTTCTGTTTAAACTGTATATTAATTTCTAATGTGAAATGGTTATTCTTACCAATGTCCCAGTAAATCTTTAATGAATTTATCATGAAAGCATTTTACATTTGGAACCATGGTTATTTTTCATGGTATAATCTTTACACAACATTGTTTCTATATCAATTCTATAAGAATCAAAAATTATAAAAACTTATTCCCTGGTTGGCAAGGATTTAAAAGGGATGTCCTGGGAGTATGACACTAAACTGCATATGGTGGTGAGACTCCAGTTCTGTAGCTCTGGAGAGTTTGAAGCACATCTTTATTGCCATTATTTCCAGGTTCACTCTGACCCCAACTGGTAGTATCTGTTGAGGTCCCATCTAGGGGTCTAATAGATCTGTTTGCAAATCATTCATATTAGATAGATCATTACTGTTATCATTACTTGCAAAAAAAACTCTAATGAAACTTCACAAAAAATGTAAGTATAAATTCCCTAACCTCTCGGCATAAAATAACCTCTCACAGGTTGACTTATCATTAAAATCAATCAGTCAATCAATCGATTATTGAATTTAATTCGAAAATAATATTGAAGACTTTTGGTTCATTTACTACATAATTAAGCAATAATCAGATAAAAAATCCTGTTGCCAATATTTTCTTTCTGTACCAATGATGTTTGATGAAAAAGAGAGAGTGAGTGAGCACTTGAGTAAAATACTCTCCAATAACTAATAGAAGTGACAAATAATTGTGAAAGAAAATTCTCATACCCACCGTTAACCTTGTCAGTAGCCAACATTTTTCAGCATTTAATTTTTAAAACTTTATATATTAAAAACACAATACTTTGGCAACTGGATTTTTCCCATAATACCTTTATAATATAAAACTTCAACAGCAAACAAAGGATTTTTTCTGAAAAGTCACTTCCTGCTTATCAAACAATATCTTTAAAAAATATTTTTAAAAAGGCCCACAATTTCATTCAATAAAAACAAAAGAAAATGGAATCCAGCTGCATACAGACATTATTTTTTGTCTTTTAATTTTTATTATAAAAAGAAAAATTTAACTCTTTTCCTTCCAATCTCAAAGAGATAGATTATTTCTTTAATATCTAAAAAAATAGGTTAAAAGGTATAAGATGAAGAAACCCAGTGCTTAAATAAAAGCTTCAGGTTGAATCCCTGAGGCCTTGAAATGATCTTGCTATGTTTATAAATTTGTGAGATTACTTTTATTGAATTTATGATATGAAAAATAATCAGCAACAAGAATGATGTGGCTAATCCAGGTCAGAAAACAATAATAATTTTGGTGTCATTTCTTTTTGGTTACATAATTCTATAGATATTTATACTTGGTTGGTTGGTTGGTTGGTTGGTTGATTTTACAGCATATCAACCCTTTTCAAGGTCATTTAACGCCAAATTCAATTTCAAGCAATTCAGTTTCTTTGTTTACACAGTTAAATATCAAAACAGTTCTATTTTAAACAATTCAGTTTATCATAAGTACACAGTTTTAATGTTGAAAGCAGTTCTATTCTAAGCAATTCAGTTTAGTATAAGTACACAGTTTAGTTCTGTTTGACCCATAGATAATACCCTGTCAGATGCTACCACTCTGGGCCATAGTGGACTTGGCAATGAAGAGGTACTCTGCATTCCCCAAAGCTCCAGCATTACTGGAACCTCACCATCAGATTGTTAAGTGTCATATCCAGGACACTCATTGGGAGTGGGTCTTACCTCTCTGCAAAGAGGCAATCAATGTATTCAACAATATGTAGCTTAACCTCATTAATATTAGATGTTGTCTCATGAAAACAATGTGTGATCAAGTCATAATTTTAATAACAAATGTTTCTAAAAGTTGTTCTATTAAACTGTGTGGATTTAGCAATTTGGGAAAATTGGGGATTTGGCACTCAACTATTCCGGCCACCGACAGACAACAATATGCTATTGTGATAGATTGGCATCAATGTCAGAAGAAACATAAGAGAGGTACTTGGTGGGGGTGAAATAGTCATATGGTGATCAAATGATTTGATTAAAGAAGAAACTTCAACCATTGTTCAACCTCTTCTTCTTCTTCTCTCTCTCTCTCTCTCTCTCTCTCAACAAAAATTAAGATAAAATGAGAACTGAACAACCAAAAACTAAAGATATTTTCTTATATTTTGGTAGTCTTACCACTAAGACATAATTGACTTGGAGATAAAACTACCAAAATAGTAAGACTACCATTTGCCTAAAAAGAATTATGAAGTCATTACATTGGTAAAAAGAAGTAAGTAGTTTATAGACCTTAAATTAGTTCTGATATATAATTAGATTTAACTTAGTCAAGTACAAAGCCATATGGATATATAGTGAGGAGTGACTTCACTAACAAGGATTTAAGAAACAAACTTGCCAACTATTACTCTACACTCGATACCCTGACTATTTTTTTTATTCATACACTGACACGTTTTAGAAGGCACACTTAACATGATAATTATGAAATTGGGGACTCAAGTTCAAATCTCAGACAAAACTGTTTGCATTTCACTTCATGTTGTTGCCATTGCTAAAGGCATGAATCCATAAGTTTTTCCCTGCTCAGCTATTAGTAAATAGTCGAGCATACAGAGTTCTTGACACAGCAACCAGTCTAGTAGAAGGAAAACTCTGAATTTAAACCAGCTTTATTCCACATAAAAAATGACCTTGTTGGGTAAATATATACACTGGTATTTTCTTTGAATAATGTTTGTTTTTATTTTGTTTTTTCCATTTTGTTTTATTTTTTGCACAGAAACAAAACAGAATGAACAAAAACACTTTGTTTTTTTAAGAATATTTCCAGTTTTTTTAGAAAAGTTTTGCTCATTCCATCTTTTCTGGATGATTGATCAATATGGATCATGGATTTCACAAACATATTTATTTCTCTCCAAATGTTTGTGGAAATATGTCATAAAAATCCTTCCTATTATGAAAATTACTTGCAAAATTTAAATGTGTCTCCCAGGTGAAAATATGATATATTTCTCACGGGCTCATTATTTGATATAATAGTAAAAGGTTGAGTGAATGAAATACTTCAATTTAATAATTCTAAGTTCTTTGATGTTAATGTCATTGGAGTAATTCATATCTACTCAGATTTTGCCGATGAATTCCAACCAAATGTCATTATATTCAATATTCAGAAATTGGCCTTTCTTTGATTATTTGATGACATAGTAAATATTTCATTAACCTCAGAAGTTGATGCCTTTCAAATCTAATATATAAAACTTTTTTCGAAATTAAAAACATTTCTGGATGCTAAAATATTAACAAGGGTATAATTATAAGAGTTGTTATCAGGAAAAGATATTCTATACTTGATAAAACCAAAAGAATTATCTAAAAATTGATTTTGTATAGTTGACTTTCAAAATCTTAATGAGAATAGTTTTTTATTTCTGATAATGTGTTGACCTATTCTTAAATGATTGAAAATATGTAATTATTCTGAAATGACATTTAAGCTATTAGAACAACAAATCATATTGTTATGTCTTAGTTTTAATGAAATGGTCAATACTATTTTTTAACAATTCAGTATTATATATATATATATATATATATATTATGATATATGACAGAAAATAAGATTAAGGGATTAGAAATGTTCTTGCTTTTAGTAGAATACAGATAACAAATTTTTTGATTGAATGTATAAAAATTCAATCAAAAAATTTGTTTCTATTTATCTATGGGACATGATCAGATTTATAAGTATAACAGAAATGTATTGTAAGTTGTAAATTCATAATCTGATCCAAAGACCTATGACATTTGGTTATCTGACAAAATGGCTCATCCAACTTTGCACTGAAACCATCAAGAAGTTTGACTTATTTATTGCTAAAATTGATATCTTTTCAAAACAGTAATGGATAAAAAAAAGGCAATTGTAATCAAAACATGTCAGCTGATTGGTTAGTTGATGTATCAATAGGTATTTACTAAGCTGAGCTTAGTTTGTCACAAGGTCAAAGTACAGCCAAATAGATTTGGAAGACAAGCTTGCTAATAACTATACCATAGTAAGTGAGTAAAGTTGGCAACCGTAATCAAAGACGACTTGAAGGCTCTCTTTTAAGTAGCTACTATACCAAGATGCAGGGGAGGGTGCTACTCCTTTCCCTGGATTGCTCCACTTTACCCTTAAAACGTACCTTATAATGCTTAGTGTTAAGCAAGGAGGAATCAAGTACCATTTTTTGAGTTTTTGGTATGACTCGACTGGAGATTGAACTCCGGTCTCCCGGGCCATAGGCGAATACTCTACCACTAAGCCGATAGGCCAGTCCACCTGATATATATTTTTATATATAATATATTAATATGATCATTTCATATTTTACATATATGCATATATCTTTAAATATATGATCCATTATTTCCAGCATCAGTAGTGCCACCCACAAAATAGCTCATGCCATTGCTAGACTATTACCCCCTCCACTTGGCACAATCAGCCCTTCACATGTTATAAACTCTGGAGACTTACTTAGTAAATTAAAGGACATTGATATACAAAACTGTTTGGTATCACCCACCTTTTTCCACACAATGAACTAGTCCATCTGCCAAATATAGCAGTAGCTACTAATACCAGGGCAGACTAGAAGGTGAAAAGCAGCTTCTTATAGGAATAGTATTAAAGCATTGGAGACTGGAGATCGCACTAGATCACCTTACGGAAGTCAATACTATCATTGGACTATATCTTTATTCTGTATTCACTAATTCTATGTTCTTGTCTACTAATAGTCTCTCTATTGTATATACTTTTTCCTGAGAATATATCTCTATTTCCTCTCATATCGTGGTTTGTCCTTTATTTAATATTACAAGCATTCACTAACCAGAACGCAACAGAAACAAAACTATGAACAGCTTGAATATAACTTTCCCCTACACAAGTATACCCATCAAAAAATGCCTCAACTTTCTTGCTATTCACTTAAGAAAAATTAAATTCAACTCATCACTCCCTATAAACACCTTGATTGACATCTGCAAACACATAACTAACATGTCTTATTTCAAATTTAATAATAAATTCTATAAACAGAAATCAGGCCTTCCAATGGGAAACCTATTTAGCAGGATTTTAACCTGCCTATTTTTAGAGTTTTTAGAATCCAGCCCTTTTAAATATGTTGTATTGCAATAATGATATCAATCCAACGGTACATATACAAATGCAAAACACAAATGCAATACAAATACAGGCAACTCTGTTGTTCAGGTACAAATGGTTTATTAACTTCTGACTTTGGTTCTTCGACACAAGGAGAGAGACACAATTCTTAAAAGTCTTTCGTAATCATACTATGCTAACAACACCCCAACGTTCGGCACATCTTGTGGTGTTTAAGATCTCAATTCATCTCTGTTGGTAGAGATCTGAAAAACTCAACTCTTCAACTCAATGGCCAAATCCACAACTCTCACCTCAATGGCAGAAACTCAACTGTCTACCTCCATGGTCCGATGTCAACCTTCAACTGAATGGCAGAAACTCAGCTATCTGTCTCCATGGTCCAATCTCAGCTTTCAACTGACTATTTTTCAAAATCCTCAAATTCTCAGGACCATCTCTTCTGGGTATCAAGTCATCACACTCCAGCCTCATTTCCTGTTTAGGGTTTATTATGACAATGGTGATCATCATATCCTTTGTGCACAAGCATAAAACTGTACCCAATGATTATGCTTTAAACTCTTAACCTGAATAGCTCAAAGTCCAACCAAACTGAATGATAAAATATAATTAATGAAAAATGATTAATATAAAAAAAATCATTCCTTAATTATATAACAAATACAGACAACCTAGTAACATTACATATTTTAGATAAATTGACAATATACTCATTTTCCTACCCCAAAGCATAAGCAAGTTCGAACTCCAGTTGTGGTATTACATTCACTTTCTGGAATAATACCCAAAGGAAAGGTATGACCCCTCTTATACTCCCACCTATGGGTTAGATAGTACCACTACTGTCCGTCTAGAAGGATGGCTTTGGCATTAAATAAGATTGATATGCCATTAAAGAAAGAAACCAAACCAAACCAAACCCAAAACATTAATAGTAAAGAGACTGAAAACAATTTAAACAATGTTGAACTGTCCATCAACTTTAATCATGAAAAAGAATCGAATAACACCATACCCTTCCTGGACATCCTAATTATTAAATCCCAAAGTGATTTAACTTTTAAAGTCTACCACGAACAAAAACGATTATATACATTTTTACTCCAACCACAACAACAAAATCAAAACAGGCCTTATAATTGGCTTTTATCTATGAGTACTTAAAATATGTAGCCCATAACACCTAGATGAAGAATTTAAGTACATCAAAAAATCCCTTAAAAGCCTAAAGTACCCTGAATTTTTCATTGTAAATGCTAGAAAAAAGCCCTCAATATATACTCATCAAATAAACTTAAGAAAAACACTTCCACTATTCTCATTTCCCACAGACCTCTCTACCCACTAACACACATAACAAACCTCTCTATGACAAATTAACAAAATTAGGAATACCAATCATACAAACCACATCACAAACCCTTAAAGATCTCACAAATATCTTGAAACGAACCAACAATGAAACCACTTCTCACACTGGCATATATTCTATTCCATGCAAAGACTATAACATGCATTACATCCACGAAACCCACTGTAATCTAGAAGAATGAATCTACAAACACAAACGATCAATTATATTAAATGACGACTGAAATGCCCTTTTCTCTTGCACGTTAAATCTCAAACACACTTTTAATTTTTCCCAAGGAAAAGCCACTCTAATCAAAACCACATTTCATAAAAACCAGTGAATATTTTCAGCATCCAAGAAGCAAGTGAATATTTTCAGCATCCCAGAAGCAAGTGAAAATTTTCAGCACCCAAAAAGCCCATAAGAAGCACCGGTGTTAAAGGTAGTCGACCATTTCTCACTCTCTTCAATCTATATACAAACGTCAGCTCGCTAGTTTTATTGAAAATTAAACATTAATAATGGCAGACACTAGTTCTATTCATAGAGTATTAACGAATGGTTTATAGATCCCCATGTACACTGGGAAATCAGCAGAATTAAAGTCTTGGATGACAGCCTTACTAAAAAATAAAGAGAATCTATAAACTAACATATCCAGAGCTTGTCGCCCTGGCATATGATTTCACTGATGGGATTGCATCAGAGTGGATAGGGGAATACTTAGACGACCACCCGGACGTCTCTAGTGCTGAGCTATTTCAACAGCTGAACGCACAATTTGGAGAAATAGCTAATTCAACAGATGCTGCCCGGGCTTTAATTAGGATGAAACAAAAGCAAGGGGAGACACTCGCAGAACTGGTAAATAGAAGGATGAAATTAGCCAGAATAACATATCAGGATGCAGCGCATAGAGAGGGTCACGTAGTACAGGTACAACTCGCTGAGTTTTTTTTTTTTTTATAGACGCCTTAAACAATTCATTTATAAAAGAAGAAGTAGTGAGAGCAAACCCCGAATCGTTATCTGGGGTATTGACGGTGGCAAGGGACAGTGAAAGACTATTCCAGAGGTTGAACCCACCTTAAAGGTTTAATTGGGGAAATGCACGAAGGTCCAGGGAAGAACAGAGTTCAGGCAAAACTCATAACGAGCAGGGTTACTGGGGTCCCCATACCACGTTAAGAGAACCCAAAGTCGAAGGACGGCCCACTGAGTGGTCAAGGGAGGAAATACACCCCAGTGAACGATTTTGTTGTGGGATGGTAAAAGCACCCACAATATGAATTCCCATTATTTTGACAGAAACCGTGGCCTAAGAACCGCTGAGAGGAAAACTAGGGGAAATACATATGACAGATCTTGCTCCCGTGGTGTAGTCGTTATCGCCGTAGGAAATGAACGCGGCGATACGAGTTCAAATCCTGGACGCGATGATTGCATTTCACATAGCACTAATACCCTTGGGAAAGGTATGAATCCAATTATTCTCCCTCCAGCTATGGGTAAATAGTAGGACTGACTAGGTTCTTTAGCCTTGGTTAGGCAACTAGTCTAGGAGAAGGAAAACTGAATTCAAACCTGTTAAACTCCGCTTAAAAATTGACCTTGTGTCATATCCTGCCCGAGGGGAGGGGTTGGTAAATAGTATCATTCCTAAATGACATACTGGGAGGGTGAAAAGAAAGGACATTTGGCAAAAAACATTCCTGACAGAGAAAGATAGCCTAATAGAGGACAAGGGGGTGATCGTAGATCGGAAGGTAACAAGGGGTGGACAGCAACAGGCTCTAAAAGGCAGACTAATTACAAAAACCAGGGAATTATATGCAAAGTCCGAGTAGAAAAGAAAGAAGTAGAAGCGTTGATTGACACTGAGTCCGAAGTCTCTTTAATGAAATTAGCTACTCGTGAAGAAGTGAAAATAGTTATTGATAGTTTTGAAAAATCAGAATTATAACCCAGGCTAATGGCCAGGAAATGCCACTAAAGGGGATATGTTGGTTGCCTATGGAAATAGGGGGCATATGAGCACCTGGTCAAAATTCTATATAGCACCGAATTTAGATAGAGCAATGATATTGGAAGAGGACTGGCTGAAGAAAAATCAGGTACAGATACATTTTAAACCGAATCTTTTAACTATAAAAGGCGTAAAAATACTACTGGGTAGAGGTGCCAGTAGAGCAATTGCGGTTTACTCAGAGGAAGATGGTAAACTGCCGGCCAGCACTGCCATTGTTTTTTCGGCTAGATTTGTCTCACCAGAAGAGTCAAGTGAGATATTATACCAGGTAATCCACAGGAACAAATCCCTCTTAGAAAACGAATTAATGGTGGTAGAAGCTATAGTTGAGGGAAATGACAGGAGCCAAGTATCCGTAATGTTAGCTAATTTGAGAAATAAAACCGTGAATGTGCCCAAAGGTGTACAGCTAGGGACATTACTTAACGTCAAAACCAAGAGACAGCTGGGGAATTTTGAGTCCCGACCATGCCGTGATGGCAAGACAATAGTTAATCCCGATGAGATACGTGTACTACAAGAACATAGAATAGAATATTTGATATATAAAAATAGGGAAGTTGTTGCTAACACAGATAAGGAATTGGGTCGAACGCACACGATCCAAATGAGGATAGACACAGGGGACCACTCTTTGATAAAAATAAGACCTTACCGAACCCCAATCCATGAGTGGAAACTAGTTGAGGAAGCGGTACAGGACATGTTAGAATCCGGGGTAATCGAACGCTCTAAATTTCCTTGGAGTTTCCCGATAATGGTGGTAGACAAAAAAGATGAGGGACATCGGTTCTGTGTGGATTTTAGGGCATTAAATAATATCATTAAGCTTTAGGGAACGAATAAATAAATAAAAAATTTAAATTGAATTAGAAAAAAAAAAGAAAACATAAATTTGCAGAAACTTCCAGAGGTCCCTGACAGAAAAAAGGGATGACGTATGCGTAAAGAAAAAAGGCAACCTCTTGACAAAGGGGAACAGGTTTTCTTTCTCTTTCATGCGGTGAACAGCGATTTGACAACACCATTTTTCCTTTCTGGTGTCTGGGCACCACGCATACGTCTTTGGACGTGGCGTTGGTTAGTCCCTTTCACCGAGTAGCATATCTCTTCTCGGTCAACAGTATGCTGAAATATAAAAGACCCACAATTGAACTACAAACTAAAACAACTGGACTTTGACAAACTTCCAAAAGAAACTAACCCTTATGGAAGCCCGAAATACCAAATGAGGGCAAACAATATGCATGAAAACAATTAACGTATTTTTTGACACCTTAACTGGGGGATTCAACCATTTCAATTGTATTCAGGGAAAACTCCTTCACCCATGGAATGGTCGTTGAACCCAGTAAATAGAGGAAAGTATAAAAGAAACGCCTTCATCTCCTATCTGTTATTGTCTTCTTGTGTATAATTCTTTTGGGTACTTTCTTGGACAAGGCGTTACACCGACTAGCCAACGCGGGGGTAAAATAAAATAACCAAAATATGGAGTCAGATATCAAACGGCAACACAGCCTTGTCCTTTGCCCCTGACCTTAAGTCAAAACCCCACAAAGCTTCTGGCATTCCCTTTACCATTAATCGACGATATCCTAGCTTTGCTGGGCAGAGCAACCTATTTTTCTACCCTTGATTTGAGGTCAGGCAACTGGCAAGTAGCTCTTGATGAAGCTGATCGAGAAAAAGCTACATTTGCATGCTACGCTGGGCTTTTCCAATTTAGAGTTATGCCATTCGGGCTTGCTAATGCGCCTGAGGTTTTTCAACAACTAATGTCCGTCGTGTTGGCAGGGCTGGAAAACTTCTCTATGGCATATTTGGATGACATATTAGTTTTCTCAAGCAGTGTCAGTGAACATCTCCAGCACCTGCAGGCTATATTCGAAAGATTGAAAGACTTGAAGTCCTTACCACCCTCTTCGCCACCACTGCCGCTTTACCCAGAGTCCTCAACTTGACCGCTCCTAGCAACATTAATTTGCCCAAAACGGGCTCACTGTTATCGCCAGTCAACTTATCTCCAAACTAAAACCCCTTGTTGTTGTTGTTGTTGTTGTACATTACTTTTTTAATCATTGTATAAGGAATAAATGTTGTTATTTACAGCCGTTAACAAGCGTTCCTGACTTACTGAAGTAGTTAACCAGTTAACAGCACCGGTAAAGTTGTCTGTTTTCCGACCCAGCAAGAACCAAGAGAAGTCCGAATCAGATCTTCCCCAAATTTCCCGTGGGTCGAACAACGTAACGTGAACACGGAAATCCGGATAAGCAAATCCACCTGAAACTTCAACCTATAAGTGGCTCGCAGCGCGACATGCACTTATAGGACCACATGTATTTTAACAGATTTCTCCTTGTTTAGCAAACTTCATCCTGCATGAAAATAATATCACAATAGAAAATGAATAATTTTTTGAAAAATTTTTTTAGCATTTTTCACTCAATTCTACCATATTATGGACGATTCTTTCCTTTCTTTTCCTTTTTTTCTTTTTTTTTCTTTTCTTTCTTTTCCTTTTTCCTTCCCATTTAGATACTCCATTATAGTAAATGTCTTTAATGAAATGAGATATGTCTGAACTCCTGCCCCCTTCATCCCACCCTTCATTTCCTTTTTTCTTAAAAAACCTCTCCCTCCTCATATTTCCCTCCTTCTCACTGAAATTAATCTACCTCTATCTGGACAAATCTATGATGAAACCTGATACACTTGATGGTACCTAGCTTAGAACATCTACCCAGATGGTCACAGTCAAAACCAATAACCCTACCACCATCTCTCAAACCTATATTTATTTCCCTCCCTGTTCTTTCCTTATCTGTCTCTGGCTTTGAGACCCTTTCCCTCAAGAGATACTCAAAAAATGTTTAGTCTAAAGAAGTTCTTCTGTGAATAAAAAAACCAAAATATTACTACTAAACCCATTGTAAGTGTTTAATTTATCCACTTTTTCACTTATTTTCATCATCTTGTCAAATTCACCAAAATCTACCATTTTTCCATACATATATATATATGGGGGGGTTACCTACCCATCTATACAATTAGGGTATGACACAAGGTTGATATTATGTGGAATTTAACAGGCTTGAGAGTTTTCCTCATCTAAAACCAGTTGGCATACCTAGGTCCAAGAGCCCAACTGCTGTATTATCTAGTAGAGCAATACTCAAGGGTATTAGTGCTATGCAAACAAACTTCTCTAGGATTTGAACTTGTGTTGCTATTTTGCCTCCAATATATATATATATATATATATATATATAAAGCCTATACTAACTTATACATATATGCTCTCTCACTTATATTAAGCACTCTTTATTTATAAATATATCAAGCTATTTTATTAATATATATATATATATCATACATACATGTATAAGTATATGATTATTTTGTTTATAATTCAGATCTGTAAGACAATGAAAGACAGTTTGCTTTTTGATTCTGAGATTGGGAAATAGAAAGAAAAAAAAGAAAAATAAGGAAGAACAAGGAAAGAAAAGAAACCAGAGGAAGGGAGAGAAAGGAGGGAGAAGAAAAATAAATAAATAAAAAAAAAACTGTTATGAAACAGTGTGAGTGAAATCAATTAAACTGGTCTCCAAACGGTAACTACACTTTGATCTGGTTTCACTATAACATTGTAAGTAGTCACATAAAGAATTTTATTTTTGCCCAATTTTTTTTTCTTTTTCATTTTTTTTTTTTTTACTTTTTCTCTTTTTCTTTTAAAGATTGCTCTTGTGATTGTTATCGTTATTTTTGCAGGTACTATTATGATTATTATGTTTAAATTTTAACTGTTCTGCATATTCAGGATTGGTTGCTTAGTAAAAACTATTACAGGGTGGGGTGCAGGTTGTCTGGAATATTTCCGGTGAGAATATAAGGGGAATTTTTTTCACCCACAAGTTAAACCTAAGAAGCCATAGGAAACAGCCTGATGGATGTGAAGTAAGGCGGATGAACCCAACATCGGTTCAACGGCATGCTTCACCTGATTCTATGCAGAACTCCACAGGTTAGGGCCAGGATCAAATAGTTCAGTCAGGAAACTATAGCTACTCATCTATAAGGGTGGCATCTATTGACGGGATTAAAATACAACCGTTGAAAGATTGCCATGACTCTCACTCAAACCGTATGTCCAAACCGCATCACCCTTCACACGGGTAAACAAAGGGCGCATTCTGCTGAGACTGGAGCTCTGGCCCAAGTGTTTAAAAAATCCACTACAGAGCACATACTTCTAGCATATGGTCTCCCCAAAGAAACTGTCACAGCCATAATGATGCTCTATAAGAACACAAAAGTAAAAGTTTGCTTACTGGATGGAGACAGACTTTTTGACATTGTTGCTGGTATTCTGGAAGAGGGTTACAATAGCTCCATATGAGTTCATAATCTGCCTAGAATATGTTCTTTAAAAATTGATTGATTTCATGGCTTTACACTAAAAAAGGCCAGAAGCAGATGATAACACATACAAACTATAATGGATGCAGACTACACAGATGAGTGCTTCTGGCAAATACACCTACCCAAGCCGAATCCCTGCTACAGAGTTTGGTGCAGGCAGCAGGTGACATTGACCTCCATGTAAATGCAGACAAAATGTAGTACATGTGTTTTAATCAAAAAGGAGGCATCTCCACTCAAAATGAGAGCAGTGTCTCTTCTACTGAAAATGACATTGATATGTGACTAGCAAAGGCATTGACTGCTATCAATAGTTTATCATTTATATGGCAGTCAGACCTATCCGATAAAATAAAACACAATTTCTTCCAAGCTGTGGTTGTGTTAATTCTACAATAGAGATTCATCACATGGATGCTGACAAAGTGTTTTGAGAAAAAGCTAGACGGGAACTGCACATATTAAACATATTAAACAAATCCTGGAAGCAACATTCCACAAAAAAGTAACTGTACGGACACTTACCTCTCATCTCTAAAACCAACCAAATAAGATGAAGAAGGCATGTGGGACACTGTTGGGGATTAAGGACAAACTCATAAGTGAAATTCTCCTATGGACCCTTTCACATGGACATGCAAGTTTTAGCCGACCAA
Source organism: Sepioteuthis lessoniana (assembly GCA_963585895.1). Classification (NCBI taxonomy): domain Eukaryota; kingdom Metazoa; phylum Mollusca; class Cephalopoda; order Myopsida; family Loliginidae; genus Sepioteuthis; species Sepioteuthis lessoniana. The sequence goes on from OY757907.1 coordinate 131,537,177, forward strand.
CAAGAACTTATCTACAACACCTCTGTATGGACACAGGATGCAGTCATGAAGATTTGCTGGAAGTGATGGAAGATAGAGATGAATGGTGAGAGAGAGTCGGGGAACCCTGTCCTGGCTGTGTGACATGATAATGATGATATATATATATATATATATATACATGTGCATTTCAAATTTCGCTTTAGGAAATCTAAAATAATCAGATCTTAAAATAAAAACTTTGAATTCATATCTATTAAACATGAATGATAAGAGATGTAATTGTTTGATTTGAAATACAAGTATCTGTCTCTTTGTTTACCTTCACAAATAAAGAAATGTGTGTGTGTGTGTGTCTGTGTGATAACAGCTTTATATTAATGAGCAATGAAACAATATTTCTAATATTTCATTGTAATAAATTGTTTTAATGCAATTATTTTCCCTAGTTGACTTTTTAAAAGTCCAAATTTAGTAGAAAATGATAAAATCATTCAAAGGATTTAATAGAAAGATCTAAAATAACTTTGGTTCATTATCAATCTTTGTTAATATTGGTTAATTTTTGTATGTTTAAAGCGACTATGTTTAAAATGACATGTTATTATGTGAATGTCTGTGATGTAGTCATACACCCCCAGTGTTGCATTGTCTGTGTAGGGACAGATGAATATATGTTGGATCGTCAGTGCTGGACTGTTATGTTGATGAATGTTGTTGGGTCCTGGTTTCTCTGAAATGTAAGTAGGCTTATGATTCACTTCTAGATGAAGGGTATTTGCCTGTCACAATTGTTGGGAATTTATCAACTTAATTCCACATAAAAATAAGACAAACCTTTTAAGTGCGGGTATTCATTTTCATATATTCCAGGCAGGATACTTTAACTCAATCAACAAGACAAAAACATGAGGACAACTTTTTAAAACACACAAGGTGTTCTTTTTAATTACAGAGAGAATAACAAAAACTAAGGACAGATAACCAGACCCTTTTTAAAATGTGCAATTTGGGGCAGATAACTCTAACCTGACAATTCTATTATCAGTAGTTCTAACGAATATTGACTAGAGTGATAACTTCAACAACATTAAGGTAACTGATATCAATACAAGAGAATTTTAGTTTACTACTATATCTATTGCTTGTTTATTGATAGTCAGTCAAAATACAATTGACTGTAGAGTGAGAGAGAGCAGACCAAACAATCCCTGCCTTGAAGTTCAAACGCTCTCTGTCTATTGTCTTCAATGGTTGGTCACATACTATCTCCTACTCTCTCCGTGAGAGTCAGTAACTCTTTGTAAACATGATCTTGTATAAAGAGCCAAAAATGTAAATAAAAAGTCATTAATGATCCCCTTTTCTTAATTCATATTTGAATATCCTATTTCTAACTGCCTTATTCCAGTTTGATGCTGCCCAGTCTTTTTTCCTACTGATTTTAAATTTATCATTTAAAACCTGGATTCAAGACATCACCCAACGCCTAAAAATCGTAAGGCTTAATTTTAACCAGACAGCCTAAATCACTTTATGGATGGCCATCAAGCAGTCTGGGATTTCTGTCATTTACTCCATCTATGTGTGTTGGGGCCAACCATTTAGTTATTTATTCTTCTATTTCTTTGTTGATTACCATTTAAGATTCTTTATTCATGTTTGTTGACTGGGTCATTCATTTATTTTTTTAACTCTTTTTTTTTTTTGCATGGACAAATTTTTTTCATTTATGTTGAAATTTCTTCCATCTTCTCATATCTTAACAAAATAAACAGAGGGCCTTGGAGAAAACTGATTTAAAAAAATCTTCAACCTCATAATACACCATTACCCCATGATATAATGTTACATATGTTTAAAGTATTTGAAATAGGAATTATCTTTTGCTGTCTTTTTTAAATAAAAACTAAATCAAAGTTCAAGATATTGTATCAATTCTTACTTGGTTGAAAAAAAAGCAGCTCATTTTTTGTTTATTCTGGGTTAGGATTTTAACACACTTAGTCATGAGCAAAACTAAACAGAATATGTGGTTAAGTGTGTAGCAGAAAGAAATTTGTATTTTTGTTTGGCATGTAATTTAGTTTGACCGTTAGAATCACCGAACATTTTCACCCAATCAGGATGATCTGTCCTATTCACCCCGAACCATATTTCCAAGCAGCACCAAAAATTGAAGAAAGCCTGCAAATCTCTCTCTCCCTCAGAAATCCCCAATGGGAACGGACGTCTATTCATCTGCTTCTGAATAGCAGTAGCAGCACCATACACCACGAGGAGATGGGTCTATTCTTCTAGACCAAGGGATCCTAGTTAAAAAACAAATCAGATGATACACTCTAACAACTTCCTACCTTCTTTCCTTACTACGCGACCTCGCAGCATATCAGTGTAAACCCCTTTACTTCATGCTGCCATTAAAACCTTCCTTAACAACCTAATGATGTCTTCATTCTTCTCCACCACCTTTATTTTCCATCAACATTTAGTGAGGGGATAACTACCAACGACATACCAATGCAACCAACAAAATACCTACGCTACCAACGAAATACCAACGCAACCAACGAAATACCAACGCAACCAATGAAATACCAACGCAACCAATGCAAAACTAACTTAAACCTAAAAACCCCAATAATAATAATAATAATAATAATAATAATAATAATAATAATGTTATCCCCATCGCTAAAAATGGCGACCTTCAGTCTTGTGAGAACACGCAACCACATATAAAAACAAATTAAATATATCACTACAAAATGGAAATTAAATATCAAAACACAATATCTCCTCTTACAAGTGATCATTGTGAAGAAAAATAGTCATAAATTCTGTCTACATTTTATGGTTGCCACTATTAAACAATTACAGCTCCATAACCTCCTTACTTACTTCATTGAGTCCCAATCTACAAATGGGTGAGTGGACAAAACCATGTGTCCCTGATTTTTTACATTTTGGTTTATGATTTGTTTTAGTTCAATAAGTTTGCTTCCATCTTATTTATCTTCATAGAAATCAAAGTGAAACAGAAAATAACCATATTCCCAAAGGATTCAATGAAATGAACATAAAGTAGATATTGTTCTAATGGGCAGAGTGTTTGCCATTAGCTCGAGAAACCAGGGTTCAATCCCAAGTCAAGTCATACCAAAGACTCAAAAAATGGTGCTTGATACTTCCTTACTTTAAACTTAGCATTATAAGGTACATATCAAGGGTAAAGTGGAGCAATCCAAGGAAAGGAGTTTTGCCCTCCTCAACACCTTGTAGTAGCTATTGAAAAGGGAGCCTTCAGATCACCTTTGACTACAGCCACCAACTTTAATTTACTTAGATATTGTCAATAATCAATATTATCAATATGTTGAGTGAAAAAAATATTGTTTAATTCTTGTACCCAAATTTAATGCTCAATCTTTTGTCTTGTATAATAGAGTTAGTGTCAGCGGGTTATTGCTTGTTTTCAAGTATGGCCACAATTTTCTCAGAGGACTGAAGCTTATTTATGAAAAGAGATTAACCCCCTAAATCAATGAATATCTAGAGACCAAACTTTGTTATGTTTTTTAATAATTGGATTTTTCTCAGTTTCAAAATATAGCTTGAAATATTTGAGTTTCTTTTCTTTTAACAGCAATGTTTTTTGTTCTTTTCCTACAGTGTGTTATAAACAGGAACAAATTACTGCTGTGAATCAAATAAGATTCTGTTATACTTCCAATCTACAAAAAAAGTTAGGACCTGCTTAAGTGGACAGTGTGTGTGTGGATATAGTTAGGAGTTTAAATGGAAGAATATTATTGCATGACACTATCTTATGTTTCCCAAGCATTACTTCAAAAAACAAAATCACTAACAATCATATAGTACTAAGAATGTAGGTTCATGCCTTTTTCAAGAAGATTAGCACATTATCAAAATAAGGAATTTTTGTTGGTTCCATTTTTCATATCTTCTAACTTAGCCACTGCATATTTTGTATGATATTCATTGTCTTAACCGTGGAAAATAGAAAAACATTAATGAATAACAATTCAGTCAGTATTTAAACCATATACAAACAGAATAAAAGTTACCAAGACATCATCATCATCATCATGTCATTCCACTTGCACGGATATCCCTGACCCTCTCTCGTCACTTCTCCCTATCAGTCATCGCCTCCGGCAGGTCTTCAGAACTACATCCATATCCTCACATAGCTGCTGTATGTATGTTCGAGCTTTGGACGCTAACTAAATGCCTGGAGAAAAAGCTAGATGGCAATTACACAAGAATGCTGCGAGCAATATTGAACAAGTCCTGGCGGCAACACCCCACAAGGCACCAACAATACGGCCACCTGCCTCCATCATGAAAACAATCCAAGTTAGACGAACCAGACATGCAGGACACTGCTGGACAAGCTCATAAGTGATGTACTCCTATGGACCCCCGCATATGGCCAAGCAAAAGCAGGACGACCAAGACATAATCAATATGAAATATTATCTTATGCAATATTATAGATGATATCAGTATAAAAATATTCATAACATTATCAATATTACTAAAAATACTTTATATTATCCAATTGACATGAAATGCCAGTGTAATACGTAAATGTTATATTACAATAAAGAAATTAGCAAATAATGTTAAATTTTTGGAAAATAAGTGATATTATATTTAGTAAAGACTGTTGTCAAATCTTTTTTTTATTTTGGGATTTTTTGCTTTAGACAAATATCCTTCAGAATTCTCTTCATTCAAGCAAATACTCATGAATCTATCAAAATCTGATTTTGCAAAGAAAAACAGCCAGATAAACTATTAGCCAATCAGCAAAGATCTGCAAAAAATCTTGATTACTTGCCAAGTTACCTGAGCCAAATTCTCCTAAATGGTTTCTTAAAGGATTATTTTGTCTTCAGATTCAATCAATCAAAATGTCTCAAATATCAATAGAGAACATTGAGAAATGACCTCCAAGTGATCCATATTATTGAACAATATCTCACATCATGTATCAAAAATCAGAAATTGCTTTACTTTGTGTAACACTTCTACTGACTTTTTAAAAACTGTTTATTATTATTTTTACTACTACTACTACTACTACTACTACTACAGCTGTTGCTGCTGCTACTGGCAATCATTTATAAAAAAATTATCAGATTTGAAATTTTATGAAATGTTTTATTGTTACTATTACTAAAATTATTTGTTATTAACAAAATTTTATGTGACGATTTCTTAAGAAGAGAAACTAAATGACATACTTTGATATAATCCCTTTAGCAGTTCTTTAATCACCACTTATTTTTGTATTATAACTAAATAATGCTACCTTACTTCAGGTGATGCTGAGCATGCCTTATGGTACCATAGAAATGAATTTTTTCATTACTCACTTTGTCCATCTCTTTGTAATGGAATATTCTGCTGGTGTAGAAAAGTTTTATTTATGAAAGCCACACACACACACACACACACCTACGAGCATGCACACACATATATACATGAATTTGAAAAAGGATATTATACTTTACGTATATGGATTATCCCTTTTTACAATCAATTATTAATAATCTATTATAATGATATTATCTATTACTATAATAGATGTATTTGATAAAATCAAACAAATTATCAATTTAAAAATTTTGGTTTGGAAATAATAAATGATTTCATTAAACATTATTCATTTCACTGAACAGAAACACTAATCAAATAAAACTGTACAAATGGTGTAGAGAAAATTCATGTTTGTTTGTAGAGAAAAATAAAGAACTTTTTTTAAATAGCTTAATTATTCCCTAAATTGTTTGAATATAAAAATTAATCTTGTTTCCTTTATTCATTCTGCTAATATTAAGATATCAGGATTAATATTAATATTAAGATGCCAGGATTAATATTAATATTAAGATGTCAGGATTAATATTAATATTAATGTTAAAAACAAAGAACTTAGACAATAACACTCTGCATACAGAGATGCCTTTATTACACCCTTCTTCTTACACTCTCACATAAACCAATATGGCCGTTTGTTTACTTCCGGTCATCAAATAAAACCTTCTCTTCTTGAGAGTATCAGGGGAGGTAACTTCATGTCTTAAGAGTTCTTCCCCCTTTTTCTTTTCATATCTGTAGGGCATAAGTTCTGCAAAGGAAAATAGGAGAGTGTAACAACATTAAACAGAGGACTTTTGTCTCAGACATGAACCCCAGTATCTTAAATGAAGGCACTCCTTTCTTTGTCAAGGAGTGGGCAATTTGTGTGTTAGTTGGTACCCAAGAGATCTCTACAATTTCTTTTCCTTCAAGCATCTCTCTCTTTTTTTCTTTTACTATTTAAATCTTCTTCACTGTCACTGGAATCAAAATGAAGCCATGTGGCATTCATATCATTTAGCAAAGTTGTATTTGCATCTTTGTTGAAGAAAGAAGAATTAGATTTTATTTCTGTAGCTGAAACAATTACATAAGGATTTTTCTTGCAAGTTGAACCTGGACTTTTTCCAAGCAATTTCTTCTTTGCAAAACGTTGTGCATGGCAAATAAATTTTACAACCAAATCCTCTTTATTCCAATTCTCTTTCTCATTCATAGTTTCACTTAGTTTGTCATCAACTTCAGCATCATATTGTCTACAAGAAAGAGATGCTTTTCCTGAAGAACAAATTGTTTCTCTTCTTTGAACATCAGGAAATAAAAAGTTACGTTCTTGAGTAAGTAATGATTTCATCCCATTCTTGCAGGTTTTTACTGATCTAGGATTATTAAGATCAACAAGCTGACTCTGCACTAATGGCTTTCTGTTTGTATGCTTGGCCTTGATTCTTTCCTTGGGTGCCGGCTTATACAAAGACTTTTTAGAAATCCCAGAATTTGAACCACTGGTCACCGACGCCATATTAAAATTTCCAACAATAGGTTTAGGTTCAGTCTTTTTGTAATGAATACATAGTTCACAAGAATTTGGGAGTGTCTGCAAAATTTTTATAAATTCAGGATCTGTCACTCCTGCATTTTTAACTAAGTTACATAATTTCTTATTACTAGGATGACTAAACTGTCTATGTAACTTTGTTACAATTTTAATTTTTTCTGCCGTATTTTTAGAAGAGATTTCTTTAATAAAAGGTATGTGTTTGAACTTGTGTTCGTCTGGTTGTGGTTTGGTAATAGGAATGTAGTAATGTCCAGACGATGTGCGGTTCAATGGAATTATCTTTTTTAACATCGTAACAGTGTCATCTTCAAAATTGAGGCAAGTTCCAGCACTTTTCATGGCGTCTTTACTCAAGAGAAGTGGAATGTCAGAGTTCACAACATCAGTGATAATACTGGCTTCAATATCAGCGATAACACTTGGTAGAATCACCTTGTAGAGTGAGTTCAGTTTATTTCCATCGCCGAATTTAAAGGTTCTCACTCCTTTTATTTTTACTATTTTTTTCTTTTGTGCATCCGTTAATTTTTCAAGAAAACATTTATACCATTTTGTTCCACAAATGGTGCTGGATGCACCACTATCTAAAACCACAGAGCCAAGTGTCTCACCCAAAAAAATGTCCCCACCGTACTTACGTTTTTATTTACTTATCAAGACCACATGCAGCACAGAAAAATCTTCCTCTATTTCGACGCCATGTTTATTCCTGCTACTATGACTGTAAGGGCAATCATAAGACCAATGAAACCTGCAGCCACAATTAAAACAAACTGTAATATTACCTGTTCGGTCTTGCTGGTTTAATTTCTTTTTGTTAGTGGAGCTTGTTTTACTTTTATATCCCTGTCGTCTTCCATCACAGTTTATCTTTTCTCGCAAATCATGTCAATATGAGGAGCAGCCAAAATATACTCCAGTAGGGTTCATTTGGTTATTTTCTGTATAGTTAACAATATCCATATCGTTTTTTACCACAACAGGTGAAGTATTGGCTGATGAATCGCTAGAAGAATGTCCATGCATAATCTTCCGTAACTGTTCTGACATGGAAGGTAGCGTTAACTCGCTGACAGTAGCTTTGACCAATTTTTTGTTATCCTTGGTGATATTGGCTCTCTTTAGTGCTCTGAATGCGAGTACAGGTTCTGGTAAAAGAATGTTAAAGTCTTTTAATTTGGCGACAAGTCGGCCAAATTTAATCAGAAAATCTTCTGATGATGTCCCAGGCGGTCTCTGATAATTTTCAAATGTTTCATATGCTCGAAAGGCAGACTGGTTTACATCTTCCAGAAAAAGTGTATCCAGTTTTTCATATAACTTTTTGATTCCATCCTCAGAATTAAGAACTGCAGTATCTAATTCCAAAACAGCTTCTCTCGCAATTCCTTCCAATGACAAAAACACCATGATGGCTCTTTTTGATTTATCTAGTGAAGTTACGAGCTCCCATATCTTCATTTCTTTCCACCATGTACTGTATTTATCTTTAAGCAATGCAGGTGGAGGAAAATATTTTGAAGCCATAGTGTCTTTTTAGCTCTGCTACCAATGTTGAAAACAAAGAACTCAGACTATAACACTCTGCATACGGAGACGCCTTTATTACACCCTTCTTCTTACACTCTCACATAAACCAATATGGCCGTTTGTTTACTTCCGGTCATCGAATAATGTCTTCTCTTCTCGAGAGTATCAGGGGAGGTAACTTCATGTCTTAACAATTAAGATATCAGGATTAATATCAATATTAAGATATCAGGATTAATAAGGATATTAAGATATCAGGATTAATATTAATATTAAGATATCAGGATTAATATTGATATTAAGATATCAGGATTAATATTAATATTAAGATATCAGGATTGATATTAATATCAAGATATCAGAATTAATATTGATATTAAGATGTCAGGATTATTATTAATATTAAGATGTCAGGATTAATATTAATATTAAGATGTCAGGATTGATATTAATATTAATATTAATATGTCAGGATTAATATTGATATTAATATTAAAATGTCAGGATCCAAAGAAAAATTCAAAATCCTCTTGTCCAGTTTTTTGAGTTAATATTTCCTAAAAGTCTTTTTTATATGAATATGTAATCATAAAACATTTTTAAAATATTAGAATGAGTTAAAAGTTTTGCAATATCACATGACTGAAGCAGTTCAAGCAGTAATAGATGGCCAATGTTTTTGGTAGTATCATATTTGTTGGTGTGCTGACATGTGCATTGCTTCAAACAATGGATAATTTGTAAGCCATAGAGAATATGTAACATGATCTAATTCAAGAACTTTTGCTTTAAGAGTTCAAACTGGGCCATACCACCATGGAAGCAGCTAAAAACATTTATGGTTTGAAAGATGAAGACACAATTGCCAGATCTGACAAGATTAGGTCAGTCTAAAACTGTGGATTCCAAGGCTTTGCTTCAAGCCATCAAATAAATCTAATGAGTAGGACTCAGGGAGTATGAGGCAAGCATGACATCTCACAGTGTAATTTTTCACCTTCACAACCTTGAATAAAGCACCTGAGGCTGCTAAATTGTGCCTCTGATTACCAAAATAGAGTAAAACTTTTGACTCACATGAGTATTTAAATTTTTCTGAAATACAAAATGTCTGTGTAAAAATATCATAAAAGTTAGAAGGCTTTATTATCTTTATGATATTTTGTCTTGAGTCTTTTAGAAAGCTATTTTTCATATCTTATAAAAACATTTTATATAATTTTTGAAGACCGTATAAAAATATGCTTGAGATTTTTAGTTAAAATAATGTCACATGCCTTAAAAATCATGCAATAATTTCATCTTTTTAGAAGAATTTAGTTTAAAATACCCAGCTATCCCCTTCCAAAATTGTGAATATGCAATCCCTTAAAAATAAATAAAAAGATTTCTTATTTCCTTCTTCACATATTGGTAACTCCAGGGCTGGATTTTAACCTGCTGAGGCCCAAAGTTAAATTAAATGTGAGGTCCTTCTATAAAAAAAAATTGGGCAAAATTTTTTCTCTTTTATATTGATGTTAATAATTCAAAAGATACATATATAAGAAAAATGTAAATAAATCTGACAGTCGATAAATATAAAAAGAAAAGCAAAATATTCATTCTTATCTTTCTTTCAGTCTTTTTAACGGCATTTCAATCTTTGGGAGTAATTTAATAAAAAGTCATCCTTGTAGAAGAACAGTAGTGGTACTATTTAACCAATAGCTGGTAGGGATAAGAGGGTTCATGCCTTTACCAAGTCTATAAGGCCAAAAGTAAACATAATAACATGGATGAATTTCATACTCACTTACTATGATAGCAGATGTTAAATGCTTCATCCAAATGTTTTCAAATGAGAAAATGAAATGAAAAAATAAAAAAAATTGCTTGAACCCAAGTGACATCTCTATATTTTGAAATAGAACACTTTTAATGATAATAGAACTCTAATAATGTTTTCCATTTTTTCATTTGAAAGATGGTTTAACAACAAAAAAACATTTACAGATTATCATATATAAAAAATACATCCTCTGAATATTTTGTTGTCTTGTATTCTTATATATATATATATATATATATATACATGTATATAATTTTTAATGAATTAGTGTTAAAGCATAAAAACTGATGAAAAAATAAAAATATATTTAAAAAAATGAGGCCTCAAATATATGTGGGCCAAAGTTATTGTTTATTTGACTTATAAGTAAATCCAGCACTTGATAACTTATATATCTTTTATAATGATCATTAGTAAATTATTAATCCTTTATAGTGTTACTATATCTTATTTCTGTTATAAAGCTTTCAAAGTCTTTTTCTGGTTATTTCAGTAAATCTGACCAATCTATGTTAAGAGTATATAATACTGCTTGCAATATCTTTTATTTACATAAGCCCCTTTAAGATCAGGAATGAATAGGTCCTGATCTGGGGTTTCTAGACATGATGAGGGAATTCAGCAGCAGGGAGGGAGCTATTAAAAAAACAAAAACCCAAGATGGATTCCATCAACTTTAATGAGAGCTGAATAGATAGAAGCTGCTGAAAACATAGACTTAAAATAAACACATATATAGGTACATCTGTAGCCCAATGATGAAGAAGCATTTATTTTACACAACAAATATTTACTTTTCAACATAATCTTCTTCTTTATCACTACTCTTGATTCAGTTTAGAATAACTGTTGTATTGACAGAATACTATACAATGAAAATTCCAAATTAAAATTCTACAAACAATTATATATTAGGATACAGAGTTAATGATCCAACCTCATATGTTTCAGAACATCTTTCTAAATTTGTCTTAGCATAAACTGTTTATGTAACCTGTAATATCACAGTATGAATTGTGAGACAAATATATCAAAACTTTCATTCACTCTAATGATTCATTTATAGTCACACAGAAAATTTAGTGGGTAGGGATATCAATAGAATAAAAAACTTGATTGTATTTTACTGCCATTTATATTTAAACCTAGATAGACAACATTTTCAGTTTTTTCTACAACTCACTGACTCTACCACTACTTACCATTTAGTATTAATCAATTTCTACATCCTTTTCTGGATTAATAAACTAAATACATTTTCCAGTAACAGGAAAAATATTATTTAACAACATATTTTGCATTGTGAATTGAATTACCATGAGCAGAAAATCCAGCAAACACTTGTACACGGCATACAGAAAATAGTCATGTTAATTCGATTCACTATAGAATTCCTCTACTAAAGAAAAAGAAAAAATATACATCTATATCCTTGTCCTTGAGGTTATAATAATTATGCGGATGCGCATTTCCAATCCTCTTGGTAAAACATGGCCCTGGAGGTGACCATGTCCTCTGTAAAGAGTACGGATGTAACTTGTAAGACATTCAAGTTAATTGGCCATACAATTACCATGACTAGTTAATTTGGTGTCACTTGCGTGCAATGTAAACTGATGCTCAGTGGTAGAGTTTCAGCTCTGTGGTTGCTGGTTCAATCTCCAGGGGAAGAGATCACTGTATACACTGTTAATGAGACCTAATAAGGTTGAAACAGCAGTCCAGTGTTTGTCTATGTCATATGCAAGTGTTTGCAAGATTTTCTGGTCATGGTAATTCAATTCACTGTAAAATTCCTCTACTTAAAAAAATATATACAACATATTTTGTAATTTTGTTTTAGAAAGCTTTGATACTCTGTATATATACTGTGCAGCAAAAATCAGGTGTTAATATAAATGTTACTGATATCAAATCAGTATGGCAAGTGTACATATATAATATAAATGCATTACAAATCATTTTACTGTAGAAAAGCATTGCAGTTTATTTTACAATAAAAATGCCTTGAAAATCAGGAAAAAAGGATTGTTAGAGGTCAGGAATTAATGCAATCATTACTGATAAAACAGAGTCATCAGATGAGTACTTTTGGAAATTTGAACCAATATGTAGAAAAAAAAAGTCTTTACTTGTATAAAAACTATTTCCAAGCAAAAATATGTATAAGCTGCTTATCTAGAGATGAATTTGCTTAGAAAAACTTTAACAAGATTCCAGTATTTGCGCTTTACATTAAGCCTTAAGTTTGCAGAATAAACATATTGTAATATTTCTACATCTTTCCTTGGTTCTTGCAAATCTCAAAGAGGAAAGAGAATTGAGTTCATATGATTGAGTCTCTTTATTGGTTACAAAACACTAAAGACACAATACACAAACCATATTATTATCTTTTTTTAATTCGTTTTATTTATTACTGGAAAGTAGTCCAGGATTTATTGTTGATTGTTTTATGCTATAAGTTTTCAAAACATCGTTTACTGCTTTGTTGGTAGGGCTTTAAAGACAATGACTGAATTCCCTGCGAAGGGGTATCCCACAAAAAAGGGATATGACACTAAATTGCATCTGATGGTGAGGAGATTTGGAGGGTGCAGAGTACCATTTTATTGTCATTACTCTCAGGTCCACTCTGACCTGAAGTGTTAATACCTGTTATCTATGGGTCAAATGGATCTTTTCATAAATTATTCAAATTCGAAAGGAATACTTGATGCCATATAAATCATTTATATTATGAATAGTTATTTGAAGTTATAATTGTTTACTAAGGATTACTTAGATCTAGATAACTAAGTTACTTAGATCTAGATAACTGCATGCAAACAGATGACTATCATTACAAAGAAATAATAATTTGAATCAGATAGGAATAAATGAAACCATACAACTGTGTGCAAATTATTTGTATTAGATAGGAATACTTGATATCATATAACAGCATGTAAAAACACTTTAGAAACAACTACACAAAAAATGTAAATATAAGCATACAATGAACACAATTCCCTAACATCTAGGCATAAAGAGCCCCAGACAGGTTAACATACCATTAGAATAAATCAGTCAACCAATCAAAATATTGTTTATTGAAATGGCAGTCATCTGTCAGCAGGTGAACAAAGATGTTTGTATTTCAAAACTTAGAATAGAAATGCTGAAGGTATGCTGGATTACCAGTGATGAGTCCCCCATGTTGGATCACCAGTGATGAGTCATCTATGTTGGATCAAATCAGTAGTGTAACAAAGAAGGGCATATCTATTGATATCTATAGATATTGGCTTGCAGATTTGGTCAAGGGGTTAGTCAAAGATGGTTCACTCTGAAGGACAAGAGAGTTGGTCAGGAAGCAGAGTCCTAAAGGATTGGATGAGACCAGGAGGACCTCTGAAGACAGTCTAGAGGAGAGATGGTGAAGGAAAGAACAAAGGGATATTTCAACACTCTCTTGAACAATCTGAATTGCATCTTTCTTAGGGGGACTACCTCCGAAAGAATCTATTATTTGTACACCTATGTCTAGTGAAAATAAGCTCATCTCATTCACCATAAATGTTTTGTGTAAAGTCGATGGTTGTATTCTTTGGAACTAAATGATGCATTTTTTTGTTTGATATTTTGTTAGATACTTTTGAGCTTCCTCAGAATTTCCAACTCAGGTATAAAAAGAAAAGTGGGTACAAAAACAAGAATGACATGCCACATTTGAAAGCAGGTCAAACCACGGGAGATCAACAATCACACAAGTAGATACCTAAGGGGAGGTGTTAGGAGGACTACCTCCCAATGAATCAATTATTTGTACACCTATGTCTGGTGTAAATGAAATCATTCCATTCACCATAAATACTCGGAGACACATACAGCAGAAAAGAAACTGATAGCATGAATTCCCTTAACTCTCTTGCTCACCATCCCTCCCTAGTAGACATTGCTCTTGACAAATTCTAATGGAATTTAAACAGCATTAAATTCAAAGTTTTTCTGCTTCTTGACTGATTGTTGTACCAAGACTAAAGAACTTAGTTTACCCTACTATTTACCCAAAGCTGAGAGAAACTGATTGATTCATATCTTTTCCAAGTGCATTAACATGAAGTGAGGCTCTAGTTCAAGAGTTTGGGGGTTCTGGAGAGTAAGGAGTTACTCCTTAGTCACCATTACTCTCAGGTCCATTCTGGTCTAGAGTAGTAGTACCTGTTAGGGTCAAACCAAGGGTAAAGTAGTCTTAGTGGAAAGTTATGTATCCATACATACATATTACTCAACATTGGTCATCAAAGCAAACAGATCTACCAACAAGTGTACCACTATGGATCTCAAATAGAAGGTTGTACTGTTACCACACCAAATAGGATGTTGTATCATTACACACCAAATGTACTGTTGTAGCCTCACTGTGAGAGAAAGTGACGAACACACAAAAACTTGTCTTAGTTCACAAGCTCAAAAGTTTATTTGTTAACACTTTTTCAGGCAGTTGTCAGAGAGAGATGAACTGAGTATGAAAACTAAGTCGACTGTGAATTCTGGACAAAGAGAAATAACATGTCAGAAGGAGTGAAAGAGAGGGCAGACACAGACCTTGAACTATCTTTCCAGCTTCATATAGCAGTTCTAGTGCTTGTTTGCTGGTTTTGTTGTCACAGCTGCATATCTGGTGTGAGACTCCTTTTTGGGGCTCACCCCCAAATGGGGCTCATAATTTTTGTCTCTTTTTACATTGTTTCTGGCTAATGTTCAACTATCATCTTTACCTCATTGCATC
Organism: Sepioteuthis lessoniana; assembly: GCA_963585895.1. NCBI lineage: Eukaryota > Metazoa > Mollusca > Cephalopoda > Myopsida > Loliginidae > Sepioteuthis > Sepioteuthis lessoniana. The sequence goes on from OY757907.1 coordinate 131,552,243, forward strand.
TCCCAGCCAACTGACTTTCAAACACGAGTTGTCTCTGTACTTCTGCCTGGTGTTGGATGGAAGAACGTATCCATTTCCAGTGGTTCCACACTTGCTCAGAAGATTTGGGATCCCACTCCATTCTTTTTCAAGTCATCTTTTATAACCATAGTCATTCACCCATTACTGGCGGACCTACAATGAGTGTTTTGGCCTGGGTCATTCAGGGGTCAGTTGGCAGTTAGCAGACTGACTGCTTTTTCTTATTTTTTCTTCTCTTTCTCTTTGCCAGAAATTATCCTCTCATTCTTTTTCTAACTTCAACTCTCCATAAGCCAGTCAATTATGTTACAAAAGTTGATGGAAATGCACAAAGACAAACCAAATGCAAAAGAATTAAAACAATTTTGGAGTAAAATATGAAAACAGAAAGGTTGAATGGATAAATAACATGGAAAAAGAATTACAAGGATTCAAAATAGCCCCTGAGGTGATAATACACCTGGAATTACTCAGAACCACTTTGAAATAAATACCAAATTGGAAAATACCTGACCATGACAGTATACAAGGATTCTGGTTTAAAAAATTCACCTCCATCCATAAAAGACTGGCTCTTGAACTGAGTAGCTGCTTAGAATAAACAAATGTACCTGAATGAATGACTAAAGGAAAGACCATCCTGATCCGAAAAGACCTTCAAGAAGGAACCACCCTCAGCAACTATGAATCATTAATGTGCTTAACTATTGTAGGATTTGTCAGGTTGTATAGGGCAATTAGTTGCAATAGCCGAGAGTAATTAGTCATGTTAGCTAAGCGCAATCAGTCATGAAGACAAAAAGCTAAGATTGCTGCAATTGAAGAACAGGAGCTATTTATGGTGCCTTGGAGCATCCCATTGTGCACAAGTGGACAATTTCATTGCATGGGCCGGGAATGGCTGCTGGTAAGTGAGTGAAGGTATTTCATTATATAAACCTGCTTCACTTTAGCATTGTAAGAAAGACTGCACTGAGCTATTACCTGCTTTATTTTTGTCTGCCAGCTGGACACTTTAAGGAGGTATGTGTTATTGTTATTCTACACCTCTGATGAGGAAAATCCTAAAAACACATATTAGGGAGGAGATATGTAATTTGCTAGTTAGTAGCAAACTTTTCCCTGAAAAACAAAAAGGAACAAGAGCAGCAAGAGATCTATCGTACATTGATCAACACATATTTAAAGAGAGCAAAAAGCGACAGAAAAATTTAGCCATGGCATAGATTGATTACAAAAAAGCTTACAATATGGTCCTCCAAAGTTTGATAATAGACTGTTTAAAAATGTGCAAGATATCAGACAAAGTCATAAAGTTTATCATGTAAGCCAAGAAAAACTGGAAAGTGGAATCGATTGCTGGAGGAAAAACGTTAGCTGAGATAGAAATCCAGAGAGGTGTTTTTTTAGGGCTATGCACTTTCACCATTACTATTCAGTGATGATGCCATTTAGTCACATACTTAGAAAATGCGCAAGGGGCTACAAATTTACAAAATCACAAGAAAAGATTAACCACTTAATGTATATGGATGACATCAAACTGTTTGAAAAAAATGAAATTGGAGACTAATACAAACAATAAGAATATACAGTCAGTATGTAGGAATTAAATTTGGCATAGAAAAAGGTACCCAACTAATTATAATAAGTGGAAAAAGCCAACTATGGAAGGAATATGTCATGTGGTCTACCACTGAGGGGGGAAAAACAAGAAATTTCTCCTACCCCTCCGTGTTTGAATTGACAGTCCCCAAAGGTTGACCGTTAAAAGAGGAAATTAGAATGTAGGTCAAGCTATCTGCACTCCATAACACCAACAGGTCGGGCAGAGAAGGGGACATATAATAGTCCGAATGAATCGCCTGACAGGGAGTGGAAGGAGAAAGAGGCCGAATGATTGGCCAGAACCCTAAAAACAGAAGTAGCTTTTTCGTCAGCGGAAATAGGAATGAAGAATTTAGTTTTCAGGACAGAGGTCGCCGTGAGAGGACGGGGATCTGATGCCAAACTTCGGGCAAAGAAACAGACTGCAGTTGGCGTTATTAGATGTATTGAAACTGTTACCGAAATTCCCAGGAAAAGCAGAAAGAATCTTGGACAAGCAGATAACAGATGCCTTCAAGCCAAGCTGTATAAAATCCCGCTAGCCCATAAAAGAGAAAATACTCTCAGAAGGAACCTGTCGAAAAGCTAAGTAAACCTTAAGACTGTTTTCCCCCTCCACCCTTCCTAAGTATTGCAATTACATACTCTCTCTCTCAATTTAAAGAAGGAAGAAGGAAAAGAATAAGGAAGAAAGACATTTGTATTTTGATATTGTCTGCTGATAATATAGCCAGCATGCTAAATATGTGTTTGTGTCCGCATGTATTAAAAAACCTTGTTATATTTTAAATGTCTCCTCGTGTTGAACCTTATTCGTTGTGTTGTTTGCCTGTCGAGTTGCCTTCTTTTGCATATTCCTTTTCAGCTTCATACGCTTCAATTTATTCTCGCTAAATGTCCTATTCACCTTTACAAATATTACACGGGAAATTGGAATTGTCGACTATGATAAATAATCATATTATATCTAAACCTAGAGGCCCATATCTTCCATTATCCTTGGGGTAGGAAGACGAAGTGGTCTGGTGGGTGTGTGTACGTGAAAATGGAAACTCCTTGCCAGCGGCGGTCAGTCTAGCCCCAAATTAACCCCCACATTATCTGCCAGTTCCCCACGTGCCCAAAGAAGGAATCTTAACTGGAACTTATTTTGCGAGGGATCAAGTGCCAGACTGCCCCGACTTCACACGTGCGAAAAATAAACTCCCATCCTGGGATAAATATTTAATGGCACCGTCACAAATAGAACTGCCAAACCAGAAAAAAAAACAGAATCCTCAGAGAAAAGGAAGCCAACAAGAACTTGGGAATATTGGAAGCAGGCACTATAAAAGAAAAGGAGATGAAAGGAAAAATTTGAAAAAGAAGACGTTTTGAAACTAAGCTTTACAGCAGAAATCTCCTGTTCTGATTGTATAGTTTAACCCTGTCTTGTTATCTTTTAAGTCTCCCTTCTTTTGCCAATATCTGTTGATTTAGCTTTTCAGATTGGTTGGTTGGTTGGTTGGTTGGTTGGTTGAATTTTATGGCATACCAACCTTTGTAGGTTATTTAATGCAAAATCCGTTTTTTTTACAAATAATCAGTTCTATTTCACACAATTCAGTTTAGCATGAGTACACATTTTAATTGTCAAAAATATTTCTATTTCAATCTATTCAGTTTTGACAAACAGTTCTAATTTAAAAAATTCAGCATAAGTACAGTTTCAATGTCAAAAACAGTTCTATTTCAAGCAGTTCCGTTTAGCATAAGTACACAGATTAGTTCTATTTAATCCATAGATAGGACCCTATTAGGTCCTACCATTCTCAGTCAGAGTGAACCTGGGAGCAATGACAATGGAGGGGTACTCTGCATTCCCCAAAGCTCCTGCATTACTGGAACTTCTTAGGAAGTTCTTGCTTTTCAATATTTAGTATTTCGGTTTGTATAGTGGCTTCTTGTTGATATTCTTCTCAATTTACTTATCAGTATATTTCTAGTGTCTCAAGAACAGAAACTCATCTTTCTTTAGTATCATTCTAGCTTGATCAGCAAGTCTTTGGTTTGTTGTATCAAATCTAGTGCATTATGCCCAAATTTCTATCCTTATTTTTCTATACCCTCTTTGTGTAGGCTTGCTCTTAAGATAACACTGAAGTAAATTTTTATTATCTTCCTTAGAATATTTTTTCTGCCAGTGTCTCTGAGGTAAGTGGTTGCTTTGGTCATTGTTTGTGTACCTGGAATTAGAACAGCCAACATTCACAGGATGCCAACTGGCAACCCCATGTTACCTATCAAGGCAGCTCCTGCCAATCATGATACCCAGACATAAATTATGTTTTCATTTGTCATTTTTTCATGAGTAGCATATTCTGGCTATACTAAAACCAGGAGTTGTTCCTTATCTGTACTTCTGTCACAGATGTGATGAGGTAATCTTAAAAATAAGAGAACACTTAAAAAGTCACAAAAAAACTATAAATCTACCCTATATTTGCTAAGTTTTAACTTAGTTAAAGTCGTAACAATCCTTTCTTCTTTTTTTTTGCTTTTAATCTTCAATTTTGCTTGAACTGTTACATTGGTTTATGATGGATTTTCTTTAATTTAAACCCTGAGCAACTTGGTGATATTCATTTATAATGATCTTCTATCTGCATATCAGTATATCATCCCTATCTACTAATGATTAGCAGCTTTTGTTCAAAGAGTTCAACCATGATAAATTATTTAAAACTATTTAAATGATAGAGGATAAAATAATATTCTACAATGAATAAATTGTCAAAATAACTGGTAAAAATATACATTCAAATTTGAGACACCTCTTTTATGAATGAATTAAAATAACTTATGAATTTACATTAACAAAAAAAAATAACTAGATAAATACATACATATATAAAGTCGCTGATTTTAGTGTCATAATCATAGTCTTAGAGGAAAGGCATGCAAGTCTAACTCATATTAAGACTCTGGATCCATGGACACATTTTGTAGCATCCAGTAACCACAACCAAGCCAAGATAATTGTGCCTGTACCTCCAAAGAAAGTTTTTGAGCCCGAGGCAAGGTGAAGGACACTCAAAATCTATGACCTGTGAACTTCACTGTAACCATCCCAGCTTTCTAGACCATGACAGAATGAATCCTGAGTACAAAAAGTGGAGCCAGTTCAGCACACAGTGTATGTCACCTAAAAACTCCACTATGTAGACTTGAAGGACATGTCTGCATAAAAGTGACTAGTGGAATGTGACACTGGAAGTCACAGTCCCAATCCTGCATATGAGTAGTTCAAAATATTGGTCATCTGATGTTGACCAATATTTTGAATGACAATTTCCTTCAGCAGCACCCTGAATGACCAAGCAGCCTTCTCTAGCAACAGCACTGTTTGCTTCACATGGAAAGGGACCTAGAAATGCTAGCCTAAACAAACCTCATCTTTTACATTCCCAGTTGACTAACCATAGTCAATGGGCTTCTTCTCATGTGCTCAATCAACAAGCATGAAGTGAAATACAACTAACCTCATTCAGGATTTATACTTGAGTCCCCAATTCTATTTCCAACAATGATAATCATTACATTAAGCCTGCCTGATGGTACCCTGTAACCCAGTAAAACCTCAGAGAGGAGATAAGCACTGCCAAGTAGACCCCTATTTTCCTGAGAGATACCATGAAGAATAGGCAATAGAAACATCCATTCATTCACTTGATGACCAAAACATTGTCTGAATTATAATCTGACTATTTCTAACTCATTACAGTGGCTCATTGGCCTTGTGGGTAGACTGTTCGCCAGTTGTCCGGGGACCTGGGTTCAATCCCAGGTTGCATCATACCAAAGACTTTAAAAACGGTACTTGATACCTCCTTGCTTAACACTCAGCAATATAAGGTACGTATCAAGAGTAAAGTGGAGCAATCCAGGGAATGGAGTAGCACCCTCTCCTACACTTTGGTGTAGTAGCTATTGAAAAGGGAGCTTTCTGGTTGCCCTCAACTAGGATCGCCAACTTTACTTACTTACATTGGATACTGATAACAAAAAGTGAAGCTTTCATTATATTTTGACAGACATGAATAGTTGATTAAGAATTTTATTATCAGTGACACTTGTATAATTGTTTCTCTATATAATTATCCACTCACAAATATAAAGTTATAAATATCTATCTATCTATATATATATATATAGAGAGAGAGAGAGTCATATATGTGTGTATGTTTGTGTGTGTATGTGTGAAACAGTATTATATCATTAGCAGAAAACCTATGGTGAATCTATTAGACAGAGACATTTTCCACTGAACCTATGTGCCTATGTATTTTTACTCTCCAGACAATTAAGACTTACTCATCCAGTCATTTCACCAAAAGTTGCTTCTCTTTGCAATGACTGTTAAAAATTGCTAAAGAAATGTCAGTGCTAAACTCAGTCAATTTGAATATTTTCTTCAGATGAAAAATTAAAAAATCAAAGACTGAAAAAATATTCATTGGGTCAACAGAAGTGCCGAGCGGCACAATTGTTATTGGCATAATTACAAGAATTAGCAAACCAAATTCAAATTTAGGTTGAGTTTGTTTACATTCATTCCTAATGACATTTAAGTAAAAATGTAAAGTTGGCAACCATAGTCGAGGGCGACCAGAAGGCTCCCTTTTCAGTAGCTACTACACCAACATATAGGGGAGGGTGTTACTCCTTTCTCTGTATTGCTCCACTTTACCCTTGATACGTACCTTATATTGCTGAGTGTTAAGCAAGAAGGTATCAAGTACCATTTTTAATGTCTTTAGTATGATGCAACCTGGGATTGAACCCAGGTCTCCCAGACCTTTGGTAAACACTCTATCCTCTAGGCCAATGATCCTTACACTCTGCTAATAATCATTAGGAAATTGAATTAGAAACCTGAGTTCAAATCCTGGACAAAAATATTCATTGTTCACTCCATATTAATGCCTTCAGGATTTTTGAAAATTATATACATATATATATATATAATAATAAATAAATATATATTATACATATATATTTAATTCATGGAATTAAATATATAAATTAAATAAATATATTTATATATATAAAATATATATATACATATATATATATATATACAAATATATATATAAATATATATCATATATATTAAATATATATATTAAATAAGTATAAATACATATATCTAATATATATTTATTCATTATTATTATATAATAGCTCTATCCTAGATATTGTGCACTCTCCATATTATATTGCACTTGGTTCGATACAAACCCACAAAGTGATTTAGTGACAACCAACACTGTTATTATATATATATATATATATATAGTGGGGATTAATTAAAAAGAAATAAAATGAATAAAATAAATGAATTAAAAGAATGTAGCAGTTTGCCAGAAGGCTCCTGACAGAAAGCAAAATCCATACATGCCTGGAGAGATGGGCTTCCTGGCACCAAGGGGAAAATCTTTCTCAGAAAGCAGTGACCATTTAAACTGAAAGGACCAACTCCTTTCAGCTGCTGATGAGGAAGAGCATATGTCTGCTGAGTCATTGCTTAGTAGAACACTGTCTCTCCTACCAGTAGCAGCCTGTGCTGAACCTACCAATCTGACACATGAAACTTCAAACTTATAACTCACCAATCGTATATATATATATATCAACTATAGTATATTCCCATACTTTGTCTAGGAGACACAACTATTTCTTCTAGTTTAGGAAAACATTCCCACCACAGAATAATCATTAAACCCTGAAATAAAGTTTGCATTAAAAAGTACTCTTGTCTCTTTTTTTTTTTTTGGTCCTTAATTCTCTAACAGCTACCACAAAAAAGAAGATTACATGTGATTTGGGTAAGAAGTATAAGAAGAAGTTAGATACAAAACTCAGAATCATCCCAAGAGAACCCTACAATTAACCAACCACCAATGACATACACCATGATATAAATAGCAAAATCCCCTGTACCCCATAATATATATATATAGCCTGCATCATCAGCAGCAGCATAATCAGTCTTTTAAAGTATGTGGTCGAATATTGGCTCTCCTCAAAACAGGAAATTATATGTCTTACCTTACCATACTGGTTCATGATATATTAGCATGGATTCTTAGTTTGAAATGAAAGTTGTTTGTTCGCCAGACTGATTGCCAACCAAGGCTAATAAGCCTTGTAACTATTTACTCGAAGCTGGGGACAAGTTTTTCTAAAGAGTATTATAGAATTAATTATTAATCCCATGCTAGAAAACAAAAACAATTTTCAGCCGAGGATAATAATCTGTTTGCTAGAAACATAAAGAATAAAGCATAACAACAGTCAAGTGATTTCTGGTATCATGTACGAAAGGAAACATTGTATGAAAGGAAACATTGTATGAACGAAATATTGTATGAAAGGAAACATTGTATGAAAGGAAACACTTTACGAAAGAAAACATCGTATGAAAGGAAACATTGTATAAAAGAAACATTGTACGAAAGAAAACATTGTATGAAAGGAAACATTGTATAAAAGAAACATTGTATAAAAGAAACATTGAACAAAAGAAAACATGGTATGAAAGGAAACATTGTATAAAAGAAACATTGTACAAAAGGAAACATTGCATGAAAGGAAACATTGTATAAAGGAAACATTGTATGAAAGGAAACATTGTATAAAAGAAACAATGTACGAACGGAAACATTGTATGAAAGGAAACATTGTATAAAAGAAACATTGTACGAAAGGAAACATTGTATGAAGGGAAACATTGTATAAAAGAAACATTGTACGAAAGGAAACATTGTATGAAAGGGAAAACTGTACGAAAGAAAACATTGTATGAAAGGAAACATTGTAAAAAAGAAACAATGTGTGAAAGAAAACATTGTATGAAAGGAAACATTGTAAAAAAGAAACAATGTGTGAAAGGAAACATTGTATGAAAGGAAACATTGTACGAAAGGAAACATTGTATGAAAGGAAACATTGTATGAAAGAAACATTGTATAAAAGAAACATTGTACAAAAGGAAACATTGCATGAAAGGAAACATTGTATAAACGAAACATTGTACGGAAGGAAACATTGTATGAAACGAAACATTGTATGAAAGGAAACATTGTATAAAAGAAACATTGTACGAAAGGAAACAGTGTATGAAAGGAAACATTGTATAAAAAACATTGTATGAAAGGAAACATTGTATGAAAGAAACATTGTATAAAAGAAAAATTGTACGAAAGAAAACATTGTATGAAAGGAAACATTGTATGAAAGGAAACACTGTACGGAAGAAAACATTGTATGAAAAGAAACATTGTATAAAAGAAACATTGTACGAATGGAAACATTATATGAAGGGAAACATTGTATGAAAGAAACATTGTATAAAGGAAACATTTTATGAAAGGAAACATTGTATGAAAGGAAAAATTGTATAAAAGAAACATTGTACATAAGAAAACATTGTATGAAATGAAACATTGTATGAAAGGAAACATTGCATAAAAGAAACCTTGTACGAAAGAAAACATTGTATGAAAGGAAACATTGTATGAAAGGAAACACTGTACGAAAGAAAACATTACATGAAAGAAACATTGTATAAAAGAAACATTGTTTGAATGAAAACATTGTATGAAAGGAAACATTGTATAAAAGAAAAATTGTACGAAAGGAAATATTGTATGAAAGGAAACACTGTACAAAAGAAAACATTGTTATTAAGGAAACATTGTATGGAAGAAACATTGTACGAAAGGAAACATTGTATAAAAGAAACATTGTACGAAAAAAAACATGGTATAAAAGGAAACATTGCATGAAAGGAAACATTGTATGAAAGGAAACATTGTATAAAGAAACATTGTACAAAAGAAAACATTGTATGAAAGGAAACATTGTATGAAAAGAAACATTGTATAAAAGAAACATTGTACGAAAGGAAACATTGTGTGAAAGGAAACAATGTTTGAAAGGAAACACTGTACAAAAGAAAACATTGTATGAAAGGAAACATTGTATGAAAAGAAACATTGTATAAAAGAAACATTGTACGAAAGGAAACATTGTGTGAAAGGAAACATTGTTTGAAAGGAAACACTGTACAAAAAAAAACATTGTATGAAAGGAAACATTGCATGAAAGGAAACATTGTAAAAAAGAAACATTGTATGAAAGGAAACAGTGTATGAAAGAAAACATTGTATAAAAGAAACATTGTACGAAAGAAAACATTGTATGAAAGGAAATATTGTATAAAATAAACAATGTACGAAAGAAAACATTGCATGAAAGGTAGTAAAGTAAAAGTAAAGTTGGCGACCATAGTCGAGGGTAACCCGAATGCTCCCTTTTCGATAGCTACTACACCAATGTGTAGGGGAGGGCGCTACTCCTTAAAAAAGAAACATTGTACGAAAGGAAACATTGTATGAAAGGAAACATTGCATGAAAGGAAACATTGTATAAACGAAAACATTGTACGAAAGAAAACATTGCATGAAAGGTAACATTGTATTAAAGAAACATTGTACGAAAGAAAACATTGCATGAAAGGAAACATTGTATGAAAGGAAACATTGTATGAAAGAAACATTGTATGAAAGAAAATATTGTATGAAAGAAACTTTGTATGAAAGAAAACATTGTATGAAAGGAAACATTGTATAAAAGAAACATTGTATGAGAGAAAACATTGTATGAAAGGTAACATTGTATGAAAGGAAACATTGTATAAAAGAAACATTGCATGAAAGAAAACATAGCATGAAAGGAAACATTGTATAAAAGAAAACATTGTATGAAAGGAAACATTGTATAAAAGAAACATTGTACGAAAGAAAACATTGTATAAAAGAAACATTGTATGAAAGAAAACATTGTATGAAAGAAACTTTGTATGAAAGAAAACATTGTATGAAAGGAAACATTGTATGAAAGAAAACATTGTATGAAAGCAAACATTGTATGAATGGAAACATTGTATAAAAGAAACATTGTATGAAAGAAAACATTGTATGAAAGCAAACATTGTATGAATGGAAACATTGTATAAAAGAAACATTGTATGAAAGAAAATATAGCATGAACAGAAACATTATAAAAACAAAAACATTGTATGAGAGAAAACATTGCATGCAAGGAAACATTGTATAAAAGAAACATTGTACGAAAGAAAACATAGCATGAAAGGAAACATTGTATAAAAGAAAATATTGTATGAAAGGAAACATTGTATAAAAGAAAAATTGTACAAAAGAAAACATTGTATAAAAGAAACATTGTATGAAAGAAAACATTGTACGAAAGAAACTTTGTATGAAAGAAAACATTGTGTGAAAGGAAACATTGTAATAAAAGAAACATTGTACGAAAGGAAACATTATATGAAAGGAAACATTGTATGAAAGGAAACATTGTATAAAAGAAACATTGTACGAAAGAAAACATTGTATGAAAGGAAGCATTGTATGAAAAAAACATTGTATAAAAGAAACATTGTACGAAAGGAAACATTGTATGAAAGAAACATTGTATAAAAGAAACATTGTACGAAAGAAAACATTGTATAAAAGAAAACATTGTATGAAAGGAAACATTGTATAAAGGAAACATTGTATGAAAGGAAACATTGTATAAAAGGAAATATTGTATGAAAGAAAACATTGTATGAAAGGAAACATTGTATGAAAGGGAACATTGTATAAAAGTAAACATTGTATTTTAAAAAATGAACAATTATTTTTCAATGCATCAAAAATGTTTACTTCATATCAGAAGAATAAAAAGTATCAAGTGAATTATTGGAAGCAATGGCATTTTTTTAAAGATTTAACTAGTTGTAAATTGTAATATATTCTTTGTTCATATTAACTACTAACTTTGTTATATATTTCTGACTTATTAATATTACTATTATTATTATATCTTTTTTCTTTTATCATGATATTTCTTGCCCTGCTGGTGAGTTTTAGAATGCACTGACTGTATCCTCTGTAAAGTATATGAAGGTGTGTACATCTGCTCTCAGTTTGTCACTCATCTAGCTTTTGTTAAGGATCTGTCCTTCTTTAATAGTTTTATTTGACCCATAGATAGAACCCAAAATGTTACAACCTGTTCTAGTCAAAGTGGACCGAGGAGTAATGGCAATGAAGGTGTACTCCACATTCCCTAAAGTTTTATAACTGGAGCCTCACTATAAATTTCATATGGTTGTGAGCTCTGTGGAAGGTGGAGTACCACCTCAGAGTCATTACTTCCAGGTCCACTTTGACCCAGAGTAATAGTAACTGTTAGGGTCCCATCTATGGATCAAGTAGTTCTGTTTACAAATTATTTGTATTTGATAGGAATATTTGATAGCATAAAACCATGTGCAAAAATTAATATACTACATAAAAATATGAACATAAATTTACCATGTATGCAATTCCCGAACTTCTAGACATAAAATAACCCTAGACAGATTAAGATCTGACAAAAATCAATCAATCAATCATACTGGTTCACAAATACACAAAAAACATTGAGAAATAGATAAAAACATGATATTTACATTGGCTGGTTGGTTGCCTGGTTGGTCAGTCGGTTGGTTGGTTGGTCATTTAGGTGATTGGTTGGTCAGTTGGGTGGTTGTTCTATTGGTTGGTTGGTTGGTCGGTTGGTTGGTCAGTTGGATGGTTGTTCTATTGGCTGGTTGGTTGGCTGGTTGGTCAATTGGTTGGTTGGTCAATTGGATGTTTGGTTGGTCAGTTGGATTGTTGTTCTATTGGTTGGTTGGTTTGTCAGTTGGTTGGTTGGTTGGTCAGTTGGGTGATTGGTTGGTCAGTTGGGTGGTTGTTCTATTGGTTGGTTGGTTGGTTGGTTGGTTGGTTGGTCAATGTGTTAGCTGGTTGGTTTTACAGTATATCAGCTCTTGTTGTGTTACTTAATAGCAAAGTCATTCTTTTTTGCAAGCAATTGAACAGTTTCAAGTATTACCATCGAATACAAATAATATTTAAACAGATCTATTTGATCCATAGATAAGACCTTTACAGGTACTACCATTCTGAGTTAGAGTAGACCTGGGAGTAATGGCAACAAAGGAGTGACTCCAGACCTCTCGAGCTTCAGAACTAGAGCCTCACCACTGGATACAGATTAATTTCATATGTTTACATTGGAGAAAGCGCTGAGAAATCCTGCATAGAGAATATAATAATCTAAGTGAAATGGCAGCATCAAAGGGATCTCAGATTGTAAGTCAGATCAGTAACAGTGTCTTAGATTGAATTGTTTTTTTATTGTTAACAATCACTTTTTATTGTTGATAATTATTGTAATTTGAAAAAATACAATTTATATCATTCTTTCAATTTTCTTCAATGAAACATTGTTAGTTATAATTAATTTTCAACAATTATTTCTTTTATCTTAATTTCAATTGTTTTTTATTGCAACTCTGAGATTGTTATTCTGCAGCTGTCAGTGATCAATATAGATAAGAACAAACCATGACAATAGTAAAAGATCTTCTATTAAAGTTATTCAACAAAAATAAAAGTATATCTTCTCTTTAGTTCATCTTAGAATTTTTATATGAACTCAAATGATTCCATATACATACGAAAGCTTTGTTGAAATGTTTTAAACTTGGATATCCTTAAGCTATGGGTGTGAATTTTAATTTAAAACCAAATTTTACTGGCCAGACATAAGGATCAAAGATCAAATAAGCAACTTCTGAATTCTGTTACCTGGAATACATAGAATATATTCCAAGCATTCCAACTTAGATATTGGACTGAGGAAAGAGAGAGACAAAGAAAGAGAGAAAGAATGTGTTTGACACGTTGACCTCTTCACTAAGGACTGATCTGACTTTTGACCATCCCCACAATACTGAAATATCCTTTTAAAATTTCATTTCAGATTACTACCAAAAGTATATAAAAGTGTTATTTAGTAAACTAACTATGGCCAAATTTGGGGGAAATTGATAAATTATATTGTACCAATCTTTTAAGTTTGGAGAGCCTGCCTGTCTACTTAAAAAAATAGCATTCAGAATCCAGATACTTTATTTGATATTTTATTTTATTTGATGACCTTGATTCATGTGTAAAAATATGCAACTACCATAGCCACCAAGTCTTTCATATGTTCACTTAAATGCTTTAAAATGTCAAAAATTATAGAAAAAAGTTTGTGCTATATGTTGGAATTGATTATAGTACCCTCTTATTTAAGATGATCATGTTTGAGAATGACTCTAAAAGATGGAATACTCACCTATCAACACAGACAATATTAAAAGGAACAATGGTTTTATTAGGAATGAGATTGTGCTTTCTTCTGCTGTGAGAAGTACATTCTTGTTTGAATCTCTACAGGATACGTCAGCCATGATAGAATCTGGCAAGGAGTCTGCACTGAAATGTTATAATAGAAGACACAACAAAGAAAAATCAAAGAAAATTCTTAAATGCTAATGATATCTCAGTCCATAAATAGTGACCTCTACTTATTCACATTTTCTTTCTCTCTCTCTCTTCTCTCTCTGTCTCTCTCTCTCTCTCTCTCTCTCTCTCTCTGTACCATTTCACCTTTATTGTTTGAAAATGAACTCTTTATTTTTAAATGCATATCTCTATCAGTTTTAGCTTTTCATGAAATATTTAAAAAGGTTGGTCTATTGTCATCATCAAAAAATCTATACTTCTTTGGTTTCATAAAAGTTATGTAATAATTCCTTAAATGAAGTCTAAGATAACAGCAATCGGTTCCTTCCAATTTTAATAGCCATAAGTCAAACTATAAATTTTAGAGAAGTATTTTAACATTATAAATTAAAATAATGATTGATTACTTAAACTGTTTTAACTTATACCATATATATTTGACTTATATATCACCTCTTCAATCAAAAGAACAAGTAAATCTACTGGATCTTAAGAAGTTATATTCTATTATTTTTAGGAACTTGATGATTACTGACTTTATTTTAATTTGTTTATTTGTATTTAATAACTATTTTCTAGTTCCATCATATATGAACATTTGTGCAATTTAATTCATAAATTCAAATATACAATAAGTATTTAGTCATAAAAAAATTGTCACTATGAATGTTTCTATATGTAGGTGAGAATTTACAGAGTTTAGAGTTTATGCCTTCTCAAAATGTGTTCATAGAAAATAATACTTGTAATTGGAAATTAATGTTAAACTTTTTAAATAAAAAATAATCTCAAAAGGGAAAAAAGATGAGAGAAAATACCAATTTTTAGATAATTTATAAGCAACTTAAAAAAATAACTTCAATGGTTTGAACCTTTCATAGAATGATAATGACTTTTTAGAATCATAACAGTAAAAATTGTATTCTTTTATAATAATAATAATAATAATAATAATAATAATAATAATAATAATAATAATAATCAGCTGTATTACTCAAAACATTTAAGTATATTATATTCAAAGGAAAACAAAGAAAAAAGATTTAGTATGTCATATATACAATAATTAAAAGTAATAAGTTTAGAAAATAATGATATAATAATCTGAATATTAATCTTTTAATCTTGAAATATTTTTAAAAGAATAAATGAATAGGCCTTTACTTTGGTTTTAAACAAGATTTTTCTTGAAAGGTGAAAAATGAGCCAGAAAGTAAACCTAAGCCCTAACAAATTTGTATCTCTGACTATCAGTAAGACAGTGAAGTAGAAATGAAACATGGAAGTGTAAAAAAAGTCTAGAGTTATTTTATGTCGAGAAATTTGCGTTAGATGTTGATGATGAAAACGGGATTGCAGTTAATGGCAATTCTTTAGATGACAAGCAGAGCATGAGGCATCTACTTAAGGTAATTGCCTCATTGCTACATAAAGGATAAGAATGGCTAAGCCAAGTTGACATCATTTATAGAAGATGAGATAGGTCACAAATAGAATACCCTTAGGATATGGCTTATGGAAAGGTAAGGAGAAACAGTTAATTAGCTGTTAGGAAAATTATGAATTATTTAAAGGATGAAGATACATATAGAGTTCCTTGCAATAATAATAATAATAATAATAATAATAATAATAATAATCTCAGAGGATGTTCTCACACATATTTACTATATATAATTCAGGCCCAATGAATTAATTCTTTGAGATTTGTGAATTAATTTTTCCTAACAGTTGTTCTTTACAGTTGAGATTAAAAGTTTAGATAGAGCAAAATTAATTTCAATTTATATTTTGAAAAATTCTATAAGATATGCAGATTCATAGGAGGTACATTTAGAGTAAAGGTTATTACCATAGGAAATGGAATAAAATATGAGTTGAAGAAATTACGACAATTTCTTCTGCTTGTAACAACATATAAATGCCTGGGACCTTACAAACATGTATTTGCCTAACGTCACAGGCAAGATGTGATGCAAGGTTAATTTTTAAGCAGTGTAAAGCTGGTTTTAATTCAGAGGTTTTCATCTTAAAGATTGGTTACCCAACCAGGGCTAAAGAACCCAGTTTGCCCAACTATTTAGCCATAGTTGGTGGGAGCAGTAGAACAGATAGATTTATGTGTTTCCCAAGAGTATTAGTGTAGAATGAAAAGCAAATTGCCTCATCCAGGGTTTGAACTCGGGTCACCAATTCCATTTCCTATGACAATAACTAATACACTGCAAGTGAATCTCCCCAAGTCCAATATGTAGATAGAGGATGACAAATATTATAACGACTCTTGAGTATTATCATATTTACCAACCCCTCTGCTCAGGCAGGATATGACACAAGGTCAATTTTTAAGCGGAGTTTAACAGGTTTGAATTCAAAGTTTTCCTTCTCCTAGACTAGTTGCCTCACTAAGGCTAAAGAATCCAGTCTGCCCTACTATTTACCCATAGCTGGAGGGAGAATAATTGGAATTATACCTTTCCCAAGGGTATTAGTGCTATGTGAAATGCAATCAGTTTCGTCCAGGAATTGAACTCATGTCACCGTGTCCATTTCCTATGACGATAACCATTACACCACAGGCACCTCCAAGTATTGATTATTATACTTTGTTTTGCTTAGTGATGTGTTCTTGATATTCTTCTTGGATTATATTTATTCATATATTCACATATATTTATCTATATTTATTTAGATATACACATAAATCAAGATTCTCAAAGTAGAAATTCATCTGCACATGGTTTTTAAATACCCTGTCCAATGGTAAAAGCTGCTTGGTAGTGCCAGGAGTGGCAGTACTGCCTTAAGCTACCAAAACGGTGTTATCACCCTGGTTGGCGGCTGATGAGGGTAGGGTATCGCATGTGCTTTCACACGTTGTATGATAAAAATCTATATTTATTTAGATATACGCATATACATATGTTGCCCTTTGATCAGTTAATTTCAAAAAAAGGTTTCCATTATTGAACTGATTGTTTTTCTTTTAGGAAAACTTATTCTTATGAGTTTTAAAATATCTACAAAACTCATAAGAAAAAGTTTGAAAAATAAAAAGATTTATGAGAAAAATTCATAAATGATCGGATAATGAAGATTTAACTGAGATCAAAAGTTTACATAAAGTGCAATAATTTTCAGTTTCATTTATATTTTGAAAAATCTATTTACATGCAGAAATAATGCCCAGAAGATGATTATATTATATACGGTTATATATATTTACTATATAAGATAGAATGCATCTGCATGTGTAGATGAATTTCTACTTTGGGAATCTTGATTTAATTTTATCTATTATTTGTTCTTTACAGATGAGGTCATCAGTTTAAAGAAAGAATAATAATAATTTTCAGTTTTCTTTACATTTTGAAATATCTTTTTGTAAAATATTCTAAACAGGTTGAATAAATATACAATGTTAAAAAGAAAGTAAATCAAATATTGTTTGCTCAAGTTTTATAAGACAAATACCATTAAAAATGACAAAACTTAAATAGATGAGACAGGGTTTAAAAAATATTCATACATTGCCTATCAATAAGTTCTTTTGAGGATTAAGAATTAATAATCAGTGTATATTAGCATGAAAACTTTGCAACATTTCTCTTTCTTGTATGATAGACTTGTTTTGGTAGAAAAAAATTACCAATTTGTTCTCTGTATACATCATATTGCATTGGAAAATTAATAGAAAATATATGTATAAAAACAACCTAAAGGAAGTTTGAAGGATACAATGAGGATAAAACAGACTTTATTTAGGTGAAAAAACCTACCAATTTGTTCTCTGTACAGCATTAGAAGCTTTATAGCTTTATGTATAAATATTAGCAGTTTTAAAGGATACAGTGAGAATAAAATGGACTTCATTAATCAAAAAAATTACCTACTTGTTCTCAAGCAGAGAATGAGATATTTGCCAGATATATTTTTGCCACTAAACATTGACAGCCCATAGAAACACTAGAAGAATTTCTTCATGAACTTCACAAACTCAGCAAAAACTGCACACTCAAAGTCTTTACAGAAGAACAATACAATGAAGAAACATGGAAAATGTAAGTCTGACTCTTTCTCAATCCTACAACCCAGCAAGGGCCCTGGACCTTACACAGCATAACTCAGAGGCCTTCCAGCCATTAAGTTCTGTTGTTGATGCATCAGGATTCCCAGGTTTAGGTAATGTGATGCTCAATAATTATGTGCCGGCTGCCACTCAAAATAATAATAATAATAATAATGTAAATGTTGCTGATATAGCTCTGGTAAAAAAACAATGTTAATTTTGTGGGGACAACCTTTATTCATGAATAAAATGCCCAGATTATTCTTCATGTGGAAGAAGGTGTCACTGGCCCTGGGTCTGCCAAATCTAGAATCAAAGGATGGTCACTGCAGCAATATTGTCTCCCTTTTTCTGTGCTACTTTTGCTGCTGTTCCCTATTATTTGAAATCTTCTACTGTAGACGTGAGAGTGAATGGAAATTGAGTTTCTGTTCTTATTGACTTTGCAAGTTCTGATAGCTTTATTGATAAAAAGTTACTCAAAGACTCAAACTCACCATTAGCCTCATTAGACAGAGTATTACTAGGCACAGTCTTCTTCAAAGGCATCTGTAACTGGTGAGTGTAAAGTAAATCTGTATTTAAACAAGATTTTCTACCCAGAGACTCACCTGAAGATTCTTGAGGATCTCTGTAGTGATTTTTTTATTTGGCCTGGACTTTAAGCAACAATATTTTTCTATTACAATATGGAGGATATAAACCAATTCAGAAAATAATTCTGTTTGTCGTTTACCAGCAGCGAATTTGACCAAACTTCTATTATTTGCAAACATTTGGAAAAATTCTAAGCCTATAGCCACTAAGTCAGCAAAATTCAGCTCCTCTAAGCAGGATTTCATGGTTCAGCTGGTTCAAAGATTGAGGTAATTGTAGAATTAAGCATTTCTTCATGGTGTACACCACCAGTAGTTATAGTAAAGGATGATTCAAAAACCCACAAGAAATGAATGCGCATAGACTATTCATATACTGTGAATATCTGTACTGAACTTGGAAAAGACTTTGCAGTGTAATGGTCAAAGTGCTGGACTGCAGCCTTAAAATATGCAAGTTCAAACTCCAGTCACACTATTATACTCACTTTTGGACTAACGCACTTGGGAAATATATGAGCCCCTTTATCCCTCAAGCTCTAAATCAAATGTTATCACTGCTGTTCTTCTACAAGGATGGCTTTGGTATTAAATAACTCCTGAAGGTTGATACCATTAAATAAAGAAACTAAGCCAAACCAAATCTACATTGAACTTGATGCATATGTCTAACCCAACACCAAAATGATGGTTAACAATTTTTCAGAATATCAAGTATTTTCTATCTTGACCCTTCAGAGTACCAACTTCCAAATTAGGATCAATGACTCCACAGCCTTTAAAGTAAATGGTAAGCTATACCAATTTACTTGTGTACCTTTTGGCATTACCATTGGTATTGCTGTTTTTTTAAAGAGCAATTGATAGATTTGTTGAGGAAGAACAACTCTCAGACACATATCCTTATTTGGACAACATTACTATAAGCAGGTTGTTACATATTGCTTAAGCATTAAGCTTATGAAAAACCACAGAAAATCAAATTAACTTGGTAAAGCATAGCATGGCCACTCACTCTGCTGCTTCTTTATCATATATGAAAATAAAAGGAAAAAGCCACCTTGGAGCAAAGGGCAGATAACTCACCATGTTTGGTCCGTAGAAACCAGGTCTCTAAATTGTTTTATTCAATATCTAACACAGATGAAACCAAAACAAACATGACACTAAGATTGAAAGTTTTCTAGCTGTGGCAAGGAAAAGGAAACTGATTGTCAATAGATCAAAGTCCATAATACCCATTAAATCCATCAACCTCTTCAGATTCAAATCCAGAAATGGATGAATTAAACCAGATCCAGAAAGGCTGAAACTTCTGCTGGACCTTTTACCACCCACGACTCATTCAGGCCTGCAATTTATACTTGGCATGATTGCCTACTACAAATGTGATCATTTTCCATGTATTCTGAGGTATATAGAGCCTTCAAAAACATCAAGAAACACCTTGGCAATGCTGTTTTAAACAGCATCAATCATATCCATATTTACCAACCCCTCTGCTCGAGCAGACAAATGGAGAACATCCTTATGAAAGCTACCCAACCAATGCAAAGAATAAGTATCAATTTCAAGAGCCCCTTTCCATTGCATACAATTAATAAATACATATTTACAGCTGTATATGACTATTCTAGATTCCCTTTTGGCATACCTTACCTAGATGTGTCTTCTGCGACAGTTGTGTGATTCCTTTTGTGACATACCCAGTTTCATACACTTGGACCAAGGAGCAGCTTTCATGTCCTATGATCTGAAGACTTATCGTATTGTTCACAGGGTTGCATCTAGTTAAGTCAATGCCATATTATCCTGGAAATAGCCAAGTTAAGCAATGTAATTGAATAATTTGGATATCCCTTTTGCTTGGGTGCTAAGTCATGACATGTCTTAGCAAAGAGAGAATCTCTGCTACCAGAAGCTCTTCACTCTATTAGATTGCTACTCTCAACAGTAACAAATGAAATAGCTCACATTTCAAAGGCATTCTTTTCAGGGAACATCCCTCCCAATCTAGCTAATGAATTTAGGTAACTTCTCTTATGCTAAATTGTTTGGCCTTGCACTGGTTGAGAAAGTTGAGCTTTTTGGAAGCAAATCCAGCATATGCTCATGAGAAGTATCCTGATGGCAGTGAATATACATATTCTGTTAAAGATTCAGCTCCATGACCAAATAGAGCATCATCAGATGAAACAGTCTCACTTTAGAATTTAGCTCCTTGTTTAATGGAGCAACATCCCTGGATGCAACACTCTCAATTGAGGAGTTGGCTCCTGTAACACAGTTGCTGTGATGGTTAAATATTTCATTATCTGGTTTGGTTGGGCTGTGAATTTTTTTGTTAGCTGTTAGGTTATTTAAAATCTTGAGTGTAAATCAAATTGGAAAGTTTAAATGAGGACACCAATGATCAACACAGGAAGACCAAAATGTAAAGAAAATGGATTCATGTTTTGTCACAGGTTTGACTGGAGAAATAAAAACATGTGAGAGATGACAAAATCTCCCGATGCAACATCTCTAGATGCAGCATCTCCAGATGCAACATCTCCAGATGCAACAGCTTGGCTCTTTTCAAATGGAGCAATATCTCCAGATGCAATATCTCCAGATATGCAACAGTCTCACTTGTTTCATTTGTTACTTTTTTAAGTGGAGCAACAGCTACCTAAATTCATTAGCTAGATTGGGAGGGATGCAACAAGTGAGATGCAACTTCTCCAATATCTCCAGATGCAACTTTCTCCAGATGCAACATCTACATTAGTAGAGTTACATCTCCAGATGTTGCAACTCTACTTACATCTCCCGATGCAACATCTCCAGATGCAACAGCTTGGCTCTTTTCAAATGGAGCAATATCTCCAGATGCAACATCTCCAGATGCAACAGTCTCACTTGTTTCATTTGTTACTTTTTTAAGTGGGTTGCTCCACTTTTAAGTGCATCTCCACATGCACCATCTCCAGATGCACCATCTCCAGATGCAACTTTCTCCAGATGCAACATCTACATTAGTAGAGTTACATCTCCAGATGTTGCAACTCTACTTACATCTCCAGATGTAACTCTACTTACATCTCCAGATGTAACTCTACATCTGTTGCAAGTTTAAATGAGGACACCAATGATCAACACAGGAAGACCAAAATGTAAAGAAAATGGATTCATGTTTTGTCACATGTTTGACTGGAGAACTAAAAACATGACAAAATAAGTGAGCAAGATGACACCACCCTACTGATATCCTGAATTTAGATAGATAAAAATTAGCAAATTTTGAAAAAGTAGTCAGTTGTCAGAAATTTTCGTTCAGAGAATTTGGTTGAGCTGGGGGTTGTGTCTCTTTGTGTCTGTTCATAAGACCCTTACAGATTTTCTCTCTCTCTTGTGCTGTATGCATTGAACAATAAATGATTGTTAAGAGAGTTCTTCCTGTTTTTAAGTTGTCAGTACCCAGATAACTTTGTTCCAACAGATCACCCTGACTGTTAGAGGAAGTTCCTGATGGATTGTGTCATTCCCTATCTGTGGATCTTTCAAACACAGCATGGACACCGAAAAGATTGATAAACACTTAAGGATTTGTCTCCTTTTCAAATGGAGCAACATCTCCAGATGCAATATCTCCAGATGCACATCTCCAGATGCAACAGTCTCACTTGGAGATTTGGGCTCCTTCATTTGGGCAGTCTCACTTGGAGATTTTGGGCTTCTTCAGATGCATATCTCCGGATATGTTGACTATAAAGTCACTTGAGGATTTGTCTCCTTTTCAAATGTAAAATGTAAAATTGTCAATTTGAGGATCTGGCTCCTAGTTCAAATAAAGCAACATCTCCAGGTGCAACAGTCACTTGGGGATTTGGGCTCCTTGTTCAAATGGAGCGACTTCTCTAGATGCCACACCTTTAGTTGCAACATGTCCACATGCAACATCTCCAGATACAACAGGATTTGTCTCATTTTCAAATGGAGTGACATCTCCAGATGGTGCATCTGGAGATGTCACTCCATTTGCACCATCTCCAGATGCTCATCTCCAGATGCTCATCTCCAGATGACATCTCCAGATGGTGCTCATCTCCAGATGCTCATCTCCAGATGCTCATCTCCAGATGCTCATCTCCAGATGACATCTCCAGATGGTGCATCTGGAGATGTCACTCCATTTGCACCATCTCCAGATGCTCCATTGCACTGCATCTCCAGATGCACCATCTCCAGATGCAAAAGTTTGGCTCCTTTTCAAATGGAGCAACATATCCAGATGCAAAATATCCAGTCTCAACATCCTTTTTTAAAAAAGGATGTTGAGACTGGATATTTTGCATCTGGAGCAAACAGCCTCACTTTGGGGATTTGGATATGATGCAATAAACTCACTTGAGCTCCTAGTTCAAATCTTCTCACTTAAGGATTAGGTTCCTTTTCAAAGGGAGCGACATCTCCAGATGCAACTTCTCCAGATGAGGATTTGGGTACCTTTGTACAACATCCAGATGCAACATTTCCACATGCAACATATCCACATGCAACTTATCCAGATGCAAACTTCTCCAAATGGCTCCTTTTCAAATGCTGTTGAGGATTTGGGTTCAAATGGACCAACATCTCCAGATGAAACATCTCCAGATACAATATCTCCAGATGCACTTGGCTCACTTGAGACACAAAATTGGAGATATTGCATCTGGAGATGTTGCATCTGGAGATGTTGCATCTGGTACTGTTGCTCCATTTGATTTGAACAAATAATTGAATGGAACAAATCAAATGGAACGAATCAAATGGAGCAACAGCTGCAGATGCAACATCTCCAGATGAAACATCTCCAGATGCCACACCTCCGGATGCAACAGTTTCACTTGAGGATTTTCTTCTTTTCAAATGAAAAGAATGAAATGAAATGAAATGAATCAAGTGAAACCTGCTTATAGTAATGTTGTCCAAATAAGGATATGTGTCTAAGAGTTGTTCATCCTCAACAAATCTATCAATTGCTCTTTAAAAAAACAGCAATACCAATGGTAATGCCAAAAGGTACACAAGTAAATTAGTATAGCTTACCATTTACTTTAAAGGCTGTGGAGTCATTGATCCTAATTTGGAAGTTGGCACTCTGAAGGGTCAAGATAGAAAATACTTGATATTCTGAAAAATTGTTAACCATCATTTTGGTGTTGGGTTAGACATATGCGTCAAGTTCAATGTAGATTTGGTTTGGCTTAGTTTCTTTATTTAATGGTATCAACCTTCAGGAGTTATTTAATACCAAAGTCATCCTTGTAGAAGAACAGCAGTGATAACATTTGATTTAGAGCTTGAGGGATAAAGGGGTTCATATATTTCCCAAGTGCGTTAGTTCAAAAGTGAGTATAATAGTGTGACTGGAGTTTGAACTTGCATATTTTAAGGCTGCAGTCCAGCACTTTGACCATTACACTGCAAAGTCTTTTCCAAGTACAGATATTCACAGTATATGAATAGTCTATGCCCATTCA
Source organism: Sepioteuthis lessoniana (assembly GCA_963585895.1). Lineage (NCBI taxonomy): Eukaryota > Metazoa > Mollusca > Cephalopoda > Myopsida > Loliginidae > Sepioteuthis > Sepioteuthis lessoniana. The sequence goes on from OY757907.1 coordinate 131,576,496, forward strand.
TTTCTTGTGGTGAAACTGTTGCATCTGGAGATGTGGCATCTGGAGATGTTTCATCTGGAGATGTTTCATCTGGAGATGTTTCATCTAGAGATTTGAACAAATAATTAAATGGGAAAAAATCAAATGGAGCAACAGCACCAGATGCAACATCTCCAGATGCAACACTTCAATTTTGTTTTGTGTCTCAAGTGAGCCAAGTGCATCTGGAGATGTTGTATCTGGAGATGTTGCATCTGGAGATGTTGGTCCATTTGAACCCAAATCCTCAAATGCATCCTTTTCAAAGGAGAAGTTGGAGAAGTTGCATCTGGATGCAACATGTTGTATCTGGAGATGTTGGTCCATTTGAACCCAAGTTCATCTGGAGATGTTGGTCTATTTGAACCCAAATCCTCAACTGCATTTGAAAAGGAGCCATTTGTTTTCAAATGCATTTGGAAAAGTTGCATCTGGATGATGCAATTGGATTGCCTGATTTTGGACAATTGGATTGCCTGATTTTGCCTGATTTTGCTTAGCTGGGGAAAATGTTTTATAAATAGATTTCTGGAGGTGCCCATGGTGTCTAGGAGGTGCCCGTGGTGTAATGATTATCGTCGTAGGAAATGAACATGGTGACACGAGTTCAAATACTGGACGAGACTGAGTGCATTTCACATAGCACTAATACACTAGACAATTGGATTTGTCTCTCTGGAGACAACTAGACAATTGGATTGTCTCTCTGGACAACTGGATTTGTCTCTGGACAATTGTCTAGTTGTCTCTGAACAATTGTCTCTGGACAACTGGACAACTAGACAATTGTCTCTCTGGAGACAACTAGATTTGTCAAGACAACTAGTTGTCAAGACAACTAGTTGTCTAGACAACTAGTTGTCTAGACAACTAGTTGTCAAGACAATTGTCTAGACAACTAGACAACTAGACAATTGTCTAGACAACTAGTTGTCCAATTGTCTAGACAATTGTCTAGACAATTGTTGTCCAATCCATCTAGACAATTGTTGTCCAATCCATCTAGACAACTAGACAACTAGACAATTATCCAGAGACAGTTGTCTAGACAACTAGATGCACTTGGCTCAGTTGTCTAGACAGATGCACTTGGCTCAGTTGTCTAGACATCTCCAGATGCACTTGGCTCAGTTGTCTAGACTAGTTGTCAGTTGTCTAGACAATTGTCTAGTTGTCTAGACATGCTTGATTATTAGACAACTAGACAATTGTCCAGAGACAAATCCAGTTGTCCAGAGACAAATCTAGTTGTCTCTCTGGAGACAATTGGATTGTCTCTCTGGACGATTGGATTTGACAATTGGATTTGTCTCTGGAGACAAATTGGATTTGTCTCTGAAGAAAATTGGATTTTCCAGAGACAAATCCAATTTGCAGAGTTGTGGCCAGTTGTCTGCAATTGTCTCCAGTTGTCTGCAATTGTCTGCAGTTGTCTCCAGTTATCTGCAATTGTCTGCAATTGTCAATTGGCTGGAGACAAAAGACAGAGTTTGTTGACTGGAGACAAATGATGTTTGCAACAGTCAAATGAAACAATCAAATGCAAATACAACAGTCTGCAACATCTCCAGGCTTTTCTCCTTGTTCAACATCTCCAGAATTTTAACTTAATTGCTTCTATTGCCTATGCAAAAAGACAAGTTTGTAACCAGACAATAGGAGTGAAAGACTCCGAGGAGATTCTACTCTCTGATAATACAAAGGGCGAATCAGTCTGTCATTCTCTCAGACAGAGGTGAGCCCCTTAACAATATGGACATGACTAACTTTATCCTTATTTATTATTTCTGCTAAGTCTTGCCTGATTTTGCTTAGCAGGGGAAAATGTTTTATAAATAGATTTCTGGGGTAATATGAATTATCTCCCAAGGAGGGAAGTCCTTGGTTATATTAAAGATGCCATGTTGACATGCATTTTGACAGCATGTTTTCTATGTATGCTTTGAAGGTAAATACAGCCTTAAATATGAAGGGATTTTATTCATGACAGTTATATAAAAAAAAACTAGCAAAAGAATACAGTGAGTATATGACAGACTTGATTCAGTAGAAAAAACACCAAATTGTTGACATGCTTGATTATTATTATTGTTGTTAGTAGTAGTAGTAGTAGTAGACTTAAGTAAATGATATTTGCTGAAATATATTTCTCTTTTAGACATTATATATATCTAATCAATCTATTCAATTTCTATATTTCACAAAAGCTTTTCAAAATGAAAGTAGAATTGAAAATTATATAGAAACTTTTGGAGGTGCCCATGGTGTCTAGGAGGTGCCCGTGGTGTAATGATTATCGTCGTAGGAAATGAACATGGTGACACGAGTTCAAATACTGGACGAGACTGAGTGCATTTCACATAGCACTAATACCCTTCGGAAAGGTATGATTCCAATTATTCTCCCTCCAGCTATGGGTAAATAGTAGGGCAGACTAGGTTCTTCAGCCTTGGTGAGGCAACTAGTCTAGGAGAAGGAAAACTCTGAATTTAAACCTGTTAAACTTCACTTAAAAATTGACCTTGTGTCATATCCTGCCCGAGCGGAGGGGTTGGGTAAATATATATAGAAGCTTTTGAGTCTCAGTTGTATTTCAGAATTAGTTACTGGAATCATATAACATCAAAAACACTTAAATATTTTTATTCTAAAAAATACTACCTGAAAAATTTACACCATAAAACTATGAAAAAATAAAACTAAGATAACTGAATCATGTCAGTTCATTTTTACTTCAACTCATGTATTTATTACACAACAATCTACCTCATACTTTTTCTTTCCTTTCTTTTTTAAGTCGATCTGAATAATATATTTACAAAAAATAAAGCAAGATCAATGTAAACACTTTCAAAAACTGTATTTGTGTATTGCTCAAGATTTCGAAAGATAATCAAATCTGTCATCTCACAAAAGAAAACAAAATATATATACATATATAAATGATGTACAAACAGAAAATTTGATCCAGTTGAAGGAATTTTTCTCTCAGTTGAATTTAAAAACTCTATTTAGTCTTCTCAAAACAGAAGACATAAAGGAAAATCCATTTAGCAAACCTGAAAACACTTAATAACTCTATTTTGCCAGTATTATTTTTATTGATTATTGATCACTGATAATTCCTTCTTTCCTGATTTTTGATGCATTTTTATAGTAAAATAATTAGTAATGCATCTACATTATACAACAGACTTATTCTGTCAGCAATATTTACATAGACCACAGAAAATGTTTTTTTTCTTGATTTTCAATATATTTCTGTAATATATTGGCAAAGCATTTACATCTTACTTAATAAACTTGATTATGTTTGTGTATTTGAAGCCTATGGACACTGAAATTGCTGGACATAAAAAGTTTGGTATGAAAGAACACTTTTCAATTTTTATTATTCTTATCATATCATGAATTTATAGAGAAACCATAATCAGTGTAATAAAATTAGACTGCCAGACAAATTATTCTGAGTTATTTTTTTTCCTGTGATAGCTATAGATCCTCTAACCAACATCAGCGTATTTTTACTTCTGTTACTTTTTCACAATACATTTCACTATTGACTTCAGGAAAGAATATCGTACATTGTGTTTTTCCATCGATTCATTCAATTAAAATTTTAATTGACTTCAGGAAAGAATATCGTACATTGTGTTTTTCCATCGATTCATTCAATTAAAATTTTAATTGACTTCAGGAAAGAATATCGTACATTGTGTTTTTCCATCAATTCATTCAATTAAAATTTTAATTGACTTCAGGAAAGAATATCGTACATCCTGTTTTTCCTTCGATTCATTCAATTAAAATTTTAACAAAACACTCTTGAGAGAAACTTAGGTGATTCTTAAAATTTAGTATTACATTTCTCTGTAATTATTTTAACATTCTTTGAAATTTCATTCAAAAAATTATTTTCTTATTTCCACAACTTTCTATGTCAAAAATTGATTTAACTATTTGGTGGAGTTTCAGAGATTGCATTGGTTTTTGGTTCAAATACTTTTTTGTCAAATATTTTTATATGAAATACAATCTTTATCTTTTCTTCCTTACTTTTATTTTACTTACAGTAAAAACACTTACAGTACTTTACACACCACGTTTAAAATAATGTTCTTTTTTCTTTTTGCTACTTACAATATAAACAAACATCATTTTAAAAAAAACAACTCATAATTACTATCTTTTATCTTTATTGTTTTTAATAAACAGTGGCAAAACTTGAATTAAATGAAATTAAAAATTAATTTTTCTAATTGCAATATTAAATTGGAAAAAAGATATAATAAAATTGCAAATATTATATCTTAATTTGTTTACTTATTTTTTATATAAAAGAAACATTTTTGAAAATTTCAAACTTTTGTCCGAAGTCGAGGGTGACCCCCAAGTCTTCCTTTTTGATAGCTACTACACCAAGGTGTAGGGGAGGGTGCTACTTCTTTCCCTGGATTGCTCCACTTTACCCTTGATCCATACCTTATAATGCTGAGAGTTAAGCAAGGAAGAATCAAGTACCATTTTTTGAGTCTTTGGTATGACTCAACCTGGGATTGAACCCCAATCTCCCAGGCCAGTGGTGAACACTCTAGCCATTATGCCAATGTCCAGTCTTTTACAAACATTTAGAATAATAAAATAAATACAACCTCTTTTTTTCTCCCTTACTTAAAAAAAATATCAACTTCTGATACATTTGAACAATTTTACACATAAAATACTTTCATAAAATAAAAAATTTTTGAATTAAAATAAAAAAAATCATTGGTACATGATAAATATGTCACCTTCATTGTAGTAGTAGTAGTAGCAGCAGCATTATTATTATTATTATTATTATTATTATTATTATTATTATTATTAGTAGTAGTAGTAGTAGTAGTAGTAGTAGTAGTAAAAAGAACACTTTTTAATCTAATATTTATAAAAAATGTAAATTCAAAATAAAATGAAGTAATTGCATTCTTTAATATTGAAGAACCTTCTGTTTGAATATATAACATTAAATGTTTTTTTAAATGTTACTAATTGAGTAAGAAGCTAAGAATATAGCATTTTTAAGATTGATTTTTGTTTTTAAGATATAAGCATTTTAAAAGCCATTTTTCCCCTTTTTTAAAGGTGATTTAAGAGTGACAATGATGAATCAATGTCAATTTTTTTTTTTAAAAAACATTAAACATAATTTTTTTCCATATCATCATCATCATCATCATATCGCGCTGGTAGCACGGATATCCCTGACCCTCTCTCACCACTCCTCCCTATCGTTCATCGCCCTAGGCAGGTCTTCAGGACAACATCCCGTATCCTCACATAGCTGCTGAATGTACGTTCGAGCTGGTCGTCCTGCTTTTGCGCGGCCATGTGTGGGGATCCATAAGAGTACATCTCTTATGAGTTCATCTCTGCTTGAATTAAAATGGAAAAAACTTTGGTACATTATAAATATACAGTTGTCACATTTTTTTAATATTCTGTTTAAACATATGAAGTCAATTTTTTAAAAATCTTATCAATTTAATTGCAATGAATAAAGTTCACCCTCCAATTATTTCCTGGTTTAAAAAATACATATACATTATTGGTATTAATTTGTCATAATAATCAGGCAACATTAGGTATCCCCACTAGTTATTATACAAACAATATCTCTCATTCTATCTGTAATATTTATATTAATCTTGACTGCTGTCAATCCAATTTTTCTGATTTTCAAAGTATTTATATAATAAAATCATTAACAATACATTTATATTCCAGGGGGATGTCCTCGTGGTGTAATGGTTAAAGCGATGGACTGCGGAATCGTAGTACGCGAGTTCGTACTCCAGTCACGCTATTACGTTCACTTTCGGGCAAATACCCTTGGGAAGGGTATGAACCCCCTTATCCTCCCAGCTATGGGTTAAATAGTACCACTACTATTCTTCTAGGAGAATGGCTTTGGCATTAAATAACCTAAAAAGAGTTGATATGCCATTAAACAAAAACCCCAAACCAAACCATTTATATTCCACACATGATAGTAGGATTATAATATCTTACAATAATGCTTGACCACATACAATCCAACTGCTATTCCAGTCCTTTTGATAGCTGCATAGACTGTTGATACTATATAAGCTTTTGTGTTAGGACAGTCAGAGCTGTAATCATGAAATATCATGTCAGATCTCCAAAGCAGCAACAGCTATGAAAAAATTAAGTGGTATTGTTTGAAACATAAGGAGAATATCTATAGAAACAAAGTTGTATATAGATAATTCTATTGTTCTGTCAGTTTTGTTCTATGATAGGGAGGTCTGTTCAATGAAGCAAAAGAACAGCTTGTAATTGAAGGATTTGACATGCAATGCATGACATCAAATAGTTTCAATTTCTCACAATTTCACCATTTGCAAACAAAGCAAACAGATCCCTTCTTTATTATTGATTACTCAGTAAAAGCTTTAATATTTTGATCATTTAATTAGGAAGGAAACTTATTATCTTGAATGGAAAAAAAGATATCTTTACTCAGAATCTAAAGAAGCTTTATTTGAAATGTTCCAAAGTCAAACCAAGACAATGCTGGTTGAACACCAGGACATGGGTTATATAAAAATATCACTTTACTAGGTCAGAAAATAAGCATTTAAGATGGGTCAATAAAGGCCTGTCAATGTGTGGTCACTACACTGGAATTCTTGTAGGCACAATAATAATAATAATGATAAAAATTATGATAATTGATAAAGCAAAATGAGAGATACAAGGTGCATATGATAAGTTTCCAGACTTTTTTCGTATGGGCACTTTTATTGATAGTACACATATGAAACTCTAGTACTCTTCGAAGTAGTCTCCTCTGGCTGCAATGCACTTGTTCTACCGTTCCAACAACTTATGGAAGGCCCCATGGAAGTCCTCTTGTGTGAGCATGTCAATGACCTTCATCACAGCCTCTTTTATCTCCTCAATTGTCTCATAACGACAGTCTCTGAGCTTAGGGAATAAGCAAAAGTCACAGGGAACAAGGTCTAGACTATAGAGAGGCTGAGGACCTTTCTTAATACCCATCTTGGTCAAATAGTCTGTGACAAGGATGGAGTTGTGGACTGGTGCATTGTCCTGGTAGAAATGTCACTGAGCCGATTTGAAGAGTGCTGGCCTCTCCCTATGGAATCTCTTCCTGAACTCCCTTAAAACCTCAACATAGTAACCCTACCCTAACCCTAACCCTTTGGCCAATGAACTCTGGTGTATTGACTTCCTTACTCCTCCCACACTTCTCAGACTCCCTGCCACTCAAAAACTGATGCTCGATTCATGCAAGATGGTTGAAAAGCAGTCTGAAGCATTCCATACGTTTCTGAGGCATTTTTTCCAAGTTTAAAACAGAATTTTATTGCATATCATTCTTCTAAAGTGTTCTCAAGTCCAGATGGCATTTTTGAAATTCAACAGCTGTGATAATCAGGCTTTAGTAGGGTGTATTCCAATTCCTGCTGTAGCTGTTCATATGAAGCTGAAATCATAAAAAATGGTCAGTCATCTTATAAGATGTATAGCAATAACATAGTGAATTTTCAAGAGTCTTCGACAATTTTAAATGCCTATACGAAAAAAGTCTGGAAACTTATCGTATGCACCTCGTAAGTACCTAGACCAGAAAGTGAAAAGAGAGATAAGAACCTATACCTTGCTAGAGAGCTGAAAAAAAAACTACAAGTCATCAAAGTGATATCAATTGTAATTGGTGAGCTTAGTATAGTCACAAAAGGATTGGTATAGCCACTGAAGGATTTGGAAATAAGAGGAAAAGTAAAGACCATCCAAACAATTTTATTATTAATATCAGCTTGAATACTGAGAAGATCCCAGGAGACTTAAGGAGACTTGCTCACTCAAACTCCAGTGAGAAACCATCAGCTAACAGTGGTGGGAAAAACTCTTCAAAGAGTTAAAGGAAAATAATAGTACTGTCAAATGATAGATGCACAATCAAAATCTGTTCATGAAAGTGAGATCCATAAAATTCTTATGGACTTAGTAATAAAAACTGATCATTAATTCACAGACAGAAGAACAGAGCTAGTGTTAATTAACAAAAAAAGAAAGAACTTACAATCTCGTGGATTTTGCTGTTCTTGTAGACTAAAGAGTGAAAATAAAATCAAATAAAAAGATAGATTAATACTTAGACCTTGTCAAGGAGCTGAAAAAGGTGTGGCACATGAAGGTGACAGTGATACCTAGAGCTTGGAGAGCAAATTGGAAATCAGAGGAAAATAAAGACTATCCAGATCACAGGATTAAGATCAGCTAGAATTCTTAGAAGAGTCCTGGAGATCTGAAGGGATTTGTTGTCTTTCAAAGTTCAGTGAAAAACCACCAGCTAAAACTGCAGTGAAAAACTCACAATAATAATAATAATAATGATAATAATAATAATAACAATCTCAGAGTAAAAAAGAAAGCAAAAAGATAGACAAATACTTGGATCTTGCTTGAGAGCTGAAAAAGCTATGGAACATGAGAGTGTAAGTGATACCAATTGTAATTGGCATTTTAGGAAAAAAAGACTGAATGAACTGGAAATCAAAAATAGGATCAAGACTATCAAGACAATAGTATTGTTGAGATCAACAAGAATACTCAGAAAAGTCCAGAAGAACTGAGGAGACTTGCTGCCACTCAGACCCCAGTGAATGACCACCTGTAAAATAGATGTGAAAATTTTGCAAGGAGTGAAATGATAATGATTGAACCAAGAGACAAGAAAATGATTGAACCAAAAGACAAAGAATAATTGGAATTATACCTTTCCCAAGGATATTAGTGCTATGTGAAATGCTACTATTCTTGTTGAGGATTTGAACTTGTGTCGCCGTGTCCATATCCTGCGACGATAACCATTACACCACGGCACAAGGCATTACATCCAAGAGATGATGATATAGAGAGATTGTATCTGTCAAGAACAGAAGAAAGAAAACTCATTAGCATCGAGGATTGTATATATATATCAATACAAGAGCTTAAGGACTATGTTAAGAAGAGCAAAGAACAATTGATTACAGCAGTCAATTGCAGCAGTGGTAACATAAATACAGATAGAAAAACTACAAAAACCAAAAGGCAGAAATGAAGCAAAAAAAAACAATTATATGAATATTTCAAATGAGAAACTGGTGAGATTGCTCACAAGAAAACATGGATATGGCAACAAAAGCGGAATCTTAAGAGAGAAACTGTATCTCTTCAAATAGCAGCTCAAAATGATGTCATAAAGACCATCTATATTAAAGCAAAAATTAATTACGTATATGCAACAGAATTGCAAGTGTAGGTTATGCAGAGAAAGAAATGAAGTGATTAATTGCATAGTAAGCAAATGCAGCAAAGCATAAAAGAAGCATAAGACTAAACACAACTCAGGAAAGGTGATCCACTAGGAATTGTGCAAGAGACTAAAACTTGACCATAGTACCTAATGGTAGAATCCATTTTAGAAAATGAGATATATAAAATTCTCTGAGATTTTAAGATACAAATGACTCACCTAATCCCTTCCAGAAGACCGGACCTATTGCTAATTAACAAAAAAAAAAAAAAGAAAACTTGTTGTCTTGTAGTTTTCGTCATCCTAGAGGACCACAGAGTGAAAATAAAAGAAAGTAAAATCATTGACAGATACCTGGTCCTTGCCAGAGAACTAAAAAAAACTTTGAAGGATGTGGGTGATGATGATACCACTTGTAGTTGGTGTATTTGGAATGATCCCTAAAGGGGTCTGGAGCAGCTGGAAATTGAAAGAAGAACCAAGTCCATTTAGCTACAGCATTGTAGATTTGCAAGAATACTTAGAAGAGTCCTGGAGACCTGAAGATACTTGTTACTCAGACTCCAGTGAAAGACCAACAGTTACAACTTGGGTGAAAAACTTACAAGAAGTAAAATAACAATAATAATAATAATAATCTGTGATAGCCATGATGCCACTCAACCATATCCTTAGGAAATGCACTGCTAGATACGAATTCAGTAAATCACAGGAAAAGATCAACCACTTGATGAACATGGATGACATCAAACTTTTTGTAAGAAATGAAAAAATTTGGTAACCCTTATATAAATTGTGAGAATATACAGTCAAGATATAGGAATGGAATTTGGCATAGAAAAATGTGCCATGCTAGTAATGAAAAGTGGCAATCAATATATGATGGAAGGAGTCAAACTACCAAATCAAATTGTAATCAGAATGCTCAGAGAAAAGGAAACCTACAAATACTTGGGGATATTGGAAGCTAACACAACACCATCAACCAAGGGGAAATGAAAGAAAATATTAAAAAAGAGTATCTCAGAAGAACCAGAAAATTACTCGAGACAAAACTCTATAACAGGAACCTTGTCAAAGGGATAAATACCTGAGCTGTCACCCTCGTAAGATACTTGGTACCATTCTTGAAGTGGACTAGAGAAGAACTTAAACAAATGGACCAGAAAACAAGAAAACTAATGACCATGCATAAGGCATTGCATCCTAGAGATGACATTGACAGACTATATGTGTCAAGAAGAGAGGGAGTAGGAGGATTTGCTAGCATTGAAGACAGCATTGGCACATTGATACAATGACTTGAAGACTATATACAAAAGCATGGAGGAAGACTGATTACAGCCACCAGAAATAATACTAACGACACAAGGACGAGTGAAACGACAATAACCAGAAAACAAAAATGGGAAGAAAAACAACTCTCGGGATATTTTAAGCAATTAACAAGCAACATCTCACACAAGAAAATGTAGATACGGCTAACAGAGGGAAAACCTTATAAAAAAAACTGAATCTCTTCTAATAGCAGCACAAAAAATGGCATCAGGACTAACCATATCAAAGCAAGAATAGATAAAATGTAGCAAAACAGCAGACATAAGTTATGTGGTGAAAGAGATGAAACAATCAATCACATTATAAGTGAATGCAATAAATTAGTACAAAAAGAGTATAAGACTAAGCACAACTGGGTGGGCAATGTGATCCACTGGGAATTGTGCAAGAAACTGAAGTTTGACCATAGGAACAAATGGTATATGCACAACCCAGAATCTATCCTGGAGAAACTCCTCTTGGATTTTGCGATACAAACAGATGACCTAATCTTGGCCAGGCGACAAAAAAAAAAGAGAGAACTTGCAGGATTGTGGACTTTGCTATCCAAGCAGAGTAAAATTGAAAGAATGCGGAAAGAGAGATAAACACCTTGACCTTGCAAGGGAATTGAAAAAACTGTGGAATATGAAAGTGACAATTTTACCAATTGTAATTGGTGCTCTTGGTACAGTCACCAAAGGATTGGTACAAGGAATGGAGAACTTAGAAATAGGATGTGTGGAGACTGTCCAAACTACAGCATTGCTGAGATCAACTAGAATACTTAGAAGAGTCCTGAAGACTTGAGGAGACTTGCTGTCACTCAAATGCCAGTAGAAAGCCATCAGATAATACTGATGGGAAAAACTCTCAAGGAATAAAATAATGATAATAATGATATTAGAACAGAGATGAAAGAAAAAGTAAGAAAATAGTACATTGGAAGAGCAATAAACCTTCTTGAAACCGATCTCTGCAGCAGGAATCTTACCAAAAGAGTAAACACTTTGGTAATACCAGTTATAAGATACTCTAGATTATTCTTAAAATGAACATGAGAGGAGTTCAGACAAATGAACCAAAAATGAAGAAAATTAATGACTATACACAGGGCCTTACACCCAAGAGATGATGTCGACAGACTAATTTGTATCAATAAAAGAAGAAGACAGAGAACTTACCACCACACAGAATTACACAGACACTACAAAACAAGGATTCAAGAACTCCATTAAAAAAGAGCCTTGAAAGAATAATTACAGCTGCCATTAACAACAATGGCAACATAAGAACGAACAGAAAAACCACAAAAACAAGAAAACAGAATTTGGAAGAAAAATAACTGAATAGATAATTCCAGCAACAAATTGGGAAATTGCACATGAGATGACATGGATATGTCTAAGAAAGGGGAACCTCAAGAAAGAAACCAAATCTTTTTTCATTGCAGAAAAAAATAATGCCCTAAGACCAATTATATTAAACCAAAAATTGATAATACACAACAGATTAGCAAATTTGTTTGTTTGTTTCTTTGTTTGTTTGGGTTTTATGACTTATCAACCCTTATAGGTAATTTAATGCTGAATACTATTCATACATATATATTAAATATATATGATTTGTAAAAAACATTTGGTCAGTAACATTTTTAAATGAGCCTGAACTCATTTGTTTGCACACAGTTAAATGGTTTCAAGTATTGCTATGTAATATTAACAATTTAACATCATTCATTTGTTTGCACATAGTTAAATGGATATACATCTATGATTTGTAAGGGAATAGTTCGTACATAATTTTCTTTTTAAATGAGTTAGAACTAATTTGTTTGCACACAAGTATTGCTATTGTTTCTATGCAGTTAAATGGTTTCAATTATTGCTATCTAACACTAATAATTCTATTCAACACTATTAATTCATTTGCACATAATCAAATGGTTTAGGGATAGCTACACAATACCAATAATTCTATTTTGCATTCAGGTAAATGGTTTCAAATATTCCACAAAAATAGCTTTATTTGCACACAGTTAAATGGTTCCAAAGATTGCTATGTTATACTAATTCAATTTAGGCACAAAATTGAAGAGTTTTGAGTATTGCTATTCTACATCACTCATTTGTTTGCACACAGTTTAATGGTTCCAAGTATTGCTATGTATTACTAACAATTCAATTCAACATCAGTCATTTGTTTTTGGCCAGTCTGCTGGGGCTGTAGAATACACCGACTGCTTCTCTGCAGAGGGGTAAGACCCCCCCCCCAATGAGTGTCCTGGATATGACACTAAACAATCTGATGATGAGGTTCCAGCAATGCTGGAGCTTTGGGGAATGCGGAGTACCCCTTCATTACCATTGCTCCCAGGTCCACTCTGGCCCGGAGTGGTAGCATCTGATAAGGCCCTATCTATGGGTTAAATAGAACTAACAGCATTCTTATGCTAAACTGAATAGCTTGAAATAGAAATGTTTTTGACAATTAAACCATACTTACATTTAAACTGCATGCTTATGCTTAACTGAATTATTTGAAATAGAACTGTTTTTCGACATTAAAATTGTATTTACATTTAACTGAATTGTTACATATAACTTGTTGAATAGTTTGAAATAAATGTTTTTGACAATTAAACTGTGTACTTATGCTAAACTGAATTGTTTTAAAAAGAACAGATTATTTACATAAAAATGGATTTGGCGTTAAATAACCTACAAAGGTTGATATGCCATAAAACCCAACAAAACCAAACCAAACCAGTCATTTGTTTACACACAATTAAATGGTCAAAGAGTTCTATTTATACCAATTCAATTTGACAAGTCAATTTTTTGTACACTGCTTAGATGTTAAACAGTTTTATTTGATCTATAGATGGAACCCTATTCCTCAAAGCTCCCAGGTTGGAGCCTCTCCATTGGATGGTTTAATGCTATATCTAGGTCACTCATTTTAGGAGGTCTTACCCCTCTGCAAGGATACCGTTAGCATATTTTACAGCCCCAGCCAACGAGTGGAATAACTAGTGTAGATTATGAAGAGATAGAAACAAAATAATTAATCAAATAGTGAGTGAATACTGCATGATAGCTCAAAAAGAGCATAAGATTTGACATGACAGAGTAGGAAAAGTAATCCACCGGAAGTTGTGCAAGATTTTAAAAATACTAAATGGTATATTTATAAGCCAGAATCAGTCCTAGAAAACGTGACCAATAAAATTCTCTGTGACTTTGAGGTGCAAACAAATCAACCAATCCTAGCTCTGATGTTAATTAAAAAGAAGATAAGAACTTGCCATGTTGTGGATTTTGCCTTTCCAGCAGGCCATATTGTCAAAATAAAAGAAAGTTAAAAAGATGAACAAATACCTGGAACTTGCAAGAAAGCTGTAGAATATCAAAACAATGGAGATATAATTTGCAAAGGCCTAGAAAAGAGACTAGGGGAACAGGATATCACTGGTAGAATTGAGATCATCCGGATCATAGCATTGTTAAGATCAACAAGAATACTGAGAAGAGTCCTGGAGACCTGAGGTTAGATTTGCTGTCACTCAAACTTCACTGAAAGACTAATGCTGGTGTGAAAAACTCAAAAGGAGTGATATAACAGACAATTCCTTCTTTCCTTATTTTTAGTGCATTTCTTTAGTAAAACTATAATCAATGTTTACTCATAATACTTTTTGTTCTCTCAATGATGCTTGTATTTTATTACTGACAACTCTCAGCTGCTTTTTTCCACTTTCAAAATGCACTTCAATAAAAGAATGATCTAATATAATTTTTTTTGCATCTATAGTAACAATCAGCAATGCATTTACATTATATATAGATATAAGTAAAGTTAGTGACTGTAGTTGAGGGTGACCAGAAGGCTCCCTTTTCAGTAGCTACAACACCAAAGTGTAGGGGAGGGCACTTCTTCTTACCCTGGATTGCGCGACTTTACCCTTGATACGTACCTTATATTGCTGAGTGTTAAGCAAGGAGGTATCAAATATCATTTTTAAAGTCTTTTGTATGACTCAACCTGCGATTGAACCCATGTCTCCCGGACCATTGGCAAACACTCTACCCACTATATATATATATATATATATATATATAATAGATATCTTTTTTCTGTAAAATCTAACTTAATTTGAAACTGCTAATAACCCCTTTCTTCAAGATTTTCAATGCATAACATAAAGATTCATTGCCAAATTTTGCTAAATTTTAGATTTAAATTTTGCAAAAATCCATGCTTAATCATTAAATCTCTTCCTAAAATTATAGATATTTAACTTTTTACTGTAGAAAATGACTTCATATATGCAGACAATGATGGAATCGTATTAATTTCAGTGGGTATCAATAAGAAAAATGGAAAAAGGTTCCAAAGTTAAAATCCAGCAATGATTATTGTCCTATTATTTTTCTATTACTACCAAAATTTACCACATGAAAATGCTTAATATATTCATTATTATCATTATCAAGCGAAGATTTCCCTGGCTCTTTTTCACCATCCATCCCTGTCATTCATTACTCCTGTCTTCTAAGCAGCATCCTGTGTCCATACACAGTTGATGTAAGTAAGTTTTTACTGGTCGCCCAACACTAGCATGTCCACGTGCAGGAGTCCATTAGAGAATATTACTTATGAGTTTGTTCTTGCATTTCCAGCCGTGCCCTGCATGTCTTTTTTTATCTTACTGGAATGGTGTGTGAGATGGGAAGCAACTGGCCATCCAGTCGTTGTTTTGTAGGTTGTTTCTTCCAGGATTTGTTCAAGACAGCACACAGAATTCTTGTGTGGTTTTTTTTATCTAGCTTTTTCTCTACAGATTTTGTTAGTGTCCATGTGGTGCATCCATATAGTAGTCTGGACAAAGCTACTGCTTGGAAGAAATCCCATTTTATTTTATTGAATCAAATTTCCATACAATCGATAACCTGTCAATAGTATTCCATGCCTTTGCTTGACACTACTTTCAGTAGATGAGATATTACTTCTGAGGTATATGAATTGGTCCACTAATTTTAGAGACTTGCCATTTAGAGTGGAGATGACTCCTTTTTGTTTAAAATATCATGTACTCTATTTTATTAGCATTCGTGTTGAGGCCAAAGCCTCATGCTTGGGCTGGTGTACTGGCAAAAAGTGCTAGGTCATTTGCATTATCTGCATCTGTCATAGATTTTGTATGATATTATTGCTTTCTAGCCTTTTTCAGTGTGAAATCTTTTTCTTTTATTAGATAAACGAATGTTCAAAGTTTGTAATCTAGACAGAGCATAAACAAATATGGTGCAAGACTCCAGCAACAATGTCAAAGAGATCAGTGTCTTCATCTTGTAAATGAATGATTGTTTTCGTTTTTTCATAAAGCATCATAATAGCAGTAACAATTTCTTCAGGAAAACCATATGCAAGTAGTGTCTGCTCCATCTTTCCTCTGTGTATTGGATCAAATGTCTTGGAGAAATCTACAATCAGTGGTGTTGCCTCAAAATTCTTTGCTTGTACTCCTCCAATGATTTAATGGATTGTCAGAATCTGTGAGTTTGGGGAGCGATTTCTTCAAAAGTCATTCTGATTTTTCCAAAGTATTTTCTCAATTTCGGGTTGGATATGATTGAGAAGCAGTGTATTATAAACTTTTGCATGTATTGCAGTAAGAATTATGCTTCCGTATTTCTCAATGATTCTAAGCTGTCTTCCTTAGAGAAGGGAATGATATATATAACATCTCTCATTCTATTAGTAATAATTCTATTAATTCTTTGTTGCTGTTAATTCAGTTTTTATCATTTGCAATGCATTTTTATTGTAAAATAATTTGATATGTTTGTGTGCAGTAATAAACCTCTAGAGAGATAACTACACAAAAAATATCAATATGATCATATGATGAATGTGATTCTCTAACCCTTTGGTATGAATAACCCTACTTGAGTTAGCATGCAATTAAAAGCAATCAATCAATCTGAATGAAACATTAAAAAAATTGCTTATTCAACCATGATGAAAATGATAGTAATAAAATATACTAGTACACTCAATAACATTTAAGTAACCTCATAGTCTGTTTACACATGCACAGTAAGGTTCCCTCTGATTAGTTGCCAAGTTACATCAAGGCAGTGCAACCAGTTCTGAAAATATACATAATGGCTGGATATGTTCCAGACAAACTTTATTTGCATTTCAGTTCTTGTCTTTTAGTTATTCTGGTTTTTTAACCTTTGCAAAGAATTTTCAATGAACCACGTTAAACTTTAGATTTTGTCTTCTTAACTTCAATGATTTAACAATGCACACACACACACACACACACACACACACACACACACACACACACACACACACACACACATCCATGTATGCCTTCATGCTTGCATGTGTGTGTGTGTGTGTGTGTGTGTGTGTGTGTGTGTGTGTGTGTGTGTGTGTGATTGAAGACACTCAGCAGAAATCTACCTGTGTTAATCAGTGGGTGTGAAAAAGTATGAAAAGTGTAGGAGTGAAAATGGAGCACTTGATCTCCAAGCAGAAAAATCTATGAGGGAGAAGAAAAAGTAAGAAAAGATATATCTATAAGATAATTTTACTTATTCTTGTTTGTTTGTATAATATTAAGCAAAGCACAACAGTTGGAATCTAATTTTATCTCCTGGTTTAAGCTAGTTTTCCTGACTAATGTAACCTGACTCAAGTGTTGTAAGTAAAATTTGACAGATGCACTTCTTGTGAGTGATGTCAGAAAGAATATCATAGGTTTTACAACATTATATTTGTAAGAAATAAGCCTGGTATTAGCTTTTCAACTTTTTCTTTAAACTTCTTCCATTTGCTTAGAATAAGCATAAGAATTATATTGTAAAATTATCTCTATGTCTGCTTTGATTTCAACTCAAGTATTACTCAGGTGTAACAGTTATTATCATAAGAAGTGGACTTTGTTACCTGGGTTCAAATCCTAGATGAGGCCATTTACATTTCACATAGCTCTAAAACTCTGGGATAGGTATGACTCCAACTATTCTCTCTTCAGCAACAGATAAATAATTGGATAGACTGGGCTCTTTAACCTTGATAAGGTAACTGGTCGAGAAGGAAAACACTGAATTGGACCAGTTGTAACTTGGATAGGAATGGACTTCTCTAGGCTATTCCTGCCTAAGACTTGCCACATAAGTAGCACTCCCACAACCAAACCAGGTTATGGGACCAGTGAAGAATTACTCATATTAGGTGTCTAATCATCAAGTAATGGTTAACAAGCTTGTTTCCTCATCTATTACTACTGCATCTCTTTTTAGATGACTCACTCTTGGATCCATAAGACTAAATCAAACTTGGTAAATATCATTATGATTATGTCTTGCCGTAAAGGGATGTCCAGGTATTTATACATGTATTATTAATGTATATATATATATATATATATTCATGTATGTATACACACAAATACATACATACATACATACATACATACATATACATATCTTTGTGAGTTTGTAAGTATGTGTGTGGTGTAGGTTAGTTAGTAAGTTAATAGCATGATAAAAATGCTGAAAAAAAGCATTTGTTACTTTGTATCAAAAGTATTTTCACTTTTTACAACCCTTTACTCTCAAGTTCATTTCATGCAACCATTTTTAAAACCCTGATTCCACTATTTTAACTCTTCTCAGCATTCTGTTTGATCTTTATAACGCAGTAGTTTGGATGATCTCAGCTCATCCTCTGTTTTCTAACTCTTCCAGTTCCCTTAACCAGCTTTTGGGGACCATTCCGAGTGACACATTTATAATTAATATTACTGTCACTTTTATGTTCCTTAGCTTTTTTAGTTCCAAGAACTTGTCTCTCTTTTTGTTTCCTTTTTTCACTCTGTAATCTGCTGGGACAGCAAAGTCAGAAATTCAGTAGGTTTTCTTTTTTTATCATCACTGAGTTTGGTCTTCTGGTTGAGATTAGGTGATCTGTTTGTATCTCAAAATCCCAGAGAATTTTGTGTGTCTCATACCCCTTGGCAGTTTCTGGTTTGTTTATATACCATTTGGTAGAATGGTCAAATTTCAATTTCTTGAACAATTCCCAATTGATCCCCTTCCTCACCAAGTCATGTGTAATCTTTTACTCTTTTTGTGTTTGTTTGCCGCATTTGCTTATAATATGATTAAGTGTTTCATCTCTTTGTCTACTTAACCTACACTTGCTATTCTGTTGCATCTTATCGATTTTTGCTTTAACATATTTGGTCCTGATGGCGTTTTTTGTGCTGCTATTAGAAGAGATTCAGTTTCTCTCTTAAAGTTTCCCTTTCTTAGCCATGTCCGGGTCTTCTCATGTTAGATTTTGTTTGTTTGTCCCTTGAAATATCCATACACTTGTTTTTCTTCGCATTTCAGTTTCCTAGTTGTTGTTGTTCTGTTGCTATGGTGTTTCTGGCCACTGTAATTAGTCTGTTTTTGCTCTTTTTTATGTAGTTTTGAGTCTTTGTATTGACACTTCCGTGCTATCTTCAATGTTGGTGAGTCTTATACCTCCTTCTTTTCTGTGTCATCTCTCAAATGTAAGACCTTATGCATTGTCATTAACTCTCTTGTCCTCTGGTTCATTTGTTAAAGTTCTTCCCTTGTCCTTTTCAAGAATGGTCCCATCTATCTTACAAGGAGGACAGCCCATTGGTTTATCCCTTTGATGAGATTAAAGCAAGGAGGTATCAAGTACCATTTTTAAAGTATTTGGTATGACGTGACCTGGGACTGAACCCAGGTCTCCCCGACCATTGGTGAACACTCTACCCACTAGGCCAATGAAACAAATTCTGAGTATTTTCTTTTATAGGGGTGGGTCAAATCTTTTATAGGGAGTCAGTCAAATCTTTTATAGGGGGTGGGTCAAATCCTTTATAGGCAGTGGGTCAAATCTTACATATTTATTCTTCTTCAAGTTATACAGTCTTTTGGTGAGTGTTTCACATGTGAAGTTTGTGAAATATGAATTTGACTGAAATAAATCTCAGCTTCTCAGAATAACTGCAAGTATAAAAAAACATTTTTGCATAAAGAATATAATACTTGTAACTGGAAACTTCAGAATGCCATCCTCTGAATGACATTATTTAATCTGCTAAAAATATTTCTTTTGTTTATTTTGTCATTAATGTTATTTAGATTAAATCTAATTGGAAATATAATCCTGCTTTATCAGTAAGTTTATAAGAATTTACAAAAATAGTCTGGCTTGATACAGATTTGTTAATGTAAGAAGAAAACAACTTTAATTCTAGATAATCTCAATAGAAGTCAATAGAATATAAAATCAAATAATCACTTTTGCTGAAATCAAAACTGAAAATACTCTTTTTAACTTATTTGATTGAACAGGTATCATGTTACAAACTTAAATTGCTTTACATCTCATAATTCCTTAAAATCCAAGGTTGATAGATTTAAATAGAAAAGATTGTTTAGATATTCAATTTTTCTTTGCTTTTCTTCACCTCCAAATTATCTAAATGAATAAACAAATTATTCACAAACTACAAAAAAAAAAATTGTGAAATCAGATATTATAGCCAAGTCTGTTAATAATTCTTTAATTCCTGACTACTGGCAATATTCATAAGATATTTATAAGATGTTTATACAATATTTATTAGATGATTATAAGATATCTCATTTTAGCATAATGATAGTGTTGTTTACATATGGTACATGAGCTCTGCTTGTTTATGTGACATCAGTTGTTTGGGCTAATTGAGAACACAGAAACATTGGTCAACTGAAATCCTTGTAAATCACTCAAGTAAACACAAGAACAAGAAGAAGAAGAAGAAAAAGAAGAAAATGGAAAAAGAATAATTTGGAAGAAAAGAGAAAAAGAACATGAGGGACACAGATAAGAGAAAAACCTTAAATATGAGAAATTATGGTGAGAAAAGGAAAAAGGAAAAAAAGAAAGAGAGATTAAATAGTATAATCTGCCAAGTTTCTCTCTCTCTCTCTCTCTCTCTCTCTCTCTTTCTCTCAAATGTCCCTTGGGAAACTGTGTCTCCAAAGAAAATTGTGCATATGTTGGTCTTACCTCTACAACTCTTTCTAGGCGACTTACAATGTATCTTAATGATTCTAACTCCATAGACTTACATCTTAAAACTCATTCTATTCCTAAATCCAAGTTTTGAAATATTCTAGTTGAAAACATCACTATAATCACACTTGAAATTGATTAACAACAAATCCTAGAAGCCCTACATATAAAAACAAAAAAACTTAAAATCAATGGAATTAATTTTGAAAAGAGCGACAATATTTTGAAGTGCTTTAAGTATTTTTTAATATTCTGTATTCCTTGATAGCATTCTATTTCCGTTGATAGCGTTCTGTTATTAAATTCATCAGCAACTCAGTCTTTATCCAACTCTGTATTTGCATATTCTTGTTATGTTATAAAAACTTTCAAAACTCATTTTAAAAAACACTCTTTACACATGCAAGCAACCCCTGATGATGGCCTATGAAGGGTCCAAAAGCACTTGGGACAATTTTGGTAAATTCATCCACCAATTCCAACCTGAAACCAAGACACTTATCAAGAAACTCAAAAGGATCTTAAATAAATTATACAGACAAAATTTGTCTTTGCTATTTAATAAACATGCTTAAATGAATGACTGCTTCCTAACTATACACACACTCACACATATATATATATATATATATTGTCATCCAGGGAGAGACTGTTTCATTGTATCACAACTCTTCAGTGTGGCTAGACTCGTAAGACACTTGAAGCTGGGATCGAAACCCACCCAACTTTATGTTAGACTTAGTATCAGACTGCTTGGTCAACAAGCGTACCACATCAGCTAGGGAATTATAAGGTATTAAGTAGCAGCAACAGCAGCAGTGTTCATTTGTTTACATTTTATACCTTACCGGATACCAGAGTGCTCAATTTGTTCGAAGAGCTTTGTGGTTTGAGTCATAAATAATTTTCATTTTTTAAAAGCAACTGGTAACAACCCACTTCAAACTTTCAATCTTTTTAATGCAAAGAGAAATTACCAGATTAAATTGTGGCTTCATCAGTTATTCTAATTTCAGTAGTGAAAAAGTGTGTATCATGATTTAATCCATGATCTCACATCCCAAAAATGAAGGAACTGAAAGTGCATATTCGGCATTTAATGTGGGAGTTTAAGGATAACAAAAATGAAGTAGAAACAGGTCAGAAAATGTGTAATGTTTATGGCCGAGGAGTCATTATCAACTACCAAGTCCAAAACTGGTTTTCAAAGATTCATTCTGGTGATACATCACTAAGATAAACCCAGAGAATGATGATCATCAGACCTTGACCAAGATGCTTTAAGAGAATTGATGGAATACAAACCACACATACTTGAGAATTTGCCCATCTCAATCCATAATCGGCCATCACTTGAAAGAGATAGGAAAAGTGAGCAAGCTGAGTGTTTGGATTCCTCATATTTTCAGTGAAAAGAATTAGAAAGATTACATATCCATTGCAACAAGTCTTCATTCGAGGCAGAGAAATTACCCATTTCTCAAGAATGTCATTATGAGTGACAAAAATGTCTTTTTTATGACAATGTTCAATGCAAAAGGTAGTGGATTGACAAGGATAAAGCTCTACAGCCTAAACCAAAAGCAGAGCTTCATGGAAAAAAATTATGCTGCATGTATGTTGGAATAAGCATGGTATTATCTATTTATAATTTTTAAACGGCAATCAGACCTTCAATGCAAACGTATACTCTTAACAGCGGCAATGTGCACTAGAAAATCTTCAAAGAAAATGCCCTACGCTAGTCAAAAGGTGAAATGTTGTGCTTCTCCAGGATAATGTTTGACCTTATTCAGCCAGAATCATGCAGGAAAAAATATTGGATTTGGTCTGTTCTACCCCATCCACCACATTCACCAAACCTTGCACCAAGTGATTTTCACCTTTCTCATTCTCTACAAAATAACAGAAAAGATCTGGTGAAAATGTTTGTGGAAAACTTGTTGAACTTGAAACAAACTGAACTTTACTTGAAAGGAATCAACAAACTACCTGATAAATAGCAAGAAGTGATTCAAAATAATGTCAAATATACTATTGATTAAAATTAATTTATTGTTAGTGTGACTTGGTATACTACAAAGAGAGAGGGAGGGGGAGGTCAGTACCCTTAACTCTCTTTATTTGAATCAACAGGCATTAAGACTGTTAAAATGGTGGGGGAAAGAAAGGGAATGCTATCTGCACCCTATGCCCTCTAGTCTGTTGAAAGAAGTCTAGGTCAATCAAGTGGCTTGACCCAGTGAGGTGGGGGAAGAAAGTCAGATGATTGGTCAACAAAACCTCTTGTTAGAGAAATTGGAAGGAGGGTCTTCAGTTTGGACAAAGCCAGAGTTAGAATCAGATCACTGAGGTCAACCAGCTACGGGGGGGGGGGAGACACTCACCCATAAAAAAAAGAGAAAGAAATCTGAAAATTGAACACTCATCAAAGATAAGTACAGCTCAAACCCTTTTCCTTCTTCAATTCTTAAATATTGGAAAGTTATATGTATTTAAAAAAAGAGAAATTGAAAAGGTTCTGTTTCACCCATAATTAAATTTATTGAATGAACAGCAGCTTAGACACTTTTACTCAAGTAAGAGAAAAAGAAAGAAAGAAAAAGAGAAAGAAGAAAAAGGACTGTTGAGAGACATTTTTGTTTGATGTTTTCCTGTTGGCTTAATATTGCTGGTATTTTAAAAAAAGAGAGAAAAGAAAAAAGAACTCTTTCCTAACTCCCATCATTATTTGTTTGATTTCTTTTATTTTACAGCTGGAATGGAAAACTCCACTAGATGACATATACTTTTCTTCTTGCTAATTAATACTAAGTCTAGTTTGATTCATTCATTTGTATCTTAAAGTCTCAGAGAATTTTATATGTCTCATTTCCTTGGACAAATTCTGTGTGCATGTAACATTTGATGATCAAATTTGAATATCTTGCTCAATTTCCTGCATATGAACCCCTTAATCCACCCCATCAGATATGGGTTTAATAGTAACACTGCTGTCCTTTAATAAGGATGATTTTGGTATTAAATAAACCACAAAGGTTGGTATGCCATTAAAAGCAAAGAAACCAAAACAATTCCCTATTGATAACCTTTCTCACCCAATCATGTATACCTTTTATGCTAGTTTGCCACATTCACTTTTTAAGTGATTAACTGTTTCATCTCTCTCACTACATACCCTACACTTACTATTCTTTGATGTATTATCAATTTTTGCTTTGATGTAATTGGTTCTCATGGCATTATTTTATGCTGCTATCAAAACAGATTCAGTTAATCTTTTGAGGTTTCCTCTTCTCAGCCATGTCCAGATCATCAAGTGTGCAATTTCCTTAATTTGTTGCCTGAAGTATTTATACAGTTGTCTTCCTTCCCAATTTGTTTTCTAGTTTTTATTGTTTTACTCTTTGTTCTTAAGTTATTTCTGTTGATATTGCTGTTGCTGGCTGTTAGTTTTTCTTTGTTTTTTATATATTTCTTGAATACCTGACTTGTTGGATCTACACAATCTTGAATGATGGCAAATCCTCTTCCTCCTTCTTTACTTGACCTACATAGTTTAAGTCTTTTCTTCATTGTGAAGCCTTGTGCATCGTCATCAGTTTCCTTGTACTTTGGTTCATCTGTCTGATTCCTCTCTTGTCCATTTTAAGAATAACCCAGAATATCTTAACAAGGAAACAGTCCAAATATTGTATTCCTTTAATAAGATTTCTGCTACAGAGTTTGGCTTCAAGAAGTTTTCATATTCTTACTTTTTTTTTTTTTTATCTCTGTTTACTTGATGGTATTTACTTCTAAACTATTATTATTATTATTATTATTAATATTACTTTGTTCAGTTGTACCTTTTCATTCAGATTATATAATTGTTGATGTAAATATTGAGGTTCTAGCAATTTTGTAACATTCTTTTAAAATGGTTTTCAAAGCCACCAAAGCTATTCACAAAATTCAGCAAATAAAAGGAAATGAAATAATATTTAAATGTACTGCCCAAAACTGGGTTAAGTATTTTAAGAGTGGTGATTTATTCCTTGAAATAAAGGCCATCAATGGATGACAATAAGTTATTGATTATGTTGTTTTGAAACAGAAGTTAGAGAGGAACAAGACCACATCATGTCGATTGAAAACTTTCTGAAGACCTAAAGATAACATGTAGATATTCTGTTATCTATATTGTGATTATCTTTTCTCCTAAAAAAATTTTCACACCAGTTTTACCTGGTGGGTTTTCTTTAAAATCTAAGTGACAGCAAGACTAACCTCAGATCTCCAGGACTCTTCTGAGTGTTCTTGCTGATTTTAACAATGCTGTGGTATGGATGGTCACAATTCTTTCTTTAAAAAATGGAGAAGCTCTTGCAAAGTTCCCAATGGACCTCTAACTGATAAAAAAATGAAAATACTTTTTATAGATTACAATATTTTGCACAATAGATATTTATTTCTCAACACATTCTTCACTGTGAATATACTTAACTCAATATTTGTCCATCAATCATGTAGATGAAATATTTAGAGTAAAAATTTTATATCAAAATTAAGTTATTTTAGGCTACAGATTTTTTGATTCATCCTCATATATATCATTACACAAATTATCTGTGGTGTAACTTAGTGTCTCAGAATAATTAATTCAAGAAAGAGTGAATTCATTGTTACCATATTTTGAAAGTTTCTAAAGGCAGAAGAATTACTGCATTATATTTTTGAATGGCAATTTTTAAAAGGTCATCTCCAGAGAAACCTCTAAAAAGGTTTTTAATCCCTTTTGAACATTTCAGAAGACTTAGAACAAAAATCCCAAGAAATATATTTCAGGGATGACTAAATGCATCTAGCCAAAGTACATCACAGAGCCAAATTTGTTTTTGTTTTATTTTGTCTTTAGGAATTGTAAGCTATTGTATTTGTGGAATATCTTTTTCTTCTTCTTCTTCTTCTGATGATGATGATGACGATGATGCAAGTGGTCATATAGATTGAAAATAACATATAAAATGAATAATAACAGATTAAGTTAAGAATCCCCAGATATTATAAAATTTATTTTAATCTAAAAACATTAGTGTTTATATATTTAGTGTTGAGTAGCATTCATTTTTCAAAGCAAATTAAGATATGTTTAGGCAATAAAAAATATTCATTATTTTTCTTTATTATTACTATATTTCGAAACAAGGCAAAACAAAATTTTTTAACCTAAGATATTTTAGCATTTGTTTATATTTCTAGGAAAGTATCCATATAGATAAAATCTATTGTTTTTTTCACAACATTTCGGCTACTGTATCCTCTGGTCTTCCTGTTTATCTGGGTATAGAAATGATTCTATCAGGGAAATCATTTTTAAAGTTTGACTGATTTCCCAAGTTGAATCATTTCTATGCCCAGATAAACAGGGGACCCCTGAGGAAGGCCGGAGAATTCAGCAGCTGAAACATGAAAAAAACAATAAAGATGAAGACAATAGTCTGAAAACTCTTACTGATAAAAATCATCAAGCTTAATCTCAGAAATTTAGACAACTGGATAAAATCTATATCTATATATTTGGTATATCCAAAAACAAACCAAACAAATTTATTGATTTACCTATAACTTAATGAGATTTGTCTCCATTGAAATAGTCCCCTTCCTTGCTGATACAACATTCCTAAAAGATTTTTCCAATTCTCAAATTCATTCTGGGAGATGTTTGGAGGAAGAGTATGCTGGTCTCATAGGGCAATCTCTTTTAATGTCTGAAACCAACAATTTGTGGATTTTAGCTTTGAGAATGAAAAGATTTTGCAAGGATAAAATTCAGAGTGTAGGATGGCTGAGAAATGAATGTTATCTCATGCTTCATCAAAAATTCATAGATAAAGAGGGACATGTAAGCGGCCGCATTGTTATCTTGCAGCAGCCACATTTTGTTTGTCTAGCCCTCAGGCCACTTCCTCCACTCCACAATTTTCATTTACCTCAGTGCCTCTACATAAAACTCTTTATTGACTTTCTATTCATGTGGAACAAATACATGATGGTCTTCCAATCAAAAGAGACAATCGTATTTGGGAGCATTTGATGTGCTTATTTTGGTTGTGGTGATGATGTTCCAACTCTTTTATATCATAGCTGTACACTGAGGTTTCAGTACTTGTTACATTTTAAAGAAAGATCTCTTATTAACATTCACATAATTAGCCACCATTGTCCAACTTTGGAAAAAAAGCAATGAGCACAAACATTCAATGTGAAACATCTTGCTCAATACTAACGTATAACGTACTTTTTTCAAGGTCACTACAGTAAAACATTTCTATCATGAGTTTGTTAAAATATCTCAGTGACATACAGTTTTAAGAATTTGGTTTCTTTTTAAACACATCTATTTTATAATAAAAATTAATAAAATGAATGGATCATATTACAATATGTAAATAGAACAACTTATACTAAAAAGAATACAAAAGATTGTTCAATGTCAGAACATCAGGGCTGGTTTAAAACCTAATAACTATGAAACCATTGGAGTACTGCACTGCTCTTCTATTAATCTAAGTTTCATGTCTTTTTGTAATCATCAACTTACTAAGCACTTTATAGAAAGTTATTTAAACCCAAACTGTGGAAGTAGTCATTTAAACTCTTATTTCAGTAGAGACTATTCTTAACACCTGCCTGTCTGATGATTATGGAAACATATGAAGCTCAGAGTAACAGGTTTGGTTTGGTTAGCTTTTTTTGGCATATCAATCTTTATGGGTTATTTAAAGCTAAAATTGTCCTAGGAGAAGAAGAATAGCTGTGATATTATTCGAACCACAGCTGGTAGGATAAGGGGTACATACCTTTTCCAAGGGTATCGGCCCAGTTGGCTGAGGCTATAGAATACACCAACTGCATCTCTGCAGTGTCCTAGATATGAAATTAAAGCATCTGATGGTGAGGAGCTTTGGGGAAGGCAGAGTACCCCTTTATTGTCATTGCTCCTGGGTCCACTCAGCCCCGAAGTGGTAATACCTAAATTAGTTCTATCTATGCGTCAAGTAGAACTATTTGACATTTAAACTGAGTGCAAAAAAATGACTTATGCTAAATGGAATTGCTTGAAATAGAACTGTTTGATCATTTAACTGTGAATAAACAAATAACTGATGTTTAATTAAATTGTTGGTGATATATAGTAGTACTTGGAACCATTTAACTGTGGTCAAATTAATGAGTAATGTTGACTGGAATAATTAGAGTTAAGTAACAATACTTGTAACCACATCACTGCCTGCAAACAAATGATTAATATCGAATAGAATTATTAGTGTAAGATAGCAATTACTGAAATCAGGGGCGGAGATGGGACTAGTGCTACTCATGCCTGGCACGACCAATAACTCGGTCAATGTTATTCAAAATGGATTAAAAATCATCCATTAATTTCAAGCAAACATACTTAGTCTGATCTCAATTAAATTATGTAACTATTCAAGTTTCAATAACTAAGTAGCCAAAAGTTCATAAATATATCTGGGAATAATACAACGATGCTGTTTTGAACGGATGGTCTTTGTCTGGCCACCGTCAGATTCATTGAACATCCCATAAAATCAGCTATAATGTTGAACACCCGTAATCCGTGCCCAGCACTAGACCCTTATAATAACAGTAATGTTAGCGAAATTTCGCTTTTGGCTGTAGCCAATAGAAAAAGCAAGCCAGAAACTGTGCTCAAAAAAATTAGCACAACTGACAACTGTCTTGGGAAGAGAGAGAGAGAGAAAGAGAGAGAGAGAGAGGGGGGATTGCAGATTATAGCCGTCGCCAACGTCATCATCATCGCTATGGTAAATGTTGGTTAAACGGCGTGTTTTAATTCTTTTTTTTACTAACAGATCTCTATTTCTTTAATGAATGTTGCATATATTACATTCTGTAACTAAAATTTGTTTATTTGAATACATTTTCAACAAATAATCTTTATTTTAAGTGAAATTGAAACTACTAGCTGTGTCTATGTATATTGTCATCAATTTCTTTATTCTAATAAACATATTTTTCTCGTCATAGTAATGAACATCTTCTCTTTTCTTCTATACTTTTGAAAGGAAAAAAAATTATCTTATCTACTTTATTAACAAGACTACAAATTATATAGTATCTTGATTGTTTACAAAAAAAACACCATGCAAGGTACGTTTGTCAATCTGTGCTATACAATGGAGAATCACGCAATAGCTACTATGTTGACTTACTTTGGGTCCACCGACCACGGGTTGGGAACTGAAGTTGACAGGGGGGGGCACAAGTAGCAAAAATAGGCTAGAGTCACCACTGATTGAAACCATTTAACCATGTAGAGACAATAGCAATACTAATGTGCAAAAAATTAGTTCTAATCCATTTAAAAAAATATTGATTTAATGGTCCTATTTAAAAAAAATTCTAACTAGAAAAATACAAGGATCTGCAAGAACAATGTGTCAAATTGCTGGATAACTCATGTATTTCCTCTCAAGATCAGATGTCGAGGTTTTATTACTAACTCAACCTCCATATTTTTGACTAATCTTGGACTTTCTCCATCAGACGAGAGGAAATACATAAAAATGATCCAAGATAAAGCTCTAACTGCATCAAAGTGGATATGGCAATCCCATAGAGTGGCATCAACCCAACAAAGTTTGGCAGTATCAAGAGTTACTGCTGGAGCACTCTGAATTAGTGTTAATGATGCATCAGCCCAAAAACCATGATTGAACCCAGAGTCATCATCTGATGAAGGCTTTGTTGGAAGCAATGCTGCTGTATAAACATGTCATTATATGATGCCTATATATATATATATATATATATATATGTTCTGTTTGGTTTTATGGCACATCAACTATTCTATGTTATTTAATGCCAAATCCATTTTTATACATATAAACAGTTTTATTTCAAACAATTCAGTTTACTTTATGTACACACTTTAGTTCTATTTGGTACACTCTGAGCCTAAGTGGGCCAGGGAATAATGGAAATAAAGGTACTCTGCTTTCCACAAAGCTCCAGAATTACTGGAGCCTTACCATCAGATTGTTTAGTGTCATATCCAGGACATTCATTGGGTGGGGAAATCTGCAGTGATGTAGTCAGTATATTCTACATCCCCAGCTGACTGGACCATATATATGAAATACTTTTTATGTACTGTACATATACGTTACTCTGATCTTAGGTAGAAGGTCAGGCAGTGATACTCACATTTCAAATAGAAGGGCCAATCTATATGTAATTAATTCCATAATCTTTTATGGATAGTATGCTATTTTGTATGGAAAATTTTAAAACAAGACTATCTGTTTTCCTTATATGATTTCAAAATGTTTTTTCTTTAGTCATAAGTGAAGAATTTTATATTAAAACAATATTTATGAAAAACAAATGGAGAAAAGACTTCAAGTTTCTTAGCCTTTTGATAATTCATCATATAGGTGAGTGGAAAATTATGGGACTAATGTTAATTCACCTTAGAAGTGTGCACACACACAGTTACTTTTTGTTATTATATATAAGTTGTTAAATATAATGTTTTCTCTTTCACATAAAATCTGAATCTTTGAATTAAAGTTTCTTAAAAAGAAAAAATTAGCCTCCTTTGTTTTTTTTTACCCTGTGGCACTTGCCCAGTCAGCTGGGGCTGTAGAAAACACTGACTGTACCTCTGTAGAGGGGTAAGACCCCCCCACCCACAAGTGTCCTGGATATGACACTAAACAATCTGATGGTGAGATTCCAGTAATGATAGAGCTTTGGGGAATGTGGAGCACCCCTTCATTACAATTGCTCCCAGATCCACTCTGTCCTGGAGTGGTAGCACTTAATAAGGCCCTGTCTATGGGTTAAATAGAACTAAACTGTGTACTTATGCTAAACTGAATTCTTTGAATTAAAACTCTTTAATTAAACTGAATAGCTTGAAATAGAAATGTTTTTGACAATTAAACTGTGTACTTACATTTAAAATACATACTTATGCTAAACTGAATTGTTTGAAAGGGAACTGTTTTTGTATGCTAAACTGAATTGTTTGAAATGGAACTGTTTTTGATATTGAAACTGTACTTATGCTAAACTGAATTGTTTAAGATAGAACTGTTTTGATATTTAACTGTGATTAAAGAAAATTATACTTATACTAAACTGAATTGTTTGAATTAGAATTGTTTGACTAAACTGAATAGCTTGAAATAGAAATGTTTTTGACAATTAAACTGTGTACTCATGCTAAACTTAATTGTTTGAAATAGAACTAATTATTTGTATGAAAGTAGATTTGGCATTAAATAACCTACAAAGGTTAATATGACATAAAACCCAAACAATCAACCTACCAACCCTGTGGCACTGGTAGATTTTCAAAGTCTTTGGCAGAATATGAATGAAAGAGCCATTTTGGGATCAGATTTACCTTTCTTTAAGATGAAAATCAAATAAATTGTGTCTTTCACCTAAGACACAACCCTGTCAGCAGGGCTTAGAATATTTTGACTGAGTCCCCTGCACATGGGTAAGACCCCATTAAATGTTTTCTGATGGTGAGGCTTCAGTAGTGGAGATCATGAGAGTGTGGAGTACCTCTTTATTGCCATTACTCCCAGGTCGACTCTGACCCAGTGTGGTAGTACCTCTTAAGTTCCAATCTATGTGTCAAATAGTTTTGTTTAAAAATTATTTGTATTTGATAGGACTGAGTGCCAAAAAACATCTTAAGAAATAACGACACAAAAAATGTAAATATAAATTTCCAATGAATTTGATTTCCTAACCTTTAGACATAAAATAACCCAAAATGGGTTGACAAGCCATTAAAATCAATAAATCACTCAATCAAAAACAAAACCTCAAGCTTCTTAGCCTTTGATCCTTGGTTTTAATTATGGAGTTATACCTGCAAGTGATTCAGCATGAATTTTGCCAGTCAAACTATATCTATTATTTCATAAAAATTACTCTAAAAACATCATCACAAGATTTATCATAAATTCATGACAATAAATAATAATAATAATCATTCCAGTCTTGAGTTTTAAGATTTGCTGACATATTTTTATTTTAATTGTGAATCAATAAAAACAAATATTTTCAAGTTTAGTTCCTGAGGTTAAAAAGTGCTAAAATTAACCTGATCTAAAACTGGCATCTGTTCATCTGCTTCACTATATTTGTCTTTACAAAAAAAGAAAAACATCTTAATTATCTGTTAAGTCTGACATTGGGAACAAAAAGCAAAAACATCATCTAGAAAAATATTGTTGATTAGAATTTGTTTAACAGTTATATTTTATAATGTCACTGTTTTTTTTCAAAATCTTTCAGGATATTTTGTGCTAACCATCAATTTTATATCAAATATTAAATTTGAATCTTTAATATTTACTCACAGAACTACAGTAAAAATCTGGAACAAAATTTTCACACCTCATTAATTTTGTTATATATGAATGAAATATGATTATAATCCAGCTTCTGACTAATTCTCTTTTTAAGTATAAATGTGATACAATTACAAACCTCAGTTACCCTGGCAGCTGTAGAAAGGTCATAAAATGTCATAAAATTCTCTCTTTTTTCAAAGGTGCCAATAAAACTAAGTTGGAATTTCCTTGAAACTTCAACTGTTACAAAAGAATTATAATTGTCCCAAAGTAGAGTGTTTCATCAAATCTAAAAATAGCAAAAAACCCACTAGTGGCATAATTTCCAGAAGTAACTTTTCCCTATTTGGCCACCAAAATATAGTGGGCATGAATACCAGCTGTTCACTGGGCTGATCCTGGAATCTGTTAAAACAGACCTTAGATATTCCAGCCTTTAAATCAATAATATCAGTCAGGAATTTCATGACAATAACCAAGTTTATCCTCAAATTCAGAACTATCACTCAAGTAAACAATTAAAAAAGAATTCTAAAAAACTTTAGTGTTTTGTGGAGGTTAGTTTCTATTACACTATAAATTATTTGACAACACAAATGAATAAGGAAACTTCTTTTGAGAACACAAAAAAGGTTTATAATTGTAGCAGGTGTAAAAGAGTAAGAGTGAGAAAGTGTCCCTTTTGGTGTCGCCGGTTAGTATGTTGGTCCTTGAGTTTGTAGGAAGTGTGTGTGATGCTAGTAACAGCGTGTTCTTCAGCGAAGGGGTTCCAAGTGGAATCCGTAGAAGCGGATGCAAGAGATGTCTGTCAAGGCTGCTGGCTTGGGTGCTCTTTAAGGTTGTCAGCTGACTACCAAAAGGACTAGAAAAAATAGTTCTAGAGAGGGAGAAGGAATCAATGCGCTCTGCCTGTCAATTAGTTGGTTATAGCTGAATAGCTTGACAGGGGCATTGATTCGCGAAAGGAAATAGATCTGCTACAGAACATTTGCCGCGACCTGCCGATAAACATCAACGGATCAAGTTACACGCCCGCTGTAGGACAATTATATCTGGGTATGGCTGGAACTGACTAAGCCCTTTTTCTTTCTAACAACCTTGACACCTCGTGACAGCTAAAAGAAAAGGATGAATTAAAATTAACAATATTTACAAAGCACTTCGGCCAAAAATAACGTGATAAAACTGGAACTAATAGTCGTCGCCAGCTTATAGTAGGTAAAGAAAATACTTAATGGCTACACTCATTTTTTATCAAAGAATTTTATATTCACGTGGCTGGAGCTGTGTGTCACAGCACTTTCGTCATATCAACAGGCCCTTTTTCAACGCTCGTCGGCTAGCTCTTCGTGAAGCTCTTTAAGGAGGAATCCTGCATTTTGTGCGGTTGCATTCACCTTACCTTCCGGCATTGATCCCACTTCTCGCTGTAGATCTGCCTTTCTTCCTCCTACATAGGTATGCACAAAGGTCCTTTTTAGGACCATAAGAGGTCTCTGTCTGCGGGTCAGAGCATCTTTAAGGAGGAATCCAGTAATGACCAGTCGAAATAGACGGCCAGGTGGCAAACACGAAGACGGATTCTAAGACCAACCGGTCTTACTCTCGCTCAGTTCCGATTGTCCGATAAGCTGCGCAGCGCTAATGGCACGGTCCAGCCTTTAGCTACCGCTTCGCTATCTGCGCAGCGCTAAGATAACGCCCATCTTAGCCTCGGCCTCCGGGCCTGTCCGCACGGCTTTGACACGACAAAGCCTTCGCTCCTGTCCGCTCATCCGCACGGCTTTGGCACGAACCTAGCCATAGCCATCGTCCGCACGGCTTTGACACGGCAAAGCTTTCGCTCCCGTCCGATATGTCCGCACGGCTAGGGGGCCCGGCAAAGCCCTAGCCTTTCCTCGACCTCGACGCTCTTGCAAGGTACAACGCAGTCCACATAACGACTCGCTGTTACGGACTGTTCTACCACTGCAACATCTGGCTCACGTACGACCCGCCGTACGAGCCAGCAGCCGGATCGACACACCCTTGGTTAACCCAACATACCGTCATAACCGGGAATATCGATCTACCAACCTCGACCGACCTCAGCTGCCCGCGACGACTATCCAACGGTATCCAACAACCCGACCGAATCTCAGCTTACCAGCATCAAACATCCAGCTGTATCTCCACCACTCGACCTACGCCAGCTACCCTCGTCGAACTTCCAGCTGCAAACATCTACAACGCGACTATACCAGCTAACGATGTAACCCATCCTAGCTGAAGACTACATACAACCGCCACGGACATTTACATACATGCTTGTAAATACGACAAATAAATTGTCTCTTGTTATAATTGTTATCTCGCCTTTGTTCCTTCATATTGCTTTGGCTGTTCTCATTCACATAACTCATTGGCAGGGTCGACATACTTATCGGCTCCGCAACACATTTATGAACACTGTACACATACAAAAATTAATTCTCACACAAAAATATATTTAGTGAATTATTGTTTATTGCTAAAATGATATACAAAAAGATGATATAAGCTCAACTTAATCTCATACTTGTTTTAATGTTTGCTAGTTTTATATTTCATATCAGCATTAACCCTTTGTCACAGTATCCAAAAAATTCCTCTGATAAAATATTGCCCGTGGTGTAATGGTTATCGTCGTAGGAATTGAACACGATGATATGAGTTCAAATCCTGGATGAGACTGATTGCATTTCACATAGCACTAATACCCTTGGGAAAGGTATGAATCCAATTATTCTCCCTCCAGCTATGGGTAAATAGTAGGACAGACTAGGTTCTTCAGCCTTGGTGAGGCAACTAGTCTAGGAGAAGGAAAACTCTGAATTCAAACCTGTTAAACTCCGCTTAAAAATTGACCTTGTGTCATATCCTGCCCGAGCGGAGGGGTTGGTAAATATGATAAAATATTAAGCTATATTTTATAATGAATTCATAACATATAATTTGCTAAATTCATCCTCCCCCTCATAATAAAACATTGCTATAACTTTTGTTTATATTTTTTCTTTTGAATGGATATAGTTATAGGCACTATAACTATGACGTTAAGAGTTAGCAATTATATTTAACAATTGACCCTGATTGATAAATAGTTGTAATAATTAAAAAGAAAATGTAAGAGTTCTTGTAGATCTCTACCATTTGGGAATTAGTAATGATTTCTTGAGTCTGACCAACAAAATACTGGAGAATCTGAATTTCAATTTCATCCCTAATCTATAATAAAGTTTAGTAAAAAATATTTATCACTTAACAACAACAAAATTGTGCCACCCTAGGCAAGCCAGACTTTAGGGACCTTTAAAGTATAGTATTATACATTTATGCTTTACAGCAAGAAAAAATATATAGGAAGTAATAAAAAGTTTATTCCAACAATCAAAAGTGCTCACAGCGTAGCAGTTATTGTCATATAAATGAAACATGGTCATCCAAGTTTAAATTCCTAGATGAGGCTGTTTGCATTTCATATGGCACTAATACACTTGTGAAAGGCATGAATCCAACTGTTCTTCCTGTGCCAGCTCTGAGTAAATAGTTGGGCATTTTTTGAGTTTTTGGTATGACTCGACCTGGAATTGAACCCCAGTCTCCTGGGCCATTGGCAAACACTGTACCCACTAGACCAATAGGCACTCTGTGTCATATCCTGCTCATGGCAGAGAGATCAGACAAAATCAGACAAAAGAAAATAGTTTCTACTCAGTTTAGAAGGAAGAGAGGAGGAGGATGTGAAAGAGAAGGAGAAGGAGGAGAAGAAGGAGGAAGAGGAAAGTGAAACTGGCAACACATTTCATGAAACTAAAAGCAAACATAACACAGAAATTCCCTTATAAACTTATCTTCCTCTGCTTATTTTCACTCTCAAGTCTTAGATATTGTGAGCACTCTGACTTCATATAAGGAAATTTATTATTTTGACTGTTTTTATTTTGTTTTATTAATCAATGTTGAAGTTCTCTCGTGTCAGATTACACTTGTGTCAAAATGTAGGGTTTCGTAGCAATGAGTCCACACTCTCTTGCATAACCAGTTTAGTTACAACTTGAAGTGAGATTTATTTCCAATATAAAAAATACAATTTTGGTGGGGCAAAGCCCCAAGCTTTTTTGTGTGGTTAGGGGAAGTCTTGCCTGACTATGAATCTAAGGAGTCCTTTGTTAGCCACATTCACCGACCCATTCAAACCATACAATAAGGCATTCACCATTCACCAAGTATGCCACAACAACCAAAATACTAGATTTGCTCTATGAGAAAAGACCAACTTAAAGACCTTGGATGGAAATGCATGATTTTATTATACAAAAAATTGTGGATATGATGGGGAGAGGAGAAAAAAAAAACTCAAAAAATAAAATAGAATGAAAGAAAAACTCATTTGGTTATCCTCCCATCCTCCCGTCTATAATATGAAGGCCGACAGTTTTCTGGTATCCGAGAGGACCGAAAATAAGACCTTTCTAAATGGCTGGGGGAACTAAACTAATGGGACCAAAAAACACTGGGTAGGGCGCAGTGCAGGAGACTGATTTGGGTTACAGGGATGAAAACATAATAATGAAAATCCAAGATCTTCAGAAAAGTGGGACTGGATAGAGGGATAGGGCACAAAAAGAATGAGGGCGGGGAAGATCTTGGAGCCTAGCAACTAAATGATGGGGACCATGACTCACAACATACTGTTAACTTGGGAAATAAGAGGACAAAAAGGACCCGATCTGTAGTCGCCATGTGCAGGAAGAGGAAGACCCAAACCCTATGGCGCTGACGTTCACAACAGACCTGTCTATGGACCATTGATATTCGGCCAAGTAATTTGGTGAGGGATCGTTGTAGCGCCAGACGATTCTTAGGCAGAGGAAGTACAGACAAAGGGTAAAGGATCAGGGGGAAAATGTACATGGCGCACACCTCCACCCTGCCCTTTAAAGACAACTGCCTTCGAAGCCAGGTACCCACCTGGGCTTCTACCTTGGCCTGTACTCCCAACCAATTTCTGTCTAGTTGGAGGCCAGGCCCAAACAACACCCCAAGGATGCGGACAAGTCCGTCACTCAAGCGGAAAGACCCTGGCAGGGAAGTGCCATCCTTTCAGGCACCCAAATGCAGACCTTCGCTCTTATCAAAGTTGATTTTTGGTCCTGCTATATGTTCGTACCTCGCAACCACCTTCTTCACAGCCTTTATGTTCAAATGACGGGACACAAAGACATGGATATCATCAGCATACATGGATACCTTTGTTGTAAGAGGGCCAGCAAAAGGAATATTGCACAAGACCGGACTTGCCTCCTCTTCCCTGAGCAGGAGCTCCAAAGTAAAGACATAGAGAAGAGGAAACAGGGGGCAACCCTACCGGACCGACCGCTTGGTTGCAAAAAGCTCCGAGCGTTTCCAGTTCTCCTGCACCACTGCCTGCTGGTTGTGGTACATCATGTTAATCCATTTGCAGAACTCCGGTTTGAATCTGGCAGTCTCCAAAACAGTTGCCAGAAACCGATGGTCAATGCTATTGAAGGCCTTGGACTGATCCAAATTGATCAGCGCGGCTTCGGTGCCATTTTCTAACTCCTCTAGGACCTTGCGCTCCAAGTGCAGGTTGTTTTGGATTGATCTTCCTTTCACAGCATAGTTCTTATCAGGCCCGATTTGATTGCTAATGACAAGCTGCAAAATTTTCGCTAAGACCCTGGCCAAAATCTTTAACTCTGTGTTTAGCAGTTATGGGGCTATAATCATCTAACACTTCCCAAACATGCCTGCTACCTATCTTCAGCAATGTGATCACTCTCTTGGTAACGCTACCAGGGATGGCTTCCAGGGCGAACCAGTGGTGGAAAATATCCATCAGAATAAGCACAAACATGTGCCTACACTTCATAGGCTAAACCATCTAGTCTTGGCAATTTGTTGAGGTCAACCTGCTTCAATGCATCACGGACTTCACATTCAATAACCAAACCCTTGCAGCCAGCCACTTCCATCTCCCAAAAGTGAAGGAAGTTGGCTAAATTGCTACAAAACTCCTGAACCGGGAGGTCAGGACAGTGAGCAAAGTGATCAGAGAAGTGCGCCCGAAAAGCCTTGCGCATTTCATGATCTGACCAGAACATGTGCCCATCCGGAAACTGGATCCAATTGATATGCCGAGATGGAAACCTTCATACCTCTTCCTCACGGGCAAGCGCGTTGCATTTCACAGCTTCTTCGGGAACTCTTTTTAACATAGATCTATGTATCCATTGTAGAGCTCGCAAGCCTCACACTCGAAGTTCCATCTAGCTAAATCTACGGCTAGGGAATCCCCCTTCCACCACCCGGGAAAGCTGATCTTCTAAAGATTTTGCCACCGTGGTCCTACTTAAATTGAACTGGTGATCGTACTTGACAGAGAAATCTTGAATCCTATGTTTAAGAGATCCCTACCACCTATTCCCGGTAACCGCCCTCACTAACACCCGCTGAATTAGGGATTCTAACCTGTCCCGGGAGTCCTGTATCTCCCGTAAGTAGGTATTGAACTTCCAGTTGCCGGCTAGACTAGGCCTATTAGCTAGCAGCAGACTGACCCTTACAAGTCTATGATCAGTCTGCCCTGCATAGTTGAATGTGGGACATGTAACAAAATCCGTGTCAGTTCTTCTAACACTCTGTCCAGATAAGATCTGGCACAGACAGAGAGCAAATTATCAAGTCACGTCCACATGTCCCCCTTTGAGTGATCCAGACAAAACCTGTGAAGCAAGTCATGGAAAGTCATAAAATCGATCAGGCTGCTTTCACGCTTTCCTGGCTCTCTAGCTCCCCTTCTGACCCTGTCTATCTTGGGATCAAGGATCATGTTCCAAACACCCACTAAAACTATCCACTTCGGATTGTCAAAGAAAGGTTCGAACTGCCAATAAAAGGAAACCCATCGACAGCCATATTGGGTGCATAAACCACGACCACTCGGAACTTGAATCTTTAACGGCAACATCAGCCACAACCAGCCAGCCACCGTCATCTGCAAGAACAAGATTTACATCAGGCGACATCCATTTAGCTAAGAGACCCCAGCCATAGGCTGAAAGGATGGCATAGTAATCCTCCAGCACCTGACAGTTTGCGACGCAAGTGAAGTGAGTCTCTTGCACTGCAGAAACATTCACACTAGGGTTCGAGAGTTTACCAAGCAAGCACACATGCTTGCTTGGATCCCCCAGTCCCCTCGCTTTCAATGTGGCAAGGTTTAGAGTTATCAAGCCCACTTATCTAACTCACTGTTGACTATGGCTTGGAAATCCTCTTTGGTGAGGATGCCAATGGTATGACTCAGAGAGCCAGTGCCAGCTCCGTAGTTACTCGGCCATCTCTGGACACATCTTTGTTATTTAAAGGATACTTCAGTTTTAGAGCCATGTAAAAAGAGAGGTAAACATAAACATGGACCCACCCTACACCAAATGATAGGGTTTTCTTGAGAGAGGGGTACTCCCACTCCGCCAACCTTATGTTCGCCCAACTGGTCTTATCCAGGAATTGCCACATACTTTTTGTGTGGATCCCAGCTGAGCGAATAAAGGTGGGGTCACCATGAATGCATGCCTAAACAAGTATGGATTACAGATCTGTCTGTCAGTTTTTTGAAATCTGAGTGTGGCTTAAGTGCACTTCAGAGCTGAAAATCTGCTGGAAGTTCTTCAGCTTCTGCAGAGCACAAAACCACTCCTAAAAGTTCTTGCGGGTTTTCTTTGGTTGAGGTGGATTTTGCTCTATGATGGGCTTTAGAGATTATGGATTGTTTGTGCAATTGTTCCGGGGATAGTCTATTGAGCGAGAGAGATCAGGAGAACAGCGTGGGAGGTGAGAGAGAGGGGAGTGTTGGGGAAAGTGAATCACATTTGCTGATCTTTATAGCTTATTAAGTGCAGCCTGAAAGCCTTCCCTATTTAAAACGACGTTGAAGATGTAGTCACCGTGTGCTGTCCCATCTGTCCCTCTTATTGGTGTAACTTCCTCCACACTGCCATATGCACTCAGATAGGCAGCGAGGACATCTCCATTTAGCAGCATCGGCTCATTACACACTGTGACTCTGATTTTCTGTCTTCCTTTATACTCAAGCTGGAACCAGAAATACTTTGCGGAGACGTTGCTTCTGGCCAGTTTCACTGCAAGCTCCTCTGAGAGCAGCAGGACATCCCAAGTCACGAAGCTCTATCGACAGAAGGACCGGCATGGATTCCTGCCATCCTGAGGAGCTCTCTGAACATTTCTTTTTTAATACCAGCCAGTCTCCTGGTTCTTAAATCCGTTATTATGAAGGAGAGAGTTTTGGGCTCTACCTACGCGACTAACTCTGGTATTGGTAATATTATATTGTCTTTAAAGTATGGTGAATATTTACCCACTCTGTGCTGATCATATTGTTCAAATGTTTTGCTTTCTACTACCCAGGAAACTGACATTGCTGAGCTGTTGTTCATGGGTGTTCTCTGTCCCAATTGTATGGAGCTGGCCAAAAGTGAGGGGTTTTTGGTCTCATGTGAAACTGGTAGCGACGGCCAATTCATTGGCATCGGTGGTTTTGCTACCGGCTCTTCCGGCTCCTTGGGGAGGACTATCAGGTCATTGGTCGGCTAAAATAAGTCAGGTTGCGTGGTTGGTTGGGAGATGTTGCTTTCCTCCATAGTTGCTTGAGGCAACCAAAAGGACAAATGGTGAATCGATGAAGGAGGCTGTTGTTACTGTTATTGCTGGTGGTGGCTATAGAAAAGGTTTGAGAAGGTGGAAAAAACTTTGAGAGTGATCTGTAGAAAAGAAGAAGAATTTTATCAGGTCAGTGCCTGGGCCCATTAGGGATCAAATTTACTAAATAAATGTAAGAAACGAGACTTTATAAGGGTATCGGCTTGTTGGTACATATCACTACGGGAAGTAGGATGCAGAACCGAGGAAGGAGAAATTTTATGGTCATTGGAGCGTTCCATTATGCGCATGTGGTTAAGTCCATTCTCTGGAACATGACTGGTTGCTGACCCAGTGAATGGATATATCTGTGTATATATATATATATATATATATAAAACGGCTTGCTTCAATAATGTTGTGGGCTTGGTATTGAGTTACCGCTCATTTTACTTTTTGTCAGCCAGCTGGACACTAGCTGGGATCACTGAGCTGGTAATTGTTGTTATTATTGTTATTTATTCTATATGTTAGAGCAGTGACTTCTACAATTAAATTTCACCATCTTTTTATTTGTATTTAGAAATTTGTCCCATCTCAAACTTATGACTGGAACCTCCAAGTACTTAGCATTTTGAGTTATAACATACATTGCAGGTATCTTAGGCCAGCCCTCCACATAAAGATGAGGAGGCAACCAGACTAATTCTGATTTAGATCTTCTGTAACTTGAACCCTAGTATGATTATTTCCGTCTCATTCTTGTTGACATTCATGTAAAAAAGATTTTGGTGATAGACAGCACCTGCTTTATAAGTTAACCAGTTTCAAAACTATTCTTGTTGTTACAGCACCCAATTTTTTTATTATTTCCTTTTGCTTTTGTTTCTTGTTTCCCAAAACTAAACATTTTCAGTTAATGTCATACTCCTGAAATTGTATCATACGTCTAATTACTTACTGATTCATGACATCATGTGAGTGAGTGTTAGGAACTAAGAATTCATTGGCATCAAATCAAAGTCTTAGTGAAAATAAAGAATTTATAGATTATTGAAATTTTGCTATTTTATTGGCTCAAAACTCAATTAACAATAAAATATCAGCATTTATTAATTTATTTTACATTAATTTTTAACAATCAGCCTGTATAAGTAATTACCATATGAAAGAATTATGCAAATTCCACAAATTTGTATTTTTGAGATCAGGTTTGATAATTTATATTATTTAGAGTATTCAGACTATTGTTCTTATTTTCATTGTTATATACACTACATTTTAGCAGAAATGTCTTTTGTCTTTCTTCAGATGTTCCTTGTTAATTCAGGAAACTTCTTGTCAAATTCAGGAACTTTCACAGAACTTTGAACTGAACCCTTATTCTAATCCATCAGAGTAGATTGTTTTAATCCTGTTAATCATGACTGGGTGTTCTACAAAAACACCTGAAGAAGGCCAAAGGGCACATTGATTGAAACATTGTACATATAGCAATAAAGATCCGGGCAATATTCCAAATATTCTAAATATTATAAACTCAACAAATTTATGCAGAAAAAAATCTTACTGGATAATAA
Source organism: Sepioteuthis lessoniana (assembly GCA_963585895.1). NCBI lineage: Eukaryota > Metazoa > Mollusca > Cephalopoda > Myopsida > Loliginidae > Sepioteuthis > Sepioteuthis lessoniana. Next base: position 131,618,957 of record OY757907.1, read on the forward strand.
CAATAATAGATAACCTTTGATTGCTCACTTTTTTCAGTACTGTTTAAAAGAAAACTATAAAACAAATGAACTTGCATCATCAGATACATGTCCTCCATGGGGTATATATATATATATATATATATATATATATATATATATGTATATATATATATATTATAACAGTGTATGGTTGTAACTATCTCACTTGCTGGGTTTTTGGAAGACCAAATGCGGTATATATATATATATATATATATATATATAAAGGACTCTAAGCTGCAAATTTTTTTTTTTTGTTCTGAATGTGTTCTGAATGTCATTTCATATTAATAGATTTTGAGTTGGTAAATTATATTTGTCTCTCTCCTTAATTATCAATTCTTTTGGCTTCAAAATTGTGTAGCATGACTGACTGATAAACATAAGAAAAGCTTATTGTGTCAGGTAGGAATATAAAGTTTTCTTAAATTCTGATTTAATTACTTCTTTTTCACCTTTGAACTTAAATTTATCCAATAAGCATTTATTTAAAATATTGTGTTTTTTTTCTCTAATTTTGCATAGAATCAAAAATATTTAACACAATTTCCTAAGATAAGGAGTAGTGTCCAAAAAACTAAGATGTAGATATTTATTGAAAATAAAACATCTTTTCCTAACATTTATTAATTAGATTGATAGGAAACAAAAAGGATAATCTCATGTATTTCTTATGTTTGTAATCAATAGATTTAGTACACAAAATATGTACATATGATAGTTATTAAGTTTAATTTCATATGTTAAAAGGCCAAATGAAGCAAAATAGTTGCTAATAGGTGTAGGAAGATTGTGTTGCACCAATTCTTAGAGTGGTCCAAATGATGTGAAAAACCCTCTAAGATTTAAAAATTGAATGCCTTTAAAATATGTACTTAAAATCCTGGATTTTTGCTGGGCTGAAGCAACAAGCACTGCCAGCCATACAAAATGCCCAACTTACTTTGAATAAAAGGCTGACTTATAATAAACAAGACATGCAAATTTTAATCATTTAATTGATTCAATTTTAAAAGAGAAATTATTTCATTGTAACAGAAGATTTCACATTTATGTTACAAGTTTTAGGGATTTAAATTTCATGGAGGCCAAACTAATGCAACAGTTTTTGTGGTAGCAACCCTACTACCAAATTTGGAATGTATTCTTTTTATAATCAGAGAAAGGTTTTCATGTAAATGTTGTTTTTTTTCTTGAAATAATATGGAAACTCATAATTCTTGTAATGATTTGAAATTTGAATATTACTGCAACCACTTTAAAGTTAAGTATTGCTCTAATTATTTCAAATTATTTTATCATTTTCTTGTTAAGAACTACTTGAATTATTTCAAAGTATTTTTCAGAGAAACAAATACAAAGAATAGTCTCCATTTATTTAAATTAGGTTGTTCAGAAAATAGTGTCTGATTTTCATATAAACTGTTTAAATTCTGTTCTAACATATTTTAAAAGTAGTTGTATGAAAAAAATTCACAATCTTAATGATAATTGTTCTTATCGTAAATTTTCAATCACTTCTTTCAGAATTAGATTTTGAAGGTTATATGCCTCTAGTCCTGAACATAAAAAAGAACAGATGTGTTTATATTTTTTTATAGATGAGTTCAAGCTTGGTCTTAATTTTGTTTCAGGACAATGCTTGGTTACATGTTGCCAGGATGACACTACAGAAGCTCTCTAACTTGAGATATGAGACTTTACCATATCCACCATATTTTCCTGATCTTTCACTAACTGACAACCATTTTTTTCAAGCATTGGGTCACTTTTTTGCACAAATAACATTTCATTCCAAAAGAGAAGTAAAAACTGCATTTAAGCATTTCATGGCATCAAAATCTTTTGAGTTTTATTGTACAGATATATGTCTACCCTTTTTAATTGATAATAGAAATGCACAGATGTTCAGGGATTATATTTTAACTGATTAAAAGACTGTTTAAATTCATTATTTCAGGAATAAAAGTTTATCCTAAAATCAGACATTATTTCCCAAACAAGCTAATATTTTTCTTTTTTAAATTGAAATTATTATATTATTTTGTTTTAACCAGGTTTTATTTCATTTTTCTGAAATGGGTTCAGGTTAGTTCCTATTGGCAAAACATCGAACCTCAAATGATGTTCAGATAAAATTTGGCTTCAAAACAGCTTCAGGAAATTTGTTCAAAATGTGCTAAATTTTTGCATTACAGCTGTTAAAAATTTTTATAAATTATTTTTTGCTTGAGAAAATTTTGAATTTTTCAATTTTTGAAGAAAACAAAATTTAAACATAACATTTCTCTCTTGGTCCAAACAAGTGGTGTCAAAAACCCTCCAAGGTTTATTTTTACATTAAAAATAAATGTGAAATATCCATTCAAAGTAATAAACATCATAAAATAAAATAGTTTGCTGAGAAATTTAAAAGTAAAGAAGAAATCTGTTTAAAGAGAGAAAAACAGGGACAAATATTATCAACAGAAGAGGTGGTCATAGACGTAGCCTTAAGACAGGAGCAAATTTTAGAAACTTCAGGAAATATTCATATTAATAATTTGACAACTATTGCTAAACGAATGGAGCATTTTTTTAAAAGTAAATGAGGTTATTTCATGCATCTTAAAAACCTAACACATCTATTGTATTATAAAACTTTTTAAAGAAACATTAATTTTTAACTTTAAGTTAATTGAAGAATGATTCAGAAAGTAATTAAAAAAAATTGATATTGATAATCCAAGATTATATTTAATCAATAATTAAACAAGTGATTGATAAAAGAAAGCTTATATCATTATTTTTTTGAAAGAATGTCTCTGTAGAAATAAATAAGTTTAAATAAGAAAATATAGTGAATTATTGTTTTCCAGTTAACTGCTATCAAGATATAAGTTTTGATAGTATGTATACATGAAAACATTTTTTGTACTCACAGCACTGTATTGGTCATGACTTAGAGTCAAAGCTCTTTTGCTTTCTACTTAATTTTTTTACTCGTGAGTTTTGGCCAGTTGTTAGTTGAACCTAAACATGTTGGCTTAATGAGATGAAAGTTGGCTTCACTATGGGGGACCACATGATGCTAAAACTATCTAACTCATTATATCTATGGGATGTCTGGGAAAGAAACTAGATCTTTCATATTCTCTAATGCTCATGTGCAAGACTAGCAACAAAATGATTATCATTTAATTCCATGTTGATTCTCTGCTTGTTAAACAATTACCAACTGGCTTTTTATTCTTATGACACTAAGAAAGTAAATCTTTATATTACCTCTTGCACAGATAATAGAATTAGCATATTTTGAGGATTTTCAGTATGCAAAAAATTCCTCTGTATGGCATTGAAGAAAATAAATACCATTAATTTGAATAATTTAATCTAATTTGTTTGAGGAATATTTCATAAAGCCAGAAGGTTCAGCTATAAAAGAAGAATATTTTGCATTTTATCTGTAATTAGTTCATCTACTGCTAAATAAAAATATTCTGTGTCTTATCTGTTAATAGTTTATTTACTGCTAAATGAAATATTTTGTGTCTTATCTGTTATTAGTTCATTTACTGTTAAATAAAAACATTTGTGTCTTATTTGTTATTATTTAATTTACTGCTAAATAAAAAAAACAAGGAATTGTATAATTTTTGCAAGGGTTAGTTGCTACACTTTAGATTACTTATATATGTATAAATGTGTGTGTGTGTGTGTGTGTGTGTGTGTGTGTACAGGTATCTTTCTCTTTCAAAATGTTCCCTTTCAAAAGACCTATATTAGTACAGGTTTCTCCTGCTATTTGTAATGACATAAAAGGAAGAAAAAAACAATTACTATTAATTCATATAGGAAAGAAGTTTTATCATTCTCAAACTCAGAAAAATAACCCTCATCTATGCTGGCCTGCCTTGAGTTTTGTCATTTATGGTAGTTTGGAATATGGCTGTGTGTTTGACTGCTTAGCCTCACAAATTTTTCACTTAGACAGTCCTTTGTAGGCACTTAAAAACAGCCAGCAAATCTGTACTGACACTGTACTATCCTAATGAAATTAAAGTTATACTTTTCCACAATCATTGCTGCAGTGTCAGTCATATAAAAATCTCATGGAAGTTCATTATTGGGGTTTGGGAATACTAAGAAATTTTAACCTTATAAATTTATGATAATTGCATCTTCATTTCTTATACCATACAGACTTATGAAAGGTTTCATATAAAAACTCTACTTTTAAGACAAGAAAGAAAACCTTAACACACACACACACACACACAAATACATATATATATATATATATATACTTTAAGAAAAACAACAAAACTGGTCACATAGGATTATAAATTCATTTCCATCCTGTTACACATTTTTGAAATTTCCAAAAACACGAAAAAAAATTAACAGGACTTCTTCAGATCTTTTTGATAAAAAAAAACTAGAATAGACACAGAAAAAGTGGGAGTGGATAGAAGAGGGGTGAAGAGTTATCTTCTCATTAAGCCCACTTCCGTTTTTAATTTTAATTTTGGTTAGAAATGTAAATTTATTTAAAAATTTTTTTTTTTTTTTTTAAATTTTTTTTTTACACACATATATGTGTGAATGCATATGTGAGTGTTTGTGTGTGTGTACACATATGAGCAGGTGAACTGTTATCATCACAGAAATCGTAATTGATAAACTGTTCAGATTTCAGTTGTAGCTGCTTTCTTTGATAATGCTTTGAGAAAGGCATGAAGCCAATTTTTCTTGTACACTGTTTTATCATCAGATACTTTGACAAACTGTCTTGTCACTGACATGCTATGATGTTTGATAGAGAAAAGATTTAGTGAGAAAGAAATCAAGAAAATCACTCTCCCATGACTATTTTACTTAGTCCGGTAGTAGCAATAATGACTATTACATCCATTGATAATCTTCTGCTTAGAAGAAAAGGATGCGAGTTCAAATTTCATCAATATTTTAATCCTTATCCTTTATTCTTGTTTCTGATGTGCCTTGTGCCTTGCTGTTTTAGAAATAACTGTTCAGGGGAATTGCTATAAAAAGCAACTAGAGTTTGGAAAATATAGGATAATATCCATGAAAATTATTTATAATAATCGTTAGCCAAAGAACTTCATCTAGAAAATAAAATAGATAAAATAAAAATAAAAAATGTTATAAACATTTAATGAATATTTTGATAGATTGATTCTGATAAAAAGAAATTGATTTATTGATTGACTTTAATGGCAAGTAAAACTGTCTAGGGTTATTTTAAGCTTAGAGGTTAGGGAATTGCATTCATTGTACATTCCTATTTAAATTGGATTCTCACCATCAGATACAGTTTAGTGTCAAAACCAAGACGTCCCTTTTTTTAGAGAGAATCTTACAATTCTGCAGGGGATACAGTTTGTCTATTTTAAGCCACAGGGTGTTAAATATTTAGAGTTAAATTTTGTGAGCAAGTTGCCATCATGAAAAAACAAACAATTTGATCTCTGGCAATATTGAGTTACCTTGCTAGTTTATTCTTGTAAATATATGTGTGAGAGAAAGCGTATGTATGCGTGTGTGTTTGTGCTTCCACTTTTGAATTCAATGAAATTTTTTTGCTATATATACAAATTTCTGTAATAAAGAGTTTTAAAGAATCTTGCATAAACAAGAAAATAATTGTTACTTTACAGCAGTTGATTTTTCCCATTGATGTTTCTATAGCTGGTATTTGATCAGCCAATATTCTTTCTTCCAAATTATCAGAGCTTTGTCTTTTATGGATTTTGAAATCGTTTATCAATAGAATTTCTTATTTCATGACAATACAAAAATGGATTATCACTTTATACACAATATAACAAATGCTAAGTTATCAGTGTATCTTTTTAAAAAAAAATCAATATCTTTTCTGTTGTAAGTCATGGCTGCTATGTACATGATGCCCATAAGTTTTATAACTTTCTACTCCTGGAAAGTTAGCTAAGTTTTTATGACTTCAAGATAAAAAGAAACTAAAAAAGAAAATGCAAAGGTAAGATTTAAGCCAGAGCTATTAAAATGAATTTCAATTTGACATTCAAACAGATGGACAGACTCGTCATACAAACATAGACTATTAGTTTGTCAGGGTGCCAAACCAAATAATTCCCCTTCATGATAACTCTTACAGCACTGGGGATTACTTGGTAGTGCACATTGCATCCCCCATATCCTATTAGGTCATTGAGGTGTCATACCTGGTAATTCTGCTTCAAGGCATCTCTTGAGAACTGGGGTTATTTGGCTGTGCTGATTTCCTAAGAACATATTTACCCATCCTATGAGCAGGATGTAAAACAAGGTCAAGTGAAGTAAATTTAAAGTTTTTCTTCTCCTTGACTGGTTACCAAACCAAGGCTAAAGAACCCATTCTATCATACTATTTACCCATAGCTGGGTGGAGAAGAGATGGATTCATGCCTTTCCCAAAGGCATTAGCATAAAGCGAAATGCAAAAAGCCTCATTCAGGATTTGAACTTTGGTTGCTGATCCTATTTTTCATAAAAATAACCATGATGCTAAGTGCACCTTCATCTCCTTTCCAAGTAACATACAACAGAGTTTACAGGGTTACATGGTACTAATAGCAAGGAATGACATATTATCAAAAACTTAAGATGAATTGTGTTTTCCAAAACAAAGGAGCTTCACCTGCTCTGGCATTTGCTAGTAGTTAAAAGGGAGATGTAGATTCATGCCTTTCTCAGGGAAATTGGTGCTAGGTAATATAAAATTGCCTCAAACTGAGTTTGCATATTCTGTAAACTATGCTTTTAACCATTAGGCCACATGCATCTTCTATTAAACAAATACTAATTAAACAAATTGATTTAGTATATTTTGGCAAATTGATACCATTGTAAAGATACTATGAATAATTATCTTCCTTGGATAATTTGCTTGTCCACTAGAGGCCTGTAGGATGTCACATGATAGTTCCAGAAACTCATTCAAAAATTCCTTTCACCTCTGGTCTTTGAAATGCTCCTATTGGTCCTTGGAGAGTAAAAACTCAACTAGATATCTTCTTTACCATCAAGTTTTCCAATACCATCATCAGAAACAATTTTCAAAATTCTTTATATAATTTACAAAAACTTAATTGGGTAATCTTTGTGATGTACTTACAAGATATTAAATAAAAGATCACATTCTTTGGTTTTAAATGTCTTAATGATCAATTAATGAAATTTAGCATACTTCCATCTTCATATAATACTGAATTAAAAAAAAACTGAAGTCTGTTAACCTCAAATGACCCTGTTGAGAGAATTCCTTCCTTGCACAAATAGACATTGGTTCAGAAGTATACCTGGCTGTCTTCAACAAAACCAAAGAAATTTCTGGATGATCTATGATAAAATGAACCCTTAAGTTGTGAGATGTATTACTATATTGTATCATAGTTTCAGTATAAATAACCTTGAGACTCATTCTGTCACAGAGGTTTAGAATAACCTGACTCTGTATCCCCTGCAGAGAAATAAGACCAGAAAAAGGAATGTCCTAGTTATGACACAAAATTGCATTTGATGGTGAGGCTCCAGTTCTCAAGTTCTAGATAATGGAGTACAACTTCATTGCCATTACTCCTTGGTCCACTCAGACCCAAAGTGACACTATGTGTTAGGATCCTATTTATGGGTCAAATAGACCTGTTTAAAAATTGTTTGTATTTGTGTGCAAAAAAAAAAACTCACAAAAAAAAACAACTATATACAAAAACTGTAAATATAATTATATAATATATGCAATTCCTTAAAATAACCCTGATAGGTTGACATGCCACTAAATCAATTATTAATCAATAATCTTGTGTCACATTTTTCAATTGTCGGATGTTAAGTAAATAAAACCTATAATTATTTAACATATTTAAAGTATTTAATCATATAACTACCTTTGTTATTCTCAATTAAAGATTATAACTCAAATGAATTTATGATATAATCAACCTCTCAGGTACCTTGCTGAGTCCGTTGTAGCATTTCTGGGGGGCAATCTCCTTCCCATATATAATAAGTTGCACTGGGTATAAGCAACTAGAAGTAATCTCTGACCTGACCTATGGAGAGAGGTAAAGTCATGTCTTTCCTGAAGGCATTTGTGTATAATGAAAAGTAACTACCTTAGTTGTAATTTCATTTGACGTACTGTTAACTGCAAATCTAGCTTCCTTTATAAAACTTTAAAAAGAACAATAAAAACCAAAAATGTTTAAAAGAATTAGCAAAAAGGAAGTAAATAATTATTTCATCTCTATATATAGACTGTATTTGATTGCAGATAAAACCACTGTCAAAATGTGTTTATTCTTGTGGGGATTATAAAGAAATAAAAAATGAAATGAACAAATAGAAAAAGTAAGCTTTCCTGGAGGTCTTGGATAGGAAGCAAAATTGGCATATACCTGAAAAGAGGGGCTTCCTAACGCCAAAAAGAAATTCTTCCTCATTAAACATTTACCACTTCGATTGGATGGACCTTTTTCTCTCAGCTGTCAGTGCGGACCTCATATGCTTGCTAAGTCCTGGGGCTTAGCAATATGCTACCTCTCCTACTAGTTGCAGTTTTTGCTAAACATACCCATCAAATACACAACGAACCCACAAACTTGTAATTACCAAAATAATATAATATAATATAATATACTTCAATGGGATATGCAACTATTTCTACTGGTTCAGGAAAGCATTCTCACCACAGAGTCATCATAAACTCCAAAATAAAGTTTGAGTCAAGAGGTAAACTTGTCTTTTTCCTTCTGTTTCATAATTCATTTTACAGCTTCAACAGACAAAAGAAGATACAAGTGAATGGGGTAAGAATAAAAAATGTTTTGACCTTTTGACCTGGCCAAAAATGCCATTCAAGGTGACGCACCAGAAGGAAGTGACACATTCTAATGGCAGTTATGAGAGGAAATCGCGTGGGCGGAAACTGGCTGATGAAATGGGACGAGGTAAAAAAAATCCCATTATACTCTCATAGACTGACGCACCAGAAGAGAGTGGCCTCTGAACTGCATGACAGTTATTTCCACTCAATGACGATCACACAGGCCATTCCAAAGATAGCGGAAGTGACACATCCCAATCGCCAGATATCGGAAGAAATTGCGGAGGCATGTAGGTGTGTCCATATCACCGCGTGGGAGTTTGAAGGTAATATAAGGCCGACAAATTGAACAGAAGGAGTCAGTTGAGTTGAGTAGAGTCAGAGACGGAGATGGACGAGGTGTAGTAAGGAAAGCCAGCACCCAGCAGAGTGGACTCCAGGGCTCCGGTTGAGCAGCCATGGAGAATGAGAAAGACACAACGCTGACGGCCATAACTTTGGGGTCAAAATATTTCAGTTATGTTCGGTCTCCAGCTCCCTCTCACAGTAAAACTCCAAACAACCTTTTTAGACTCTTGCAATAAAGTGAGAGGTAAATATTTTATAAAGAAATCTTCCTGTGTCTGTCTTTATCGTTGCGTCTTTGTCATTGCGTGCGTCTGTTTATTTATTATGTCGTAATGATGCTGTAGATGAGTATATAACAGTAATCACTGACCTGAACTATAGTATTATCATCAAATTGTGCTGACAGCATAGGTTTCCCTGACTTTCTCACTCCATCTGTCCCTATCATCCATCACTCCCAGCAGGTCTTCCTGACTATATCCTGTGCTTGTACAGAGCAGTTGTAGGTAAGTTCTTGCTGGTTGGCCAACCCTGGCATGTTCATCTGAAGGAGTCCATTGGAGAACATCCCTTATGATTTCGTCCTTGCTTCTCCAGCAATGTCTTACATGTCTTGCTTGTCTTAATTGGTTGGTTTTAGAGATGAGAGGTAAGTGGCCATACAGCTGTTGTTTTGTGAGGTGTGGTTTCAAAGAATTTGCTGCTAGGATGAACCTATTATTCTCTTGTAAGTTTTCCTAAAAAAGAATCTCAAATGAATTATCTTCATAAAAATATAAATACTTTTACCATTCAAATGATATTTATAGATATGACATGAAATTGCGTAAAAGTGGGGTTTTAGTCGATAAAAATTCTTTCCACAATTTTTCTTATAAAATGTGATTTTCATAAATAAATTAATTTATTCAACAAATTTATCCCTGCAATTTTCTCCACAAAACAAACATAAGGTGTGTGCAGGTTGAATGTTATTCACCCTTCAGATCTTTTTGTCACTTTCTCATTATTCTGTCATCTGCCCAGTGCTATATTACCATACAACTAGCTTGGGGGATATGCAGAACTATCTCAGAACAATTGCTAAAATATTCAATATTATATATATATATATATATATATATGTGTGTGTGTGAGTGTGTGTGTGTATGTGTACAATATATGTATATCATATATTAGATTATAAGCTTAATATGTATGATGAATTTTTTATATTTGGCAGGTGTGAACTGCTCACTGAGACCCCCACCCCTCATCATTGTATTAAAAAACTTATAACATTTCCACCTTGGCAGGGCTTAGACTACACTAACTGAATCCTCTGCAGAGCAGTAAGATCTCCCCTCCCCAGGAAAAAGAAGTGGCCTTGGTATGACACTAAACTGCATCTGGTAGTGAGACTCTCATTCTGGAATTCATGAGTACCCTAAATGAGAGTCCCTATTAGGTTGGTTGGTTGGTTGGGTTTATAGCATATCAATCATTGTAGGCTCTTCAATGCCAAATCCATCTTTATAGAAAAAATCAGTTCTATTTAAAATAATTCAGTTCAAATGTCAAAATCTTTTCTAATTCAAGCTATTCTATTTAGTCAAAGTTCTAAATCAAACAATCAAGTTTAGTATAAGTGTAGTTTTTGTCCACACACAGTTAAATGTGATAACAATTCTGTTTCAAACAATTCAGTTAAGCATAAGTATGCAGTTTGAATATCAAAACAGTTCTATTTCAAATTATTCAGTTTAGTATAAGTAAACATTTTAGTTCTATTTGACCTATAGATAGGATCCTATCAAGTGCCACCATTCTAGGCCACAGTGGACCTGGGAGTGATGGCAATGCAGGGATGCTCCACATTCCCCAAAGCTTCAGCATTACTGAAACCTCACCATCAGATTCTTTATTGTCATATCCAGGACACTCATTAGGGGGTCTTACCTCTCTGCAGAGAAGCAGTCAGTGTATCCTACAGCAGTTCACAATATGTCTTTCTCATCCATATTCAATGGTTTGTATAATGGGAGGTTAGTGGCCATATAGTTGCTGTTTTGAAGAGTGCTGTTTCCAGGATTTGTTCAAAACAGCACATAGTATTCTTGCATAGTTCCCATCTAGCTTTTTATTCAAAAATTTTATTTAAGTTCAATGTTTTGTTTGATTTGGTTTGGTTAGGTTTTATGGCATATCAACCATTGTTAATTATTTAAAGCCAAATCCTTTTTATGCATATACTGAATATATGATTTGTAAATACATTTTGTAGATGACATTTTTAGACAAGCCTGGGCTATTTTTTTACTCACAGTTAAATGGTTTCAAGTATTTCTATTTAATACAAATAATTCTATTGATAGTAAATCTTTTTTGCACAAATTTAAATAGTTTCAAGTATTGCGATATAACAGTGACAATTTAATATCAGACATTTATTTGCATACATTTAGATGGGTATATATATGATTTATCATTGAATAGTTTGTTGGTAATTTCATTTTTAAACGACTAAGAACTTATTTGTTTGCACTCTAGTATGGCTACTATTTTTTCACAGTTAAAAAGTTTCAATTATTGCTCTCTAACACTAATTATTCTATTCAATATTAATCATCTGTTTGCAGTGAAGTGGTTACAAGTATTGCTATTTAACACTAATTTATTCTATTGAACCCTATTCATTCATTTGCACTCATTCAAATGGTTCCAAGTATTGCTATGTATCACTAACAATTCAATTAAACATTAGTCATTTGTTTACACACAGTTAGATGAACAAACAGTTCTATTTCTAAGAATTCAATTTATCATCAGTCATTTGTTTGCAAACAGTTCTATTTGATAGATAGAACCATATCTGGTGATACTACTCCAGCTCAGACTTGCAATGTAGGGATACTTCACATTCTCCAAAGCTCCAAGTGCCTCACCATCAGATGGTTTTGTGCCATATCTAGGACACTTGTAGGGGTCGGGATTTTATCCCTCTGCAGAGATGCAGTCTGTATATTCTACATCCCCAGCCAACTGGGTTGTATTAAAATTCAAGTGGTGCAACCATATAGTAGTACTGACATTGCTACAAAAAACAGGAATTCTTCCAAGCTGTAGCTTAACTTAATAATACTGCAATATTAGAGGTAACTAGTGTGGATTGTCTAAAATGTCATCAAATGGAGTAAAATAAAATAAAAACACAACATAATTATATGATGCATATCAGGAAAAAGTTGCCAACAGATGGCCATTCACAGCAATGACATATCTTTGCAATTACTCAATATCCTTTTTGTTCATTCACAGGTAATATGTTTTTAGACTTTTTAGAGTATTTTTAATCAAATCTAACAATTTTTCTTTTCTATTTTTCCCAAGGAAGTAATTATTTCATAGCATTTAACAGTAACCTCCTTTCTTCAAAATTCAACATGTATAACATTTTCATTGATAAGTTAATAAAGTTAATTAAACCTTTTTCCCCGCCTCCAGGAAAAACTTGTACATCATGATTATAAATCAACTTTGTTAAAGTATCTTCAGCATAAATTTATTTTTGATTTTATTAGATGAAAAATTTAATTTTCTACTAGAATTTCATTTAATCTACTTCTGTTGCTTTTTACCACCACTCTCATATTATTTATTTTTCTTCTGTAAAATAACCAGGGTGGATTAAAACTAAAGAATAAGAGTTTGTTGATATTTGAACTTAAATCCCTTTTTGTTAGGAAGTCCATATTTCAAGGGCAGCTGTATTACCAATTAAGCAACAAAAGATATTGGTTATAGAAGCTCAAAACAAACTCTATAAGAGTAAGGATAAAATAAATAATTATCTCCCTTAGATAATTTGTATGTCCAATTCGGGACCTATAAAGGGTCACATGACAGTTCCCAAAACCTATTCTCAATCTCTATTTACCTCTGGTCTTTAAACTGTTGTCTCTAACTACTGCTAAGGAACAATAAAGCCACATGGCTATCTTACCTATCCTTATCAAGTTAACTTTTTTTTTGATTGGTACCCCTTCTACATACTGCTTGTTCTTGGAACAATATGTATATAATTGTAGCTGTTGGGACATGTTTGTGTATTCTTACCTATAAATATCACTATATAAGTACATTGTTTAAATAAAATGTTAAATGTTCTTGTTATGTATAAATGAGTTGATCTGGTCTTTTCTTCTGTTGTATTCAGTGTTAGTATATAACAAATATAAGGTTTTTTTTAAGAAAGTAAAGATATTGGACTGATATAGAAGAGCTGGAGGCAGCCATTTATCAATAAAGGTCATTCAGTTGGTTTTCTGTTTAGAAAACATTTTTATGTTTTTATACACTGTAAATATTGTAGATTTTACAAATATCAGACAAATTGTATAAAGATAATTATAATTAATTATCTCTCTTAGATAATTTGCATCTCCCATAGGGTGTCATATGACAGTCCCAGAAACCCATTCTCAGTCTCTTTTCACCTTTGGTCTTTGAACAGTAGAGATATTGTCTCTGACCCTGCCAGGAAACAGTAAAGCCACATGGCTACCTTACACACCCTTATCAAGTAGATATTAACCCAATTCCTCTACTACAAGCAGGATGTGACACAAGGTCAATCTTTCTAAAGCAGAGTACATCTGGTTTGAATTTAAAGTTTTCCTACTACACTGGTTGCCTAAATAAGGCTAAACAGTCTACTCCTATTATTTACCCATTGCTAGTGGGAGAACAGATGGGTTCATGCCTTTATGATGAGCATTAATACAAAGTGAAATGCGAACAACTTTATCTAAAATTTGAACTCAAGAAGTTGATTCTATTTTCTACAGCGATAACAATTACATTAAGTGCATCTCTGTTTTGTACCCCTTCTATATACTGCTTGTTCTTGGAACAATATATATATAATTTATAGTGTATCTCCTTATCAAGTAAACCTTTTTCTATTTTGTACCTTTTGTAATGTTCAGAGCTATTCTCCTTCACCACTTTTATAATCTTCAAGATTATTCCTCATCACACTTTTGTAATATTCCATGAAGTGGGTAATTTTGTCCAATACTTAAAATCTCTTCATTTCTTGTACACTGCTGAATACTGAGTATGGAATGCTAAACAATACAAACTCACAACGTTACATTTCACTTATACTTTGCATATGTCTTGACTCTCATCTGACCCATTTATATATCCACCACTTTTAGTCATGTGAATTCCAGTTGCACAATCCATTTCAACACTTGTGTTTAAAGGCTAGAGATCCGCGTTCACACCATGAGTAGGTATCAGTACGTTCTTCTACATAATAGTACCTCTTCCACATACTGCTTGTTCGTGGAACAATATGTATATAATTAAGTGCATCTCCTTATCAAGTAAACCTTTTTCTGTTTTGTACCCCTTCTACATACTGCTTGTTCTTGGAACAATATGTATATAATTCTAGCTTTTGGGATATGCTTGTATATTCTTTCCTTTTAATATCCCTATATAGGTATGTTGTGTATATAAAATGTTAAATGTTCCAAGTATGTAAAAATGAGTTAATTTGGTCTTTCCTTTCATTGTGTTCAGTTTTAGTATATCACGGATAGACAAATGCTAATATTGATATTTGGAGAGTGAGGACTTGACTAAAACATTTTTCCACCACAAAGCATCTTATACAGGATTCATTCATTATATCTTCAAAATGTTTAATTTTCTACCATTTTTCGCTTGTTATCGTTGTAATATTTTCTGTAATTATCAGATAAAGCATTACCAATGAATATCATTATCAATAAAACAAAGTTGGTGATAAATAAGAAAAATTGTATTTGTTTAGACTTGGCTCCTGTAACTAATAGTCTTCGTGATCTAATTAGTGAGACAGCTGTCCTGGATAGACAAGCTTCCAAAGAAAAAGACATATGGGGATAAATCTCCCAGAAGGGTTTTTTTTATCCTCTCTCAACCTGGCTTATAAATGATTACAATGAGAATTGTAATAAAAAAATAAATAATGAGATAAAAAATACATCTTCAGAGTTTTTCATTATATTTTCACTAATTTCTAATTTTTTGTGTAAAAAGGTAGAACTTTATCCTTGAATCTTATATGAAATATAGATTTATCATTGTAATAGAATATAAAATTCAGCAGGAAATGATTCTAGATATAATGGTTGCAGTTGGTTGGTTGGTTGGTTGGTACAAAGGAGGATATTTGAGTCCCTACTCACCAAAATCTAATATGACCATCAGTATATCAACTGATTCACTAACACAGAATAAACAGAAGGAAAAACAAGATAAGCTCATTTATACATATTGGAACATTTAATACATGCCTAATAAACATGCAAGAATATTCAAACATCTCCCAACAGATGAAATGTGCACATTTTGTTCTATGAACAAGCAGTTTATGAAAAGTGTTCAAAAATGTTAAAAGTCTTGTTCAATAGTTTAACCATGAGGGCTTAAAACAAGACAAAGTCCACTGCCAAAGTTGGAAACAAAGTCTCTCTTCTGTTGATTGAACAGAGATAAAATGGCACACATTTATTGTTCAAAGAATAGGGGAGAAAAAAAGCCGATATGGATTATAGGGCTGATATGTGACCATCAAGATACATTCCTTTTTCTTGAGAGACTCTCATTTATTGTCCCTCTGCAGTTGACTACAATAATAATGTCAAAGTATTGGCTTAAAAAAGAATCTTATGATTTTATACAAAAGGCAGAGGGATTTTAAAGTAATTTTGTTGAAAAATAATGCATTCCATATCATATCAAATATGGGAAAATTTATGGTTTATACATATATAGGTTTTTAGACATTTCATGTGTTAATTTTTTTGATAATATGAAATAAATATGTGTATTTTTTGATATTTTAAATATTAGCTAAATACTTGACAATTGTAATTTACTTCTTTCAACATTTAAATTTTCTAACAGTCTAGAAGTGTGTAAATCAAATTAATACTTTGTAGGACAATAAACATCGAAAAAATAAAAATTTTAAAAAGTCTTCTTTTTCAGAAATTTATTTGTCATTATCTGGAAAGGATAAAGGGAAATGATATAAAAAAGAAAATATAAAAAAAGTTAAAACAAAAGCACAATATAAGATGGAGACGTGAGAGAATAAATATATATCATTTTTTCTATTCTGGTTTATTCCAGAAATTATTTCTTTTGTTTTACTGTGTAGGAATCTGGAAGGTATACTAAGGCATTTTGAAGGTGTTGACAATTTTTCCTTTTCCATATTTATTGAATAATTTTTTTAAAAATCTTCATGCCTTTCTTTTCCTTCTACTCACACCAATTCTACCTAACACTTTTCTTTTTTTAATTTGTCTTTTTCCTTGCTCTCCCTGTGGGTTTAGCTTCTTTTTTCACCCTTGTTAAGCTGAGGTTGGGTAACTCTCAAGAAATAATTTGAAAAAAATAACAAGTTTCAACCTTCAACAAATACAAATAACTATGCACTAACATATGTATTTATTCCGACAGAAGATTGATCCAATCATGCAACTTAAGATTTAAAGAAAATAAAAATTTGTTATATATATATATATATATATATATATATATGTGTGTGTGTGTGTGTTTGTAGATATATATAGATATATATATATGTGTATGTAAATATATATATGTGTGTATATCAGTGTATGTATATCAGTGTGTGTATATATATATATATATATATATATATATATATATATATATATATATATATATATACAAATTGCTCTATCTTAAATATTGAGCACTGTTATGAAAAAGACTACCTGCCCAATATCTTTTATATTTTCAAGATATTAAATATCAATTTTCAGGTATATATATATATATATATATAGTATTCTTGGTCCAGTTAAACTGGAGTTGGGAGTAATTCCAGCAGGACACATTGAGCTCTTTACCTTGTTTTTTCTTAAAGAATTTATTGCTCTGTATTATTGGTACATTGAACTCTTTACGTGAAGAAGTCCAGTTAATTTTTTTTCGTGTTTTTGGAAATTTCAAAAATGCGTAACAGGATCGAAATAAATTTATAATCCTATGTGACCGGTTTCGTTGTTTTTTCTTAAAGTATATATATATATATATATATTACATGGTAGTGTCTGTGACCATGAGTTTTATGCATTACGCATTTGTCAGATATATATATATATATATATATATACTTATATATATATATATATATATAAATTAAAATATGATTTCATATACAAACACTTTCATCCCATTTCTGGTAGTTTCATGAGGTGTTACTTATTATCAAGCATGCAATATTGCAAGACTGAAATTTTAAAGCATATATGTAGCTCGATCTTTTGGTGTTGAGTATTGTAATTTAGTATCAGGAAGTTCTTTTTTTATTCTCTCTCTCTCTCTCTCTCTCTCTCTCTGTATATATTTATATAAGAAATGAATAACTGATACTATGGAAACTACCAGTGAAATATTTTAAGAATTGTGTTGATAGGGATGGTGATCAAGTGGTGACTGAAATGATATCCTAAATGTACTCCTATAAAAGTGTTAACATCTTTTGAATCACACTATATATATATATATATATATATATATATATATATATATAATTTGCTCTATTTATAAATATTGTTCAATATTAATGATAGAGCATGTATATCTATGTTTGGATAGCTGAGACACAAAGTTAACATCACTTGGTGACTGACTATTTCTCACTGTATGATCACTAGACTATATATATATGAGTATGTATGTATGTATGTATGTATGTATGTATGTATAAGACAGAAATCAAAACCACATGTTGCTACAAATAGTTTTACCTTTTCAAAATCATCATACATTATAACATTTTTTAGAACTTGAGTCCTAAAAGTGAAACGACAGTCTAGTATATAGAAAACATAAAAGTGAAACAATAGTCTAGAAAGCATGGAACAGGAAATCATGAGTCATAATGATCTAATAAAATTTTAGCAGAACAACGAAAATAAAACAAAGTTCTGATACACATTAAAATATGTTTAATTGAATGAAATGGTGACATGAAAACAAGTTCATATTACACTTTTAATTCCACCATAATTTTACTGGAAAAGAAAATTAAAATCTAAAATTTTACCTTAGAATTTATGAATTCTTAACTTTTAAGTAAATTACTACACACTGGATTTTTTTCAAAGCCATTTTTATTAAAATTATTGTTCGATAAAGTTCTTTTGGTATCTTTTGTAATTGAGCATCTGGTTCTATTTCCTATTCTGTGCCTTCAATATATTACACTCTCATCTCACAAATAGGTTCTTCAAAATGTTGTACTATTTGATGATCAATAAAAACCAAGGATGAAGAACCCAATCTGCACTACTACTTGCCCATAGCTGGGTGTGGGGAGAAGAGATAAGTTCATGCCTTTCCCAAGATCTGAACTTGTGTCATCATTTCCTATGATGATAATCATTATGCCATATGCACCTTTTGGATTCAGACAGTAGAAGTAAAATTCTTAGGTTCTAAGTTTTCTGTTGAAGTTTCTTTCTCCTCAGTTGATAACCATACTGATGAAGTTATCTGTGACCCTTTCAATGAATGACTCTTATGGTAAAGCTGAGCTG
Organism: Sepioteuthis lessoniana; assembly: GCA_963585895.1. Lineage (NCBI taxonomy): Eukaryota > Metazoa > Mollusca > Cephalopoda > Myopsida > Loliginidae > Sepioteuthis > Sepioteuthis lessoniana. The sequence goes on from OY757907.1 coordinate 131,637,788, forward strand.
GGTAGATTGTTGCTCAGGTCCTAGAACACTTTACAAAGGTTTTCAGTCAAGATTGTTTTCTCTCTCTGTGGTATATATTAAGTTTTAACTTAGTGTACATTCCAGTAGAAAAAATAAAATTGAAATAAAAGCTAAGGTTTCAGTTTGGTTTCTTTGTTTAATGGCATATCAACTCTTTTTAGGTTATTTAATGCCAAAGCCATTCTCCTAGAAGAACAGTAGTGGTACTATTTAACCCATAGCTGGGAGGATAAGGGGGTTCATACCTTTCCCAAGGGTATTTGCCTGAAAGCGAATGTAATAGCGCGACTGGAGTACGAACTCACGTACTATGATTCTACAATCCATCGCTTTAACCATTACACCACGAGGACACGCCCAGAAATAAAAGCTAAGTTTTATTATTTACTTTCAATCATAATTTTCATAACCTCAATATATTTACTTACCAAAGTGAGTTAATTACTTCACAAAACCAAACCTTCAATTTTTCTATTCAAGTTTTTTTTTATTATTGTAAGATATTTGATGCATTTTTTATTGATATCTATTATTAATTCATCAAATTTTAGAATAGATATAGCAATTAAACAATATGTATACAAATATTGTCATCCACAGACAGATTGTTTTGTTGCATCACAACTCATCAGTGTGGCTAGACACATTGGATGCTTCAAGCTGGGATCAAAACCCACCTAACTTTATGTTAAACTGATAACATATCGCTTAGTCATTCAGCGACCAAATGTCTGCTCAGGAAATGAATGATTATGTAATAACTTTTCATTTGTTTACACGTTGTGCTCTCAGATACCGGAGTGCTCAATTTGTAAGAAGAACTTTGCATTACACTAATGGCAGCCGTTAATTCAGAATGCCCAACCTCTACAGATTGATTGTTTTGTTGTATCACAACTCTTCAGTGTGGTTAGACATGCTGGATGGCTCAATATGATCAAAATTTTACAGTAAAAGTGTTTTTATTACGTAAAATCTTTTACCGTACACTATTCATGAAAATGCAGAGAAATATCACAACATATTTCAACTATGAAATGAAATAATAATAAAATAGGATAAAAACTCACTACTCAGAGTTTCACATTGCTTATCTTGCTAGTATTCAACATATCTGAATTTGTTAGATTCAATTGAACAAATATGTAATCTTTTTTTGAGTCATGTGACTTTAGTGGTTGACATACAAAGTTAAGTGGCTCAATCAGGTGACAAGTTAGGCAGTAAATATTTACTTCATGGTGGCATTTAGCTACCAACTCTGATATTTTATTTAGCAAATTATTTGAATCCAGAAAACTTATTCGATAGTATTTTTCTTCTAAATGCTATTTACAATTTCTCAAACCCAAATTACAAGTATAAGTTGGGAAGGAACTAGAGATTAAGTGGTCTATCCAAAAAAGAGGGGAGTTGGCAGCTAAATGCTGCCATGAAAGTAAACATCTACTTTGTAATTTGGCACCTGATTGAATCACATGACTTTGTATGTCAACCTCATGATATTCACATCACTCAAACAAGAGGGAATAATTGTTCAGTTGAATATGAACAATGTGAATCATTGAGTTGTGAGTTTTATCCAATTTTATTATTATCTTATTTCATATATATATATATATATAGATGTCAAAGTAAATTTACGGAAATAAGTACAACGGTATGAAGATTTTTCTATTTTCTTCATATATATATGTATATATATATATATATATATATATAACGAGTAAATCCATATAATGGTTATGCAATACATTTGTTAGTACATACATACATTATAAGTATAAAATGTATATCATTGTACAATATGCATGTATAAGAAGCTAGACGGCAATTACACAAGAATGTTGCGAGCAATATTGAACAAGTCCAGGCGGCAACACCCCACAAGGCACCAACTATACAGCCACCTGCCTCTCATCACAAAAACTATCCAAGTTAGACGAACCAGACATGCAGGACACTGCTGGAGAAGCTGGGATGAGCTCATAAGTGATGTACTCCTACAGACCCCCACATATGGCCGAGCAAAAGCAGGACGACCAGCTCGAACCTACATACAGCAGCTATGTGAGGATATGAGATGTAGCATGGAAGACCTGCCAGAGGCGATGAATAATAGGGAGAAGTGGCGAGAGAGGGTCAGGGATATCCGTGCTGGTGGCATGACATGATGATGATGATGATTAATATATACCATGAATATTTCCTGAGTACACATTATGAGCATGTACATATGTGTTCACACAATAGGTGTGTATGTATATGTACATTATGTGTTGATCTGTATGCATTAAAAGTATGCATGTGTGTATACATTACATGAGTGTGTACATTATAAGTTTCTGTATACATATACATAAATGTGAGAATACTTTATAAAGGTGGATATTTTATAAATGTGTGTGCGTATACTCAATACATGTGTTTTTACATTATAAGTGTATATTTACGTATTTACATTATAACTGTATCTGTGTGTACTGTATGAATCTGAATGTGTGTTTATATATAAGAATATATCTGTGAATTACTTCAATTTATCTTGTTCTAAAAGCTCTTATTTTTCTTCGTTCTCAATCTGTAATGGCAAAGTTGAACAAAGCTGATAAAGTACAAGAAAAAATATTTTTTTCCACATAATTTTGTTTACATGTTTCATTTAGTTTATAAAGTTTTATTTACAGTGTCACATGAGAGCTTAAGCTGTCTGTTTTTATTTGAAGGATGCAACTTAATCTTGTTAAATATCAGAAGAGGAAATCAAAAATAAATACCAAGAAAAATCATTTCCATTTTATTTCTGACATTCCACTCTTTAACAGTTAGCTGATCATGTTTCTGAAAATTCAATAATTTTCTTTTCTTGGTTATTTACTCAAACATAAAAATAGTATTTTAGAAAATGCACATGTTTGCTTTAAGGATTTAAAGCTGGGATCACCAATGAGATCAATATTTACCCAATATGGTCAATGGGACTATCCAAATACAAATCAGAAGATGAAATGAAATAAAGAAATAAAAATTAACTAATCACTCTACCTATACCAAATGACGGCAAACAGGGTCTTCACTCTGAGTATTTTAATTGTACATTTATTTCTTATTAATTGTATATTTATTCCTTAGTCTGGATTTCCATTTTATATTATATTCAGTATTTTCTATATTTCTAATAACTGCCACAATATTAAGCAATTTTTTCTTTTTTTTTTTGTATCCCTATGTTTCAAAACTGATATTTACTGGAGAGGATACAAAAGAACAGTTTGGCAGGATTTGGTACTCAGTTTCCCACACTAATTCATATGGAAATCGCATGTTTACCAATTTATTTATTGTATATATCTGTGGGATGATGAGGAATCAAGTATTTTATGAAGGAGTCAATGGTCTAAAGAGTTTGGCAATCTCTGATCTAAAGAATTTTTTTGTAAATTCTATGTTCTTCTAGGGATTTTTTCCATCTCTTATATTATTGTTTATTTATTTCCTTTCATTTTTGTTTTTTTTTGTTTTTTCATTTGTTAATCCCAGTCAGCAAGGCATGGAATACACTGTCTCCTGCAATAAGGCAAGATCACACCAAAAAGGGTTGCCTCAAGTATGGCACTAAACTATATTTGATGGTGAGGCTCCAGTTCTGGAGATCTAAAGGGTACAGAAAATCCCTTCATTGACATTACTCCCAGGTCTACTCTGGCCTGGAATGATATATCTCTTTAAAAATCATTTATATCTAATCAGACTGTGCAAAAAAAACAAAACTCTTAAGAAACAACTACACAAAAAATGTAAATATGATAATACAACGAGCATGATTCTCTAAACTCAAAGCATAAAATAACCGTTAATAGTTTGAAATAGAAATGTATTTAACAATTAAACTGTGTACTCATGCTAAACTGAATTGTTTTAAATAGAACTGATTATCTACATAAAAATGGATGTGCCCATGGTATAATGGTTATCATCGTAGGAAATGGACATGGCGACACAAGTTCAAATCCTGGACGAGGCTGATTGCATTTCACATAGCACTAATATCCTTGAGAAAGGTATGAATCCAATTATTCTCCCTCCATCTATGGGTAAATAGTAGGACAGACTGGGTTCTTCAGCCTTGGTGAAGCAACTAGTCTAGGAGAAGGAAAACTCTGAATTCAAACCTATCAAACTCCGCTTAAAAATTTGACCTTGTGTCATATCCTACCCAAGCAGAGGGGTTGGTAAATAGGATCTATATAAAAATGGATTTGGTGTTAAATAACCTACAAAGGTTGATATGCCATAAAACCCAACCAACCAACCAACCAACCTAGACTGGTTGACATGCAATTAAAATCGATCAATCAATCTTCGGGGGTCAGAATCAGAGATAAAGTCAACATATGTGAAAACTTGGACCTGAAAAATGAATAATTAAAATGATAATAATGAAAATAGTCTATTGACGCTTGTTTACAGGTTGTTGTTTTTTTGTTTTGTTTTGTTTTGTTTTTATTCATTTGTTCTTTTTAACTGTTTTATTTTTCCAAATTCCCATTTTTGTTCTTTGATACTAAGAAGAAAAGAAGCCTGTTTGGTCTGAAGAAAAGTCATGGCAAAGTCCAGCAGGAAGTCTTCAGATGCCAGCATGCCAACGACCTTCTTAAATTAATGTCTGTCAGCATCACCACCAAGTCTTTAACAATGAATTGATTTATTGACAATGGTGAGAGGATATAATAAATCAGAGTGCCTTCCGGAAAAGAGAGAAGAAAAGAAAAAAGAAAGAAAAAGAGAGAGGTGCAAAAAATCAGTCATCTAGAAGAAAGAAATAAAATCCTGACCCAGTCAATTCATTATAGATCAGCAGAATAGATTTACATTTGAATGCTTCTCTCTCTCTCTTGCTTCATTTAACTGCTTTCCATTCAGCTTGATTAATGCCGATAAATATGATATCTTATTGACATAATTTAATGGTGTATTGTAATCTTACATTAATTAATTTTTTTCTCCTAGGAATCTTCTTTTCTTTTCTTTTCTTTTCTTTTCTTTTTTCACATTTTTGGTTCAATACATAAAAATTTTTTTTTAATTCTTTTCAGAAGAATTCAAGGAATTTGAAGAACAGAAAAGATGGACCAACTTCTGGAATTCTGCATTTGAAAAGAATTTATATAGATACTGGAATCCATTTCAGGAGTTATCTTTCATATGAAACAGAAATAAAAAAAAAGATTTTCTGAGGAGTTTTGTGTTAAATTATATTAGTGAAAATAGATAAATATTTTATTAAACTCTACCTGCTTCATATTAAGCAATATAAATGAATAGAACAGAAAAAAGTGTAAGAAAATAATGTTATACCAAAAACTGTTTAGACAATTGAACTTCTTTGTATTCTTAATGATCTTATTACATTTCAGCTGATTCACTCTTCGGCCCTCATCAGGTATAAAATCCAAAAGAAAAAAAGAGAAACTTATTTTTCCTTCTCTTTTTCTCTCATATTATACATCTATTGTAAGTTTATGCTAACCCACCCACAGCACACACAGATGATTGACTACAGTGGATATATACAGCAGCAGCCAATCAGTACCTTTAAAAATGCATGTTTTCTTAAGGAAACCATTTTTTTCTTTGCCTTCAAATAAGAACACAGACCCTAATAGAGTGTATCTCTCTACAGCCAGTCAGCAAGTTGGGGTTTTCTTTGTTCTCAACATGTATGCATTTATCCAACCCCCTCTTCCAAGAGTAGGATGTGATACAAGGTCAATTTTTAAGCAGAGTACAGTTATTTTAAATTCAGTTTTCCTTCTCCTTGAACCAACGTTAAAGAACACACTCTGTTCTACTATATACACATGGCTGGATAGGAGAACTGACTGATTCATGCCTTTCCTAAAAGTATTAGCTTTAAGTGAGATACAAACTGCTTTATCAAGGATTTGAACTCAGGTCACCAATTACATTCCCAATGATAACAACTATTGTGCTAAATGTACTTCCTTGTTCTCGACATGGATACATTTTGGCTCAAATTCAATGTTAACAAAAGGTGAACATTTTGCACCACAAAACTTTTATTATTTTATTTTATGGAATAGATATTTCATAAAATTTTGACCAGTTATACATTTGTCTTCATTCTATGTTATTTTCTGGAAAATATTTTATAGATGGTATTGATACCATCCCGGTAGATATCCATACCACTGCACACTTGGCGAAAGTTGAAGAATCAATTAAGTAAAATAGTCTGTTAATTGACTTTAAGAATATTGAAAGAGGTTCAATTGTCTAAACAAAATAATTTTGTTTAAATGTTAATAATACTTCTCCGTTAACTAGAAAATAATTCTGTTTAAATGTTTTATGACTTTATAAAAAATTCCTTCTACACTTTACATTTCAATTGCAAAATGTTTTACAGAGCCAATAACTCTGTTCTTATGTTCATATCAATAATTAGTACTTACAAATAAAGGATAAAAAAGATAAGCATTGTTATATGACACAGTGGAAGTTACTCCTCTGATGTCGTAAAAGCAATAAGGTACTCACCATCGTATCAGGATTCAAATGAGCACCCAGTTACCAGACAAGGGAATAAACCATTACTAGGTACAGTCATTGCACATGTAATGCAGAAAGGTTAACATTTTTCCATCACCTTATCCACACTGAAATATATTTACAAGTAAAGGATACTAACTAACCAACAGTATAACCTGCTCTGTTAGTAGAGTTCCATATTTCCAACTATTAGCGTTTACACCAAGATAAAAATATAGGTCCTCAACTAAGGATTTTCAAGTAGGGCAGATCTTCTTTGGAGCTATACAATCATTCTAACCCAATATTCTCCATTAGACTATGAGACATATTAAACTAAGCTTAACAAATATCATAACAAACCTGTACTGAAGATATAAGAATTTGTCATTATTTTATCCATTAGGTTCCCTGTTTCCTTGATCCAGCAATGGAGAACCTTTTCACATTTAAGAGACACATGAAAACTTATTGTTTATTAATGAGGCCAAACTCAGAAAAGGTTTAGAATGTATTCACCCATCTCCTCCACCATGAGTGACTCAAGATTAGTTTTTAAGCAAAATAAAGCAGCTTTGAATTCAGTTTTCTTTCTTCTAGATGGGTTGCCTAAGCAAGGCTAAATAACCTGGTCTGCCCTACTATTTACCCATAGCTGGGGGCAGGAAGAAGTGATAGATTCATGCTTTTTCCAAGGGCATTTGCATGAAGTGAAATCCAAGCAGCCTCATCCAGGAATTGAACTAAGGTCACTGATTGCAAAACAAAATCAAAAGTTTATCTTTTTGTTACAAACCAAATATAATTGATAAATATTAGTTAACCATATTTTAAGACAAACTTTACCAAACTTTTACTGACTTCTTTGAAATTACATTTTGTGAGAAAGCATTGGAATAAAGTTAAAGATTTTTATTGATCTCTTGACAAGGTCTCAGAAAGCCAAACTTGAAGGCTTAGAAGTAGCTTTAAGATAGAAAGTTTACCACATTTGTAAAGTAAACTTAATATCAATAAAAGCCAGCAGTAATTATATCAGAGATTGGTGCTACACAATATTCCTATCTCAATTCCCTCCATTAGATTCTGTGAAAAATTATGCACAAATTTCAATATAAACTAATAATGAAGATGTAAGAATTTTTGTCTTCACTTCATTTTAGCTGAAAGAATAAATCTCAATAAGAAGCCATGCAAATTTACTTTTTGCTTATAAAGAAGAAATAGAAATTGAAAATATCTCATGCTTAGCAGCATTTAACATGAGCGAATAAAGAAAAACAATTGAATTTTGATGCAATGACTGAGCTTGTTCCTACATTAATCATGAATAAATTTGAATCAAGCAACATGTCTAAGCCTGATAATGAATTTTAATTAAATAATGGATGCTTAAAGGCTTATAATATTTTATAGATATTAATGGTGTCTGTCATGGTTGACAGTGAATGTGACAGCTTCTATCTGCTATCACTTGGGCAAGTAAGAATAAAAGAGAATGCTTTGAATGGTATGATATTTTGTCAGGATATCTGATCATTGAACAAAGTAAATGGATAAGTAGATTCATGCCTTTCCAAAGGGCATTAGAGTTATCTGATCATTAACAACTTCAGATGAAATTTGTTCCTTAAATCTGTTATTTGTAATGAAAACAATTATGCCAATCAATATGTCCAAGAATATATATATATATATATATATAAATTTTTATTGACCTTGACATTGTGTTGAATGTGCCCACATGGGAAAGGAAATGAATATAGTATCTTGATTAACCTTGACTTTATTTTGAATGTGTCATCTTGGGGAAGGGAATAAATACTGTACTTTGTAGCAGAAAGAAAATTGAAATTTTTGTTTGGCACGTAATTTAATTTGACCGTTAGAGTCGCTGAACATTTTCACCCAATCAGGATGACCTGTCCTATTCAGCCCAAATCATATTTCCTAGCAGCACTAAAAATTGAAGAAAGCCCACGAATCTCTCTCTTGCTCAGAAATCCCCAAAGGGAACGGACGTCTATTCGTCTGCTTCTGAATAGCCGTAGCAGCATCAACCATTATGAGGAGAGCCATCTAGTTTATGGATCCTTTGGGTCTATTCTTCTAGACCAAGGGATTCTAGTTAAAAACAAATTAGATGATACACTTTAACAACTTCCTAACTTCTTTCCTTACAACGAGACCTTGCAGCATACCAACGTAAACACCTCAACTTCATGCTGCGATTAAAACCTTCCTTTAAAACCTAATGACGTCTTCATTCTTCTCCATCACCTTTATTTTCTATCAACATTTAGTGAGGGGATAACTACCAATGAAATACCAACGCCACCAAAGTAATACCATCAATAACAACAATAATAATATTAATAATAATGTTATCCCCATCGCTATAACTTTCATCAACATTGTTAAAGGAGGAAGTGAATAAATACTTGGATGGGTCTGTTTTGCTTTTCCTCAACATTCAACAATTAACCAATTTCCATTGTTTGTTTAATTGATTAATTAATCAAAAATAAATGAGCATTTTATTAATCTGATGTTGCCAATTTTCACTGTTTGGCGATCTAACTGTGATGTTAACTGTTAATATTCTTGCCAATATCACATTTGAAAGAAATCCCTGTTGTATAATTGCTAAAATGCTGGACTGCAGCCTCAAAATAAGTCAGTTTGAACTCTTAATTTTGTGGTAATGTTTACTTTTGATTTAATACCTTTGGGAAAGGCATGAACCCTTATATCCCACCTAGCTATGATTTAAATAATATGACTACTTTTCTTTTACGTGGATGACTTTAGCATTAAATAACCCATGAAGGTTAATATGCAATTAAATAAAGAAACCATCACATATGTGCCATATATTTTCATCTTGTTTTTCTTACCAAATTATCTGTATATGTATAAATTTCAAGTTCCAATTCTTATTGATCAGTGGACAAAAAAACAAATAAAATGAGAACCAAACCCACCTATTCCTTAATCCTTTCTGATCACAGAAACTAACATTTCAATCTGGAAGTATTAATTAGTGATAAATTTCTGACAGAAAATGAAAGAATAGCATTACTTTTTAGTTTAGTTTTAACAATCTACAATTTTCTTTATTTATAATGATCAATTTTTGACTAGTCTTTCTTTTCTCATATTTTTGTTTATACTAATAACTAGGCATTCCAAAATGGGGGATGTCGATGGAACCAAGCATTTTTTATTAAGGGTAAACATGGATGCCCTATACCAACTATAAAATGACTTCATATCAAATCTAACTTAATGGGAAATCAGATAAATACAACTAGAAATAATAGTGGAAATCATCATTTTCATGTCATGCTGCCAGCACAGATATCCCTGACCCTCTCTCGCCACTTCTCCCTATCGTTAATCGCTTATGGCTGGTCTTCAGGGTTACATCCCGTATCCTCACAGAGCTGCTGTATGTAGGTTCAAGCTGGTTGTCCTGCTTTTGCTTGGCCATTTGAGGGGGTCTATAGGAGAACATCACTTATGAGCTCATCCCAGCTTCTCCAGCAGTATCCTGCATGTCTGGTTTGTCTAACTTTGATAGTTATCATGATGGGAGTTCGGTGGCCGTACAGTTGGTGCTTTGTGGGGTGTTGCCTCCGGGACTTTGATAAAGCATTGTCCATCATTATGATTTTTAATAAGTCTTTCTTGTCTCTCATTTCTATTGATATTTTATTGACACTCTCAAATCAATATTCTAAATAAATAACATATATAATAACAAATAGAATAAGCCTCAACAGAGATTTAAATTCACATTCCTCATTCTTCGGTGCATATCTTATCATTACCAGTTTGGTTATAAAGACTTTACAAGAAGGATGTAGATCTTTTCCATGAACAATTAGATTACCAGAGTGGCATGCTAAATAATTTCCCTCTATGGCGTCTTTGAGAGAAATGGTATTTACTTGTTAGTACTCATTTCATCTTTAAGTAATATGTGACAACTTGTACTAGATTACATAGTACTGAAGGAGAGAAAAACCCTTAACCTAACCTATTATTGAATGGCCAAGATAAATTGCTTTTGCAGGGTTAAAGGGCACCAAATACTCTACTATTTAACAATAGCTCCAGGGAAAAATGAATTCATGCCTTTCTCAAAGGTATTAGTGTAAATTGAACGCAAACTGTCCCAGCCAAAGCTTGAAACTGTCTTGCTAATTTCATTTTCTCTACTACTAGGCTACCCACATTTCCATAGTTTCCCTGCAAATATCATCACTCAAATAAGTCATGTAGCTATGAGTTATAATAGAATTCTGTTTTTCTCTTTATCATGAAGTAACAACATTATTAATATCTGTTTTCTTGGCCTCTTGTAGAGATAATAAATAAATCTGTATCTACCCTTGTACAGTGTCAATGTCAATGCAGTAAGTTGCACACCATTCCTGAATTACCCAGATACTTCTCTTGAAAGTACATTGATGGACTCTAAGAGCTTTAATTAAGAATTAAACAAATTAAATATTTAGCTAGGTGGTTCATTTCTTTTGCTCTTCACTGTATAAACTTATCAAAAGAAAAAGTTTTCTCTTGAATTCAACAAGTGTTTGAGATATTGGGATTAGAGAAAATTCTCCTGGTTTATCTTTCTCGAAAGATTTGTTAAATTGCGTGACAAATTATATATCATCAGATTTTGTAAATAAGAATCTATGACAGAAAGTATGACAAAATTTGCTGATTGACAAGTGACTTTGTAAAAAGGAAAATTTATATCTAAAAGGAATTTCAAGGAACAAGAATGGAATTTAAAATATAAATATATCCTCAGGTCATTTTGAAAAACATGTCAAATAAACAGCATAGCAGATAGCAAAAGGGTGGAATTGGATATAAATAGGAGCCAACAAATGTCAAGGTTTCAGAGAGAGAGAGAAATAGAAGTGTTTTTAAGGTGTGAGATCCAGAAAAGAAAAAAACATCAAAAGCACAGGATTTAAGTTTGCTGATGTTTCCACATTACTCAAGCAGAAAATAATAAAATTTTCTCCTGTCATCACAAATGAACTGTAATTTCAGTGGTCCTCTCCAACAGCCTCTTGAAAGATAAAAAATGAATACTCCTGTGTTTAAAGAAATGGTTGTTACAGTGTTGGTTCCCTTCCACCAGCCAACATTCACTCTATCACCCCTATATCCTGTTGTGGACAATACGCAATTTTTTTCAAATCTCTGGCTTTGTTACATCTTTAGGTTACAAAAGAAAGGAAAATTGTAGGTGAATCCAAATATTCCAATGAATTGAATACACAAACGTATTTGTACAGGGTGCAAAAGCAAAATATGGAATAATCTTTAAAACATTTTTTTTAATCTGATTAGTCCAATTAAAAAAAAATGCTATAAATCTAAATTTTCAAGATTAGTTCTATTATCAAAGCAATTTTTCATTAAAATTCAGCTCATTATGAGTGAGCAAGAAAAAGCAATAAAGAATCTATGATTTGCTTAACGCCAAAACCAAGCTAAAATTTCAAGGTCTACCATATACAAAGCAAAGACTTTTACAGAAAAAGAGCTTTTTAAGAAAAAAGAGGTGTGGATGATTGAGCAAAACACTAAAAGGAGGCTTTTTAAATGCTCTTGCTATGGTGATTAAGAGTGACCCCACAACATCAATAAGAAAGCACGCTAATGAATTAAAAGTCTACTAAAAAATTGTAAAGACAGCAATTAGACCAGATTTAAGCCCAGTGGTTAGAGTGTTCGCCAATGGCCCGGGAGACCTGGGTTCAATCACAGGTCGAGTCATACCAAAGACTTTAAAAATGGAACTTGATACCACCTTGCTTAACACTCAGCATTATAAGGTACGGTTCAAGGGTAAAGTGGAGCAATCCAGGGAATGGAGTAGCACCCTCCCCTACACCTCAGTGTAGTAGCTATCGAAAAGGGAGCCTTCGGGTCACCCTCAACTATGGTCGCTAACTTTACTTTTAACTTACTGATTACACTATATGGAGTGTTTTAAAAAACAAAACAAATGCAACTTCCCATCTAAATATTGATTCACTTAAGTCTATTGAGGAGGAATGGAATAAAATGTCTGAAGAATTTATTTTGAAAGCATGCAAATCATTATGAAGGCTTGTTGATAAAATAATTTAAAAAAAAATGGTGGCCATATTGAATAAATTTACTGTTTTGTGTTGATCTTCTTATTTTGTTTATTTTTTAAAATTAAAATTAATCTTGTTTTATAATAGAGTTGTTTGTTATTATACCAGAATATTCCTAATTTTGCTTCCACACCCTGTAAAGGCAGAGATATGATCATGTATAATAAATAAAGAACAAATCTTCTTATAACAACTAAAAGAAAAACATATCTATAGAATGAAAAACTTTAGAGAAATAATTATTCTCAATGATTAATAGCTAGAAGAAAAGAATGACTGAATTTAGATGATACCTGATATCAAAAGCACTGATCAATCAAGCTATTTGTTATTTTCTTGTCAGGAAACTAAAAATAAATCAAGTATATCATCAGAACTGACCCTGCATCTATTACTTTATTAAACATATGCTTGGCAACTTCATTCATAGCCAAGTAGTGCGGCCTCTAAGGATTTCTTTGTATGATTTTCTTATGTATTCATTGATAACATGTATATACATGTTAACTTTTGATCTTCTAATTAGTATCCTAAGAAAATGTCGTCACTGCTATTGTGCTAACAAAAATCTTACTGAAATGTCTTATTTTATTTTCAAAGTAAGATATGAACATTAAAAAGAGATCCGTGGTGTAATGGTTATCATCGTAGGAAAGGAACACGGAGACACGAGTTCAAATCCTGGACGAGATTTATTGCATTTCACATAGCACTAATACCCTTGGGAAAGGTATGAATCCAATTACTCTCCCTCCAGCTATGGGTAAATAGTAGGGCAGACTAGGTTCTTCAGCCTTGGTGAGGCAACTAGTCTAGGAGAAGGAAAACTCTGAATTCAAACCTTTTAAACTCCGCTTAAAAATTGACCTTGTGTCATATCCTGCCCGAGTGGAGGGGTTGGTAAATATGATTAAAAAGAGATCCTAACTCAGATATACTTTTTAACAGGTCCTTTTTTGGGAAGTTATCACAGGCAAAATTTGGATGAAATCAATTTAAAGTTCTTAGAAAAAAGTAAGTTATTGAAAGAAATGTGTTTTACCATAATCACGAGAGCTCAGTTGGCTGGGTTTCAAGAATATGCTGACTGGATCTCTGCAGTGGGGTATGACCCCCAACTGTCTGAGTGTCCTGGGGATGGCACTAAACTGCATATAATTGTGAGGCTTCACTTCTGGAACTTAAGAGAGTGTAGAGTTCCTTTCATTGCCATAACTCCCAGGTCCACTTTGACCCAGATTGATAGTACCAGTTACGATCCCATCTATGAGTCAAATAGACCTGTTTAACCACTCAAGTGTATGCAAACAGATGACTGATGTTAAATTGAATTGCTAGACTTACATAACAATTTCAACCAGACAATTCAACGACATACTGCTCCGACACTGTAATGCAGTTTATAACCAAAATCCGATTGACAGATGGGAGAAGGGATACATCCTCCATTTCCCTAAAAAGGGTGACTTCGGATTAGCCAAGAACTACCGAGTATAACACTTACATCCATAGCAGCCAAAATATACAATGCCCTACTACAAAACTGCATAGAACCCAAAATTGACAACATTCTTAGGAAAAACCAAAATGATATCTGAAGAAATAGATCCACAACCTCACAAATATTGACTATCCGTAGAATCCTTGAAGGCGTACGGGCAAAAAACCAAGAGGTGACAATACTATTTGTCAACTTTACCAAGTCTTTGATTTCATTCACGGAGCGAAGATAGAACAAATTCTACTAGCATATGGCATACCAAAAGAGACCGTTGCAGCAATAACGATTCTCTATAGAAACACCAAAGTGAAAGTATGTTCTCTGAATGGAGACACTGACTACTTCAACATTGTAGCAGGAGTACTGCAAGGGGACACACTAGCCCCATACCTCTTTATCATCTGTCTAAACTACATGCTTAGAACATTGATTGATAAAATCAAAGAAAACAACTTCGAGCTGACAAAGAAAAGAAGCAGAAGGTACCCCGCAAAAACAATTATCAATGCCAAGTACATTGATGACATAGCGATTCTGGCAAATACACCCACCCAAGCTGAAACACTACAGCATAGTCTGCAATGAGCCTCCATGTCAATGCACACAAAATGGAATACATCAAACAGGCAACATTTCCACACTAAGCGGTAGCTCTCTGAAACTAGTTGACAAGTTTACCTACATAGGAAGCAGTGTCTCATCAATCGAAAAAGACATTGACACATGACTAACAAAGGCATGGACAGCTATCAATAGGCTATCAGTCATATGGAAGTCAGACCTGACCGATAAAATGAAACGCAGTTTCTCCCAAACAGCGGTCATGACGATACTGCTATATGGATGCACTACATGGACACTAACTAAACGTATGGAGAAAAAGCTTGATGGCAACTACACAAGAATGCTGTGAGCAATATTGAATAAGTCCTGGTGGCAACACCCCACAAAGCAGCATCTGTACGGCCACCTACCTCCCATCATGATAACTATCAAAGTTAGATGAACCAGACATGCAGGACACTGCTAGAGAAGCAGGGACGAGCTCATAAGTGATGTTCTCCTATGGACCCCCTTATATGGCCAAGCAAAAGCAGGACGACCAGCTCGAACCTACATACAGCAGCTCTGTGAGGATACAGGATGTAGCCTGGTGGACCTACCAGAAGCGATTAACGATAGGGAGGAGTGGCTAGGGATATCCGTGCTGGCGGCATGATATGATGATGAAGATGATGACATAGCAATACTTGAATCCATTTAACTGTGTGCAAATAAATGAGCTCTGGCTTGTTTAAAATGAGAAGTCAGAAAATCATATTCACGTTTACATTTTTGTGTAGTTGTTTTTGTGAAGTTATTTTTTGCATCTAGTTGATTCAAAAATTAATAATTTTTAAACAGATTCATTTAAACCATAGATAAGATCTTAACAATTACTACCACTCCTGGTCGGAGTGAACCTGGAGTAATGGCAATGAAGGTGTACTCCACACTCCCCAGAGCTTCACAACTGGAGTGTCACCATCAGATATAATCGAGTGTCCTATCCAGGATACTTCTCTACAGAGGATATAGTTGGTGCATTCTAAGCCCTGCGGATAGGACAGCGCTTTTCATTAAAAGGTTCATATTGTTTTTTCCGTCAATAAATATTGAATAAAATGCATTAATCAGATCTGAAAAAGAAGCCTCCAACAAGATTAAAACTTGTATTCAGTATCCTTTGAATGTGTATCTGATATGGGCAGCACCCAATCAATTATTTTACTGAGACTCATCAGCAAAAGAATTTTATATTTTGTCATATTACTACATTTGTCTTTATCTAATTTTTTCCATGCTATATTGTTTCTTTATATATTGTTATGGTCACTCTGTCAGCTGCACCTTGGCAGAGGAGTAAGACTCCCAGCAGGTGTCCTGGGTACAACATTAAACCATCTAATGGTGAGGATCCTGTTCTGGAGCTATGTAAAGTATTCTTTCATTGCCATTGCATCCAGATCCACTTTGACCCCAAGTGGGAGTACCTGTTAGGGTCCCATCTATGGGTCAAATAAAACTATTCAATCATTTGCTGTACCTGAAAGCATTTAACTGTATGCAAACAAATGCTTAATAGTGAATAGAATTATTAGAATTATTAGTGCTAAACCTGGCCATTGGCCTAATGAGTAGAGTGTTCACCAATGTGCTGGGAGACCAAGTTTCAATCCCTGGTCGTGACATACCAAAGACTCTAAAAATGGAACTTGATGCCACGTTGCTTAATACTTGGCATTATAAGGTGAGGATCAAGGATAAAGTGGTGCAATCCAAGGAAAGAAGTTGCACCCTCCCCTACACAACAGTGTAGTAGCTATTGAAAAGGGAGCCTTTGGGTCACCCTTAACTAATGTTGTCAACTTTACTTTTACTTAGTGCTAAATAGCAATACTTGAAATCATTTAACTGTGTTCAATTGAATGAATCATGATGAATAGAATTATTAGTGTTTGATTGCAATACTTAAAACTATTCAACTATATGCAAACAAATGAGCTCTAGCACATTTAGAAATAATGTTACCATCAAACAATTTGCCAACAAATCATATATATATATATGTACATCTTTGTCTGTGAGTGTGTATTTAAACCAGATTTTGCTTTAAATAACTCACAAAAGTTGGTATACCAAACAGCACAACCAAAACAAGCTAAACCATGGTAGTGGTAGATGTAATAGTCTTAAGCAGTGCAAATTTCATTGATGAAGCATTATCATTGTTAATTTTATACTAGTTATTCTTTCATCTAATTTATGTTGCTTTTTATTGCAATGCTATAAGCCACATATATCAGAGATAAAGAAGCAATTTCTGATGAGATTTGATTTCATTTGGTATTAATAATGACAATGTTCCGTGGAATAAATCTGGAGAACTTATACTTATTATCTTCCAGGTGTGTCAGTAGCATTTTTGGCTCTCTTTCACCATCAATCCCTATGGGTGATCACTCTAAGTAAGTCCTCCAGAAGATACCCAGTCTCCACACGAAGCTGATGAATGTAGATCTTTGTTGGTCGTCCAACACTGGTGTGTCTATGAGTAAACGTCCATAGAACATCACTTATGAGTTTGTCCTTCTCCAGCAGTGTCCAGCATGTCTTGCTCATCTTATTTGGATGGTTCGTTAAATGGAGGGTAAGTGGCCATACATTTGCTGTTTTGTCGGGTGCTGCTTTCAGGATTTGGTCAAAACAATATGCAGCATCTTTGTGTAGTTCCTATCTACCTTTTTCTTCAAGCATTTTCTTAGAGCCTAGGTGGTGCAACCATATATATATATATATATATATATATACATCTGTGTGTGTGGGTGTGTGGGCGTGTGTGCACCTTTGACTCTCTTTCACCATCTATCCCTATGGCTCATCACACTTGGTTAGTCCTCTTGAGGGTGCCCAGTCTCCACACATAGCTGATGAATGTAGATCTTTGTTGGTCAGCTTACAGTTGTGTATGCATGAGTAATGACATGATTATTGCTTGAAAGAATTCCCATTTTATCTTATCACAAATATCTCATTTCAGAAACAAAATAAATGGAAAAGAAAAATATCAAAAATTCATAATATTGATAATGCTTCATGTAAGAAAGTTGTTTAGATGCTTTGTTGAATATATGATTCGTATTTTTATGTTCTATCTTCAACTAATATTGAAACTTCCTAAAGTGCAAAGGTTTGAGTTCTCACATCATAATATGCAAATTATTAATGAGGTGAAATTTTCTGTACTGTTCTCTAATACACAATGTTAGGATTGGTGACAGCATAAAGAGGCTTATATCAGCTTGGAATAAACATAGAAATTGATTAACATTTAGATACAACAAATTTCAGTTTTGTTTCTTTCTTTGTAGACTTTTGATTTAGAAATAATTGTAAAATTTACATCTTACTTATTAAATATCAAACTAAACAATAGCATTTAGCTGAGATCATCAGAGGAATTTTTATTGTCTAAGTTTTTAGAAAAACATGGATGCCACATGCTGAGCTGAGAACCCTGTTTTTGTTATGCAGTTTCTTTACACAACAGCTGCATCTCTTTATATTTGCATTTGTTCTAATAAGAAGTTCCTGTTGAAGTTTAAACAGTCTGTAATTTAATAACTTTTGACTGCTGTAACATTATAAGCAAATGGAACTAGGATAAAAATAAATAAGTTACCAAAAAAAGCCAGCAGCTAGAAGAAAGAAAAGTCAATAAAGTTCAACATCTCATCCAGTGGGCAAGATGTAACAGGATATGCTTGATCTAGCACACCAGACTGGGTCTTGCCAAGGTCATCAGTGATCAATCATCTAAATGGTGATGTGGACTGGCCAAATAATGTCAACCACCTGGGGCAGAAGAGGAGGTGGGATATTCTCAGATATATTCTGATATAAGATGACGGATTTCATTATTCTGCTTCTCTTTCTCTATGGGTGGCTGGGGTGAGAAGAGATGTCTGCATAGATGGAGAACAAAAAACAAATTAAAGATACAAGAAGGGTTAGTTCCTGAAAGAACAAAGAAGCTATATTGCGCATTGTGTCCATTATCCATTTCTTCCTGTTTGGCCTCAGAAACTGAATAGAGAGAAAAAAGCAACAAGGTCCTAACATTTGAGGTGAGTTGTATTTTTGTGTTGCTCCTCCTCCCCAACATCCAACGATGAGCCATCACTGACATTGTAGCTACCAGTGACAACACTACACGGAATAAAAATACAGAAAAAAAAAAAGCTGTCACCAACTTTTGAGGGGGTTGTCCTCATGGCGTAATGGTTAAAATGATGGACTGCGGAATCATAGTAAGCGAGTTCAAACTCCAGTCACACTATTTACATTCACTCTTGGACAAATACCCTTAGGAAAGGCATAAACCCCTTTATCCTCCCAGCTATGGGTTAAATAGTACCACTACTGTTCTTTTAGAAGGAAGGCTTTGGCATTAAATAACCTACATTAAACCATAGAAACCAACCAACAACCAACTTTTGAGCTCTACTGATCAAAATGTTCTAAAATTTATTTCACCAATCTGTTCAGAAAGTAGCGCTGCAAGCTTAAAAAGAAAAAAAAAAAGAGACCAATGTGTTAGATTTGCATTCCACATAACATATAGATAGAATATACATGTAGCAACCAATTAGCTTTAAAATAGGTTAGCACATCTGCTTGCTGGGCATGATGAGTTCTATCTTGAAGCTCTATTAAAGCTCTGTGTATTTCTTCTTAGTATTAATTGGCTATTATTATTTCTTCTTAGATAGTATTAATCTAGTTTTAATTGTCAGAAGATAAATGATAATATCATTGATGATACAGAGGTGTCATAGATAGTCATATGATGTATACATCAGTGATAGGTGTTCAAACCCAAGTAAAAACTTCAAATGTTGATTTTCAAAGCAAACAGAATTACTGAAGTTCATTGCCTGAAAGATCAATGCACCACAATTTTCTTCCTCTTATTTCTCTCATTTTGGTCTTGTGCTTCAGAAATATCCAACTAAGTACTGTTTTGGCACACTTTTCATACAGGTATTAATAGATGTTAGAGGCAAATTAGTTTTAACTAATTAAACAGAAAATATATGGGCAGCATTAACATTGATGAATTACAAATCTTATAAGATGCAATCTGTTACTATTTAATTATGCATTCAGAACAAATAGATTATTTATGAACACATTGGAGTTGAATGTGAGAAACATGAAACAGTTGTATAAAAATTCAAAAGAAGTATGTTATGTATGAGTAAAGGGATTTGTGATTAATGTAGGGCTCTAAAGGTCAACACCTGCAGAGGAAGTCAGTTTGGGAGTTAAGGTCTGCAAAAAATAAAAACTGAAACCTGTTCTTGTCGAAAAATTATTTTGGAATATGTGTATTGTCTGCATTAAAGATAGAACATCAGGCCAGTTAGCAAATACCTGATAGGAGATAATAACTGTAGGTGATATCTGGATAAAAGTATGCAAATATATATTTAGCAAACCATTGCTGGCCTTGTTCCAGACATAATCCTGTAATTCTGCTCAGAATATTAAACTAGGTCCAATAAACAGCAACTATAGCACCTTTTTATTGCTATATGGTTATGGAAATTTGAACAAAGTAAATAGACTTCAAATATCTAATATCATAAGAAACAAGTGAACAATCTTTTGGGGTGCAGAATTGAAGCAAAACCACAACATCCTGTATGTTATTAATATTGTCATCACTTGTTAGACTTATGCATCCGGCCAGTCAACAAAGGACATATCACTTCATTTTTAAGCTCTGTTTTGTACTATTCCATTACAATGTTTTGTTTTTATATACTTTATTTTAATCTCTCCTCTAGCCTCAACATCTGCTTTAAATTTATTCCTAGCTGTATTTCTTTATAACAGCTGATTTTTTTTTCTTAAAATGAAGTTGATAATTTTTTTCAACCATTGAAGTCTTAGAGCTGAAATTAAGCTGAATAATTAAAATAATTCTTAAAGTATGATAAACAAATATTGAGATAACTTCTTTCTCTTTTTATAAAATAATTTATTAATGCTTTTTCATAAGATCTAGAAAACAAATAAAAAGACACTTTTTTAAGCTTATTACATTAAGCATTGAGTGGCTTTGATTGTTAAAATATTAAAAAGCTGCAGATTCAGATTTTTACTTGCTTTCATTATTTTCATTATCAAAGTAAGATTCTTTGATATTTGGTCAAATTTGCATAAGCCCATAAATATCAACATAGAAAACATATAGTAATTCAAAGAAAGGAAAAGACAAAAAAGGAATTTTTTTTTTCATTATTTTATCAAGTGTAAACATATTTTATTGAAAACTAGCAGCTCTGTCATTTTGGGGAAAAAGTGTTCATTATTAAATTTTAATTCACTGATGTTATCATTCTAAAAAGGGTTTAAAAAAGTCAGGTGGCTAATCAAATTGATCAGCTTGATGAGCACATTCCCTGTTTGTAACTCAATTAATTCTGGAAGAAATAATAATAGTGTATGGCACTTGAAACTGTCTTGTAGATTTTTCTGCAAAAGTTCAAAAGATTGGAAGAATTAGAAACTTGAGGAAGAACTGTAATTGTTAATAAAAAATGACTCAGTTTACTTATATATATATATATATATATATATATATATATATATATATATATATAGATATAGATATAGATATATATACGTGGTGAATTCAATAAGTTTCCAGACTTTTTTGTACTGGCATTTAGAATTGGCATAGACTCTTGAAAATTCACTATGTTATTGCTATACATCTTATGAGATGACTGACCAATTCTAATGATTTCAGATTCAAAGGAACAGCTATGGCAGCAATAGGAATACACCCTACTAAAGCCTGATTGTCACAACTGGTGAATTTCAAAAATGCAATCTGGACATGAGGACACTTTAGAAGATCCATATGCAATAAAATTCTGTTTTAAACTTGGAAAAAATGCCTGAGAAACGTATTGAATGTTTCAGACTGCTTTTGGAGCATCTTGCATGAATCAAGCATCAGTTTTTGAGTGGCATAAGAGATTCAAGGAAGGCAGAGAATCTGTGAGGGATGATGAGAGGTGTGGGAGGTGTAAGGAAGTCATTACACCAGAGTTGATTGGCCAAAGGGTTAGGGTTAGGGTTACTATGTTGAGGTTTTAAGGGAGTTCAAGAAGAGATTCCATCGGAAGAGGCCAGCACTTTTCAAATCGGGTCAGTGGCATTTCCACCAGGACAATGCACCAGTCCACAACTCCATCTTTGTCATAGACTGTTTGACCAAGATGGGCATCAAGTTTCCAGACTTTTTTCGTATAGACACTTTTATTGATAGTACACACATGAAACTCTAGTCCCCTTTGAAGTAATCTCCTCCAGCTGCAATGAACTTTTTATACCATTCCAACAACTTCTGGAAGGCCCCATGGAAGTCCTCTTGTGTGAGCATGTCAATGACCTTTGTCACAGCCTCTTTCATCTCCTCAATTGTCTCATAATGGCAGCCTCTGAGCTTAGGGAATAACCAAAAGTCACGGGAAGCAAGGTCTGGACTATAGGGAGGGTGAGGAACTGTCTTGATGCCCATCTTGGTCAAATAGATTGCATTTTTGAAATTCACCAGCTGTGACAATCAGGCTTTAGTAGGGTGTATTCCAATTCCTGCTGTAGCTGTTCATTTGAACCTGAAATCATAAAAATTGGTCAGTCATCTCATAAGATGTATAGCAATAACGTACTGAATTTTCAAGAGTCTACAACAATTTTAAATGTGTCGAAACTTAGTGAATGCACCATGTATATTTATTTAGAAGGCATGCAAATCATTTCAAAGGCATGTTGATACAATAATTGAAAAAAATGGTGGCCATATTGAGTAAATTAACTGTTTTGAGTCTATCTTCTTATTTTGTTCTTTGTTTTTTTCAATTGATAATAATATTGTTTTATTTAGAGTCATTTATTATAATACTAGAATATTTTAAATTTTGTTTCTGCTCCCTGTACTATTGGTGTGTATATATATAAATATATATATATAAGTTCAGAAACTTAATTCATTACTGAGTTTCATGTTTATATAATCCTATGATCCTCTGGCGAGCAATGCAACATACTTAGCAGTAAATCATATGAATATAAAACTTGAAGTCAAGAGATTAGTTTGTGAATTTTAAAAATTTTAATAGTTTATATTTACTCAACTTTCTGAGTATTGACCATTTTTTAGCTTTTATTAAACCAGTTCTTAAACTACTCATGATATACATATATATATATATATATATATATATATATATAAACTAACAAGTGCTATTTTTGTTCTTTCCTATAGGAACTTATATCTGTTTTTTTCATGTGTTCATGATTAAATAAATTAAAGTTCTGAAATTAACCTTTTCAAATAAAAAATGTTTGCCTTTTTCTCTGTAATGATTTGTATTTTGATTTTAACATTCATAATTTCATGAAGATGACTACATTACTAAATCTGGATAGTATACTGAGGAGGGTGCTGGTGTATTGTGAAGATTCATTGTCTCTTGATCTCAGAAAAAGAACAAGTTAACAAAACTGACAGAAAAGTCATGTTATACTTGAGTACTGTTTGCATTAAGAAAGAATCATAGTCATTTTGAACTTGTAAAAAGTAAATGAGAGGTTTTCTTTTTATTGAAGAAGAATATAGTATAAGTACCTTTGGCACAGTACTTTGTAGAGATCTATGATCCAATATACTTGACACAATAACCAAAATTTAAAGATTATAGGATTTACACTCCTATATTTTTAAAACTGTCCATGAGGACTATGTGGAGCAGAAAAATTCTAGAAAAATTGGATCCATAACTCACTTCTTTCCAAAACAATAATAGTGGGGCATCAGTAAATTAAATAGTTTTGGGGAACCTGATTGGACCGGGTAGTCATGAGCTGTGTGCTTTCAACTACATCCGTGCATTTTGACTTTGTCCCAAACAAAAATAAATCATGCATTTGGAGCTGGTCACATGACATAGATACCTATATAGTCTGCATCTTTGAAAGCTTTTGCTCTTTCATGTCTGACTCTCAGCCAGACACTATCTCATTCTTTGTTCTCCCAGCTTGCTCAAGACAACCTGACAGTTCTCTCTGTCTCATGTACTTGTACAGCCTCTGACATTTCGCCACATACTATTTCAGACATCCAGCCTAAAATGGGAGCCAGCAAAAATACATTCATTGCCACAGTGAAATTGGTATATTTGCCACTCTACAATATTCTACACTTTACATGGATCTCAAAATCATCTCACCATACAAATACCTGAATTCAGCTCGTGGGCTGACAAATTCTTCTCTGTTCTGTACTTTTTAGTTTTTAGCACACATACACACAACCATGTTGGAACAAAAACACATAATATTTGTATCAGTCAAACCCACATGTACATAAATATCTAACAAACAATATTCAAACATTTTTCCTATTTTGTGTTGTTTTTGCTTTGTTGCTGTTTTATGTTATCATGTGAATTTTCTGTTGTCTGTGTTGTTCATTTCTTTGTGTTGTAAATTGTGGAACAACTCTCAAAGTTTTGTTTCAAATAAAACCTCAAGAGAACACAACGACCAGTTCATCCTCCACAAGATCAATATGATATTTATTATGCTTTATTTAAGAATTATATATTTACATATTCAAATTATAAATACTATAACTATCTATCTAAAAGCAATAAAATAAATTCAATGAATTAAAAATAAATGAAACTAATTGAAAAAATATCTTATTGATTTATATGTTTGTGATGAATTTATAAGTTTGTGATAATTTTTTTATAAAAATGATTCTTTTTTCAGTATGATGGATTAATTAATTTTAATGACATGTCAACTTGGCTAGGGTTATTTTATGTCTAGAAGTTATTGAATTGTCTTTATTGTCAGTTTATACTCACATTTTTGTATAGTTGTTTCATAACAAGTTTTACTGTGCACAGTTCTATCAAATATCAAATATGAATAATTTTTAAACTGATCTATTTGATCAATGGATGGGACCCTAAAAGGTACTACCACTCTGGGAGTTGACCTGGAAGATGTTGTGGCCTTGTTAGGGCTCAGATATAAAGACACAAGAGAGGAATTGAGTTAAACAAATATATTAACAAAGAACAGTAGTACTAACATATATAAATGAGAGGGTTACCAGCGAGACTGTTCGGTCCAACTGTCAGGGCTATCTGCTGGAATATTGCTTCCTACCTAAGAGCAGTACCTGCTGCTATTTATAATTGGAAGAGTTCATGCCTACGTGGGTAAATTACCATAACAGAAGTAATGGTAGGAAAGAGGTACACAACACTTCCTAGATTTCCAGAACTGAAGTTTCAACATGGCACCAACCATACACAGACTAAGGTTTCAGAGTGTAATTCGACATTGCATTGCGTCTGCTCACTTGATTCCTTTCTCCATGTTGGCTATGTCTGCTGGTCCACTGGGCCAGGATACACTTCAGCTGGCCATGTTTGTGGCTACATGGATCAGGTCAGGTGTGTTTTAGCTTGGTGACAGTTGGTCAAAGCTGTTTGCCTTGGGTACGAGAAAGCCAATATTCATGTCACACATGCTAAGACTGGCTCTCCTCAACCCTCATGGGGCTGTCCCACCAAGCTCTAACCCTCTTCAGAGAGGCTAGGCTTATTGCCTGGCACTTGAGGTGCCTCTTTTTAGGAGAAAGCCGATGGGGCCTGAGACATTTTGGAGCCGCTGGCATGTCTGGACTCACCTTAAAAAAGGGCAAGTGCCACACTTGTCCAGCTGTTGGGACATGACAAATATAGCTTCAACATCTAATGCAGTTTAGTGAGACATCTCTTTTAGTAGTGGTGGAGTCTTACTCTATGATGGAAGGTACAATCTGTATATTCTAAGTACTGGTAACATAGCGGAATTCCTTTTTGGTGCTTCTGCTTTTCTTCATTGTTTGATTCCATGTCTTGTGCTTTGTGATGTGTTTGTGATTTCTAAAAACATTATAGGTTTGGTTTCTTTGTTTAATGGCATATCAACCTTTGTAATCATTCTTCTAGAAAATCAGTAGTGGTACTATTTAACCCATAGCTAGGAGGAAAAGGGGGTTCATACCTTTCTCAAGGGTATTTGTCCGAAAATGAACATAGTAGCGCTACTGGAGTATGAACTTGCTTACTACGATCCCGCAGTCCATTGCTTTTACCTTTACACCACGAGGACACCCCAAAAAACATTATAGATATTATTTATTACAAATTAATAATCAATTAATTAGTAATTAATAATATTTATAATATTTTGGGAAATTCATTTTTCAATTTCATTTAACTTGCCATCTTTTATTTCATTTTTCAATATGATGTGTTCTCTGATTCTTCTCATTGTTGAAAAAGGAACAAATCTGTGATTCTGTCCACATATTTCATGATATGGTGATGAAATAATTATCACTAGACAGTGTGAATAATGGTTTGCTTCTTTTTTATTTGTTTAATGGCATATCAACTCCTTATGTGTTATTTAATGCAGAAATTTGATTCATTTATAAATATTTAATTGTAATCATAATTATATCTTTAATATTTTTAAAAATCTTACTTTTATTGGTCTATAATCATTTGTTCACTTACAATAATAAGATATTAAGTATTCCTATCAAATATGATTAATTCTAAAACAGTTTTATTTGACCCATAGAGTGGACCCAGGAATAATGATAATGAAGGGGTACTCCACATTCACCAGATCAGCAGAACTAGAGCCACACCATCAGATGAAATTTAGTGTCATACTCAGATAAGCTCAAAATGCTTTAATCAGAAATGCAATAATTACATAAAAGTAGCTGCGACCAGTTTTGTAGCTGAAGTAGTTATGCATTTCCTACATGTGTTAGGAGTTGGTGTTAAGAATAACATTAAAAAAAACAGGTTTTTCAAATCAGGCTCGTCTTGCCAATCTGCAGGATTATCAATACCATATTCCAAGCACGATTTTCCTTATTTGGCTTTGTAAATACAAAGTAAATAATTTCAAAGTAAATGTCATTAAATGAACAAGGAGATAACTCCAATTTATGATAACACATCAATGTCTTTTCTATTAAGTGAGACAGAATTGGTAAACTTATTTAGGATCTCTCTCTTTCTTTCTTTCTTTCTTTCTCTCTCTCTCTCTCTCTCTCTCTCTATATATATATATATGTTAGGGTAGCATAGACACAGAGTCAACAGCCTTTGGTAACAATCAGTTTCTAACTTATGCAATTGTCAAACCAAATCATTGGACTTGGTCTGACAATTGCATACCTTATCGTAACTTAGATATAAATGGTCTATCACCAACAAAACAGACCTGTCTGTGGATGACTTTATAGATATATATACTCCCCTACCCCCATAGGGTTGAGTTCTCTAAGCGAATGAAGTAATCGCGTTACCATTAGGGTTTGTTGTAAGGCTCTTCATATATGAATTGAGCTCTCGGTAGCCGTTAAGTGGATGTATGTAAACAATAGTAATTGTGATTCATAACCGTTTAAAATTTACTGCGCTGCTACTGGTTCCCTTGTGGTTGAGGGGTAGAGTCTTGGATTGGTGTTTGAGTCCACAGGGTTTCAATCCCAGCTACGGAAGCTAGTATGTCTAGCCACACTGATGAGTTCTGATGGAATGAAACAGATCTATCTGTGGATGACTTTATATATATATATATATATATATATATATAACAGTGTTGGTTGTCACTATCGCGCTTCATAGCTTTGTGGCAGACCATGAAACCTGTGGTTGCATATAAGATTCCATGCTATTAAATATATGTAAAAACTAATATATACTTACTTATTATATATATATATATATATATATACATATATAATTCAAGATATCATCAAGCATGCTCAACAGTTCTTGGTCATTGTCAGTTTCTTGTAGATATGTTAATCAGACCAAGTCAGAGTAGGTTTACATTGTCCTAAATTAGATATATATACTTGAACAATGATATTGAGTACTCTTTATCTATGAATATGGCAAACTAAATCATTAATATTCATATTACTGTACATATATATATATATATATATAGCAATTTCAAATTAAAATAAGATTTCAATGGACTTGCATTATCTGAAAAAATGATTATAATTGAAATTAAAAAGCTATTAAGATTTCTAAATATAAGTGGATTCAGCTTCTTATAAAAATCAGACTTTTTCTTTTTCTTAAGTTATATCAGTAAAATTCACTAACCTCTTACTTAGAAAAGAGAATACTGGAAACATATTTTCTGTAATTGTAAAGCAACTCATTATTTATATTCTAAAAGCTTTTAAGACAAATATTCCCATCTTCATCATCAATAAAGATGGTGCAATTAATAAATGAATAATAACATTTTATGCCTTTTACTTAAACTATATTTTATTGAAACAATTGTATCCTATAAACAAAACCTTTGATTTTGATATTCAGAAGAAATTGAAAACATATCAATTTCTTATTATTAATTTTGGCTTGTATTTTCTTTAATCTTAATTAATTGTCCCTATAAGGTGTTGTAGATTGACAGCTTGAGGGAGTTGTGATAAATTGCAACTGAAAATTAACAAAAAAAAGGAAATACTGGATTAAATTGATAGTAATAATGATTGACAATTCATCATCTGAGAATAAAAATAGATACAAGAACACAAGGTTTTGAATTTTGCAGTGATAAGTTTGACCTTTACAGATATGAGACATTTGTTTTGATAGTAATTTTACTTCTCTTGGGTAATTATTCAGAAATAAACCTTACCATTTTAACAACTTGGGATAGAACTTTAGTGTCTCAAAATATTGCAAGTAAAATGTAGTGATAACCAATGAAATGTTAAGAACAATGTCACATGATATGAAACCTCATATTTTCATATTTACTTGAAAATATTAGATAGTATTCAATATATATTCATACACAGTCAAAAATAAATGTTGGTTTGGCTTGGTTTGGTTTCTCTTTTTAATCATATTTATCAATCTCTCTGCTCGGGCAGGATATGACACAAGGTCAATTTTTAAACGGAGTTTAACTGGTTTGAATTCAGAGTTTTCCTTCTCCTAAACTAGTTGCCTCACCAAAGCTGAAGAACCTAGTCTGTCCTACTATTTACCCATAGCTGGAGGGAGAAATAATTGGATTCATACTTTCCCCAAAAGTATTAGTGCTATGTGATATGCAATCAGTCTCGTCCAGGATTAGAACTCGTGTTGCCGTGTCCATTTCCTATGACAATAACCATTACACCACGGGCACCTGTTTAATGGCATATCAACCTTCATGAGTTATTTAATGCTAAAACCATCCTTGTAGAAGAATGGCAGTAATAGTATTTAACCCATAGCTGGAGTAATAAGGGATTTCATTTCTTTCCTAAGTTTGAAAGTGAATTTAATAGCACAATTGGAATTCGAACTTGCTTACTTTAGGACTGCAGTCCAACACTTTAGCCATAACACTGTGGGGACTTCCCAAGTAATAGACGTGTACACATCCATATAGATACATATGCAAATACAACTACTATATTTGATGGCAAATAAGACACTCCCCCACTTATTGTGTTACGAACTTAAATAAGGTTAGATATAAATACTGATGGTCTAAAGCATCTGGTTAAACATTAGTATATTAGATATCTCAATTCTATATAAATTTTTCTTTTAAATGATTTTTGGCTAAAAAAGTTAGGCATCTTTTATGTCATAGAATACAGTATATAACAACCAATGTAGTAAATTTTAAAATATATCATTTTGATTCTGTAATCATTGTTAATCATGAATTTTTTTTTTCTTTTTATCCCCCAAAATAGTCAAGTGTATTTAAGTAGGGATTTATTTGATTTTGTGTTTAGTTAGATTTAATAAAAAATCTTAAAAATGAAACAACAAAAAGAACATAATTTCACCTGTCTGAACTGAGTTGATGGCAACTGTTTTTTCTTTCATTTTGCTCTCCTCCGCCTCCTTTTTGTTCCACTAAAATCAGCCGATGATAAGTAAGTTATGTTACTCTGCCACCTCAAATAATTATTGTTCATTGCCTGTGGTTAATATCTTGATACCTGCTTATTTAAGTGGAACTCTTTTTCTAAAATCAAGAAGCAAATAGGGAAAAAAAGGGAGGGCTGTAACCTCCCACATCACTAAACCCCCACCCTATACCAAGCAGGAAAATCATAAATCTGCTCAGGACACAATCTGCACTTTAAATACACATGTACATAAATGAATATTTACACATTCATTTTTCTATTCAGCCATGTTTATCCACTTCCATACTCACTAGTATGGAACCACCTTAATATACGCACACAGGCACACAGGCACACACACACACACACACACACACACACACACACACACACACACACACACACACACACACACATACATACAGGCAAATATTCTGAAAGATGATAAGTATAAGTATACACAAATTCAACTCCATATGCTTCTAGAGAGACAACAATTATGCATTCAAACATTGATAAAAAAAGAAATAAAAGATATAATCATATAAGTTTAAGCTTACATTGATTCATATAATATTCACATTTTAAACATATTCCTATATACAGTATCAGTATCATCCATAAAAATAGACTGTAAACATTTTTATAAAAAGTTAATTTTCTTCTGAAGCACTGATATCAAGCTTTTATTATTTTCAGTGAAACATTAAAGAATCAAAACAGATATTATTTGATATTACGTATCACCAAACTCAACAGAATTGGATACGTAGCAGACCAAAAATAAGTAATCTCCTTATACATATATTCATGCAATTTTATGTTCTATTTGATAGAAAAAATTTTTTTAGGTATTATTATTTATAGACAATACAGTACATAAACATAAGAGCTATTGTATGTACATATATATGTATATATACATATAAATGTGTGTGTGTGTGTGTGTGTGTGTGTGTGTGTGTGTGTGTGTGTGTGTGTGTGTGTGTGTGTGTGTGTGGAAAGCTGATACTCCACATATATAAAATAAGATCCTTGGGAATAAAAGTCCCTAAATGTATTGATGTATTGAAACTGAAGGACTCCAAAATGTGTGAAAACCTTCAAAAAGTTTTTGAGGAAGCAGAGTTTGATGGAACATGGGGGCAGTTCAAAACAGAAATATACAATTTTGAAGTTGAGGCACTCAGCTTCAGGGTAGGGAAACACCTGGACTGATTTGACAAAAATGATAAGAAGATTATTAAATTTCTTGGGGACAAGAATCTGTTGCACTAGAAATACCTCAGGGCATCGGATAAAGATAGAAAATCTTTACTGCTGTCTCTCATGTGAGTAAAATCCATGCTCCAGCAAAACTTATGGAAAATGAAAAACCAAAAGTTCGTTGGACATCTTTGAGAAAATTCAGAAAACATACAACAGTGAATACCTGAACTATTCCAGTTGATCAGAAAACTCTTTGGTTGTCAATCTTCATCTGAGCTACAACTCAAATCAAAGGACACTGGAGGTGGCTCTGAAGGCTTTTACAAAACTTTTGGTTAATCAGCTAAGAAAATGAATATGGCCCTCTATTATCCCTCAAAGTCAATATGGCTTTAGATCAGGTTATGGTACAAGAAACATGATTTTCTTGGCTCATCAACTCCAGGAGAAATTCATCAAACATCATATGGCTCATTACCAGATCTTTGTTGGTTTAACAAATGCTTTTGATATACTGTGAACCATCCTCAGCAAACTTGGCTATCCACCTGATTTTGTCAATATGTTCATGCAACTCTATCATGACATGAAAATTTATGTTGACTTCAGTGTCTCACTTTTGGAACCTATCTCCATCAATAATCAGGTTAAACAAGGTAACATTTCTGCTCCTACTCATTTTTCCATTTATTTTACTGTAACACTCTCATACTCATTTCAAGATTTTTCATCTGTGTCTACATTTGCTTCAGAACTACAGCTAAATTACTTGATCTCGCACACTTTAGTGGAAAGTTAAAGACTTTCCACGTCTATGTTAAAGAGCTGCTCTATGCTGACAATGCAGATCACATTACTCACTCTGAAGAAGTTTTGCCAACTATAATGGATATTTTTTCCTGAGCATTAACTTGTTTTGGGCTCAACATCAGTCTGAAGATGAAAGTCATATTCATTCCCTCTCCAGGCCAGCCCTACATCAAACCAAACATCTTCATCAAAGGCACATGACTGGATGTGATTTGTTCTTTTTTACACCTTGGCAGCACTCTCTCTAGAGTTGGTTGGTTGGTTGGGTTTTATGGCATATCAACCTTTGTAGGTTATTTAATACCAAATCCATTTTTAACAAATAAACAGTTCTATTTCAAACAATTCAGTTAAGCATAAGTACAAAATTCAATTGTCAAAAACGTTTCTATTTTGAGCTATTCAGTTTATTCAAACAGTTATTATTAAAACAATTCAGTTTAGTAAAAGTTTAATTTTTGTTTACACACAGTTAAATGTCGAAACAGGTCTATTTCAAACAATTCAGTTTAGCATAAGTACAGTTTCAATGTAAAAAACAGTTCTATTTCAAACAATTCAGTTTAGCATAATTACACAGTTTAATTCTATTTGACCGATAGAGAGGACCCTATCTGGGCCAGAGTGGACCTGAGAACAATGGTAATGAAGGGGTACTCCGCATTCCCCAAAATTCCAGCAATACTGGAACCTCACCACCAGATTATTTATTGTCATATCTAGAACACTCGTTGAGGGGTGGGGAGTCACACCCCTCTGCAGAGATGCAGTTGGTGTATTCAACAGCCCCAACTGACTGGGCCATCTCTAGAGATTGATCCTTTGATTCTGAAATAAATCTAAGAATGAAAAAAATGTAGCAATGCCTTTGGAGAGTTCGCAAGCTGCATGTGATCTGACAGAAGTATTATTTTTGAAACCAAGCTTAATGTCTATGCATTTTATCTGTCCTTTTATACACTTCAGAAACATGGACTACATACTGATATCACATCCAAACCTTGAAAGATTCCATCAAGTTTATCTTTGGAGGATCCTAAATATCAAATGGCAGTCTCTAACACCAAACACTATTGTTCTCCAGCAAGCTAATACATCCTGTATTGAGATGCTCCTCAAACACAATCAGATATGGTGAGCTGGGTACCTTACCAGGATGGAAGATCCAAGGAGCAGTTCTATGAAGAGTTGCAATATGATAAATGTCCAAGACATAAAGTTAAGAAATGTTTAAAGGATGCTGTCAAAAACCATATCGGAGACTAAGAACTGATGATAGTAAATCTATGAATATGGAAGAAAGTGATCTACAAAAGCTGTAAAGCATTTGAAGCATAGAATATCAAACATTCCAGTATGAAACTAGCACTTCAGAAGAAGGATTTGATTTCAATCTTGGACATTTTACAGTCTGAATATGTTTATAACATCTCTAGAAGTGTCTGTTTGTCCTAAACTGAACTTGTTAATCATATGAGATAACAGAAAACTCAAAGATTTGCTTTAAAAAAGTTTTTCAGGTACAACCTACAAGGAACTTATATCTCTGACAAAATATGTGGGTCTGCAGCAGGATTGATGGTTGGTTGGTTGTTTTGTTTTACAACAGATCAACACTTTTCAGGTCATTTAATTCCAAATTAAGTTATTTTGGCTTGGTTTGGTGTTATGGTATATCAACCGTTGTAGATTATTAAATGCCAAATCCATTTTTATACATATAAATGGTCCTATTTCTAACAATTCAGTTTAACATAAATACACTATTTAGTTCTATTTAATCCATAGATAGGACCCTATCAGGTGTTACCATTCTGAGCCAGAGTGGACCTGGGAGCAATGGTAATAAAGAGGTACTTCTCATTTCCAGAGATACAGCATTACTGGAGCCACACCATCAGATTTTTTAGGGTCATATCCACTGAGAGAGACTTACTCCTCTGCAGAGATGCTGTCAGTGTATTCTACAGCCCCAGTTGAGCAGGATTGAGGGTGAATAGGGTCAGTGTCAATGAAAAAGACAGTTAACTTACTTGCAAGGATTTACTAGGCCAAAGGAGACATATGTACTCTCAAGTGTACTCTTAGTGAATTGAGGAAACAGCCTTCTTCGAGAAAGTAGTGACAGTGGCTATATATATATATATATGTGTGTGTATGTGGGCATTGTGTAACAGTTATTATCATAAGGAAATGGACTCAATGAGCCAAGTTCAGATCCTGGATGAACTTGTTTGCATTTCACTTTGCACTAATTCCCTGCATCCCTGATATGGCCAAATAGTTGTGTAGAATGGGCTTTCTAACCTTGTTTGGACAACTGATCAAGAAGAAGGAAATCTTTTTATTCAAAACCTGAGGAGGGTTTTTCAGAAAAATCTCTTGCACACTGGTGTACCATTCTTCTGTTATAAACTTAACCAAAAAATGAGGCTGACTCTCCACAACTCTTCATCAGTATAAATAAATTACCAGTGTTGGTAATCCAATAATTCACATCTTTCACTTAACCGTTAGACTCTCATACATAAAGATCAATAGGAGAGTCTATCATATATTTATATCTATCCACCTATCTATCGATATAAAGTGGTACCTAAAAGTACAGGGAATTTGTATGGATTGATCACTCTATTTCTCTTGTCATGCCAGACATTTCACACATTCTTTGAAATCACTCGACCAGGAAATAAAGAGCCTCATTTTCTATCAATCTTTCTTTCCAAGAGGAAGCCATTTTGTACTTTTAGTTTTTTTGGGGGTTTTTTGAGTTCTTGAGTAGCATATCTCACACACACACACACACACACACACACACACACACACACACACACACACACGTCTGTATAGTTACCTGAAAAAATTATAGGATATATTGATATTTCTGCCTAAGATCAAAGTGTAGTATCTGTGTACTCCATCAGAGAGTACTTTCTATATGTTTTCCTTTGAATCAAAATGTCTTAGTAATATCTTTAAATCTCAATAATTTTTAAAAACCATCAGATATAAAACATGCAAATGAACACAGTCATTATTTCAAGGAGTATAAGATTAAATACTTTCTCAAATATAAATAGAAATTAAGAAAAATAAGACACATATAATTTAATAGATGATTATTTTAATTTTTTATTTTTATTTTGATTTACTTTAATTTTAATTTTAATATTTTAATTTACTTTTCAAATATATTTAATTAAATTTCCGCAAATACAACATACTGAAGTAGAAATATCTTGGATCAACACTTTGATTTTAGGCAGAGCAAATAACACTATCATCCAAGCAGAATTTGTAGACAGATGAACAAAGAAACAGAAAACTCACATTATTTATTATCTATCCATTTCTCTTTCTCTCTCTCTCTCTCTCTATATATATATATATATGTATGCATGTGTGTGTTCTCTCTCTCTCCCTCTCTTTCTCCCTCTCTCTCTCTCTATATATATATGCATGTGTGTGTGTGTGTATTGAAGGTGCTCATGGTATAACAGTTATTGTCACTGGAAATGAACACAGTGACCAGAGTTCAAATCCTAGACAAGGCTATATATACAGAGCTAATACCATTGGGAAAGGTATGCATCCAACAATTCTACTGTGAACTATGGGTAAATAATAGGGAAGACTGAGTTCTTTGTCGTTCGTATGCCAACTGATCTTGGATAAGAAAACTTCACTGAAGAATTTATTTTGTGTCACATCCTGTTCTTGTGGAGGGGTTACTAAATACACACACACACACACACGCTCATATATATGGGGTGGGGCTATTACCCACACAAATGTAGATACATTTTCATGGAAACACATACACATCTATTTATACTAGCTGATGCTATTGTCAATGTAAATGTGTGTACAATATTACAAGCATGTAATTTTTTATACAGAAAATTGCAAACGTACACTCCTAAAGCACCATATTTTATGGCTTATAAAATGGATGGGCTTTAATTTAGGCAGACATTTAAAAACAATATATAAATAAGTTTAAACAATAAAAGGTTTTCACTTGACATTCACAGACTTCCTCTCTAAAAGGTCATTTTTGAAGTTTCATATGTATTTAGATCCTTTTGATTTCCCAATATTTTACACTTAAAAACCTTGATAAGTTTCTTTAGGTACATACATGGTTAAGTGTCATCGCATAATTTTTTCTTGATTTGTGTTATTTTTGCAACTATCACTTTGTTTATATTTGTGGCAATGTTTGTGATTTAATCTAAGGGCCATGTTAGCATTAGAACTCCACTAACCACAAACTCAAAACTGACCCATGACCAAATAAGGAGCAGGATGATTTTCTGGGATGTTTTTTCCACCAAAAAATGTATCTTATAAACCATCAAATACAGTAACTATCAACAGGTTGAAATTGAACTGTATTTCTCACTATCGCCAGATTTGTTTTTAAGGTAAAGCAAAAACCAAGATTTCAAACACATATTTTCTAGGCAGACATCCCCAGTTGGAATATAAGTGTTTTCTTTACAACTTCATATTAACTCACAGAACATGTGGGATGCCCATCCATCATTTTTATTCGACATGAAAGACTACTACAAAGACAAGGGACATAACTAAGTATTTACAACTATCAGCTTAGATTACTCAGACTTCAATAATAGGTGCAAAACACTCTTCTACTCCCCATGTATGGACTCATTCTATACTCTTCAAAGCTTAGTAAATATCAACACACAGTATTACCCAAACACATTTAAATATGCACAGATACTCCTTGTTTCCACATACATAGATTTACATAAAGAATTAAATGTGATATACACATTTAATTCCTTATGTATTGTAAAATAGAGAGATACACATTAGAATTTGGGACACACATTAGAATTAGAGAGAGACACACATTAGTTTGTAACGTTATTTAAATCAAGTAAGATAAATGAGACATTCAGAAACAATAAATAAATAATCATCAAATTTATTTCTGCTAAGAAAATATAGGATAAAGAAAATTTAGTCATGACACGTACTTGATGAACCAGAATCTATCAGGATAAAAGAATTAATGAGAAGCAATTTCCAGATTATAAGTACATCGGACTAATCATAAATGCAATGAAAAATATATCAAGTAAATATTCTTATAAATATTTAAAACATTTCCTGCAATGCATAATATAAAAATAGAATATATATGTTAATGCAGATATAGGAATGTAAATATAACTCTGTATAATCAAAATAGACACACAAGAAAGGTATCCACGTGTGTGCATGTGTGTCTTTTGATTACATACAGTTATATTTATATATAATCAAAAGATACATACATACATATATACATACACATGTGTGTCTGTGTGTCTTTTGATTATACATAGTTATATTAATGTAAACTCAAATGATACTAACACAGACACACACACACAGAGTCACACACACACACACACACACACATATATATGTGTGTATTTATATATCATCATAATCAACAAGTCGCACTGCTAGTACGGATTTCCCTGACTCTCTCTCTCTCTCTCTCTCTCTCTCTCTCTCTCTCTCTCTCTTGATCCATCCTAAACCTCCATCTCTTTGACAGGTCTTCTAAAATACATCCTATGTCCACATAGAGTTGTTGTAGGTAAGATCTTGTTGGTCAGCCAACACTGGCACGTCCTAGTGAAGGGGTCTATTGAAGAATGTAAATTATGAGTTCATCCTTGCTTCTTCGACAGAGTCCAACATGCCTTGTTCATCTTATTTGGTTGATAGGAAGTTGGTGGCCATACAGCTGCTGTTTTGCGGGATATTGCTTCCAGGATTTGTTCAATATTACTTGTAGCATTCTTATGCAGTTCCCATCTAGCTTTTCCTTTATAGGGTTTGTCAGTGTCTATGTAGTGCATCCCTTGACACTGCTTGGAAGAAATTGTATTTCATTTTATCAGATAGGTCAGACTGCCATATGATCAATAATCTATCAATGTATTTAATGTTTTCCTTTTGCATGTATAAGTATGTGTGTGTGTATGTGTATGTGTGTGTGCATCTCTCTCTCTCTCTCTCTCTCTCTCTCTCTCACTCTCTCTCTCTCTTTTGGTTTCTTTGTTTAATGGCATATCAACCTTCAAAGATTATTAATTCCAAAGCCATCCTTGTTGAAGAACAGCAGTGGTAATATCTAACCCACAGTTGCCACAATAAGCAGTATGTATCATTGCAGTACCAAAGAGAATTTAAACCCTGTTGTGACCTCACCGTTGTAACACTTGACAAATGCAAGAAACTCCCAAAGGTTTATTGACTACTGCAACTTGTAGGTAACCGCCAGGAGAAAGAAAGAGAGCATGGAAACTGAAACGACCACATTAGCTAGCAAAAATAGGCAACATATGATGGTAAAAAAGAGAGAGCAGACACAGACCTTGAATTTTTTCCTGGTTCTGACATGCTTGTCTGCTGGGTCATGTTTGGTCTAAGGCCCTCATTGGAGTGTCCCCAAAATTGGGGCTCATAAACTTTTACTTCCTTACATCTTCATGGCTGGTGTTCAACTATATGTCTTTACTCCATCACGTCTTGCTGCCAACTCTCAAAAAACGAGTTGTCTCCTCCCTTCCACCTGGTGTCAGCAGCAGGATCATCCACATCCATTCACGCTATATCTGCGCAGAAGGCTTTAAATTCCCAGGGTTTTTACTACTCATTTTTAATTACTACAAGTGCTTTGGCCAGTCTGTTTGGAGACTGTCTTCTTTATTTAATTATTTATTCATTCAATTTCAACTTTTTTTGAGTCGATCAATTATGTTACAGGGATTCTTGCCTTTACCATGGGTATTGGTCCAAAAGTGAATGTAATAACATGACTGGAATTCAAACTCACTTATTTCAATGCTGCAATTCAGTATTTAAGTCATTATGCAATGGCATTTCCTTCCCCTGTTCTCTCTCTCTCTCTTTTCTAAGTCCTGGTTGGTCAACAACTTTATGACTGACAGCTCTTTAAATTGACCATCCAAGTTTTTACACCTTACAGTTAACAAATGACTCCAAACACATGCATACACATGCACTCGCAAATATATATATATATATATATATATGAGCACTCTATATTCATAAATATTGCAAACTACATTATCAATATATATATGTATATATGTATATCAAAACTTTTTTTCTTTTTTGTTAATCCAAAGAGAAAAAATATATTTTAAAATGAATAGGTCCACATCTCTTTGTGGACCTATTCATTTTAATATATATATATTGTTACCTCCTAAGCCTCACTTTTCAACTTGTCCTTTGGAGCCAACTTCATGTTTCCTCTGTGAACTAAGAGTGGAACTTTTCCTTGCCTTTTGATCTGGGTCATTTTGAATACTATCTTGCACGGGACATTGTGGTAATCTCCCAGCCCCCTTTGGCCTTGTAGTTTGGGTTAAGTCTGCAGCTGATTTTGGTCAGATGACCCTGGTATTTCTGCCAGTTAAGCTGAATGAATCCAGCCTCTGATAGAGTGAGACCTGCTTGAATCTTTTTCCCACAGGACAAAGGGACTAACCGGTAACCTTCTTACTTGCTGTTTTCAACTTTTTATTCGGGTTTTGCTGTGTTTATTTTCACTGGTCAGACTTAGAATAATCTTCTAAACTTTAATCCAAGATACATTTCATGTTGGTTATAGCCCATGTTTTTACCCCTTCTGCCCACGTGTTACTATTTTTTGTTTTTACCTTTGTATGCCTCCTCGCCCCCTGTACATTCCCTGTAAATAAATTTAGATTTGTATTTTCCAAACCTCTGTTTTATTTAACTATTTTGTGTGCGTCTTATTTTTGTGTTATGATTGTGCGGTACCAAGTCTATCCCTAAGCACCTATCCTAAATTCACCATGGTTGTAACAATATATATATATATATATATATATATATATATAATTATGGTCCAGTGTAAATAACTCTTTTATGAGTTATCAGTTTTATGAACTGCTGTCTGATGATTGTGCCAACACATATACCTTTGAGTAATGGAACGATGAATGCAGACATAATTTCAAATTTTATGTCTAAGGTTTTAAACCTGTTCTACAATAATAATTTCTTTGAATCATTTGTTTGTATAAATTCTATATTTATATTTTATAGTTTGTATATTCTGTTTGGTTTCTATGTTTAGCATATCAACCTTTGTGGATTACAAGCCATCATTGTAGAAAAATGTTTTATTTAACTCATAGCTGAAGTTTCTATATATAAATGTAGCTGTATGTAAATGTATGTATATATATATGTGTGTGTGTAGATGTGTATCTATATATATATATATACACATACACAGATATATACATCAACAAGGGAGACTCTCAAAATAGTGCCTTGTGTCCATTTCAATAGAAAATACAACTGATTCAGGGAGCACAATGTCACCATTATTTAATGGTGTCACAGATTAAATTTTCATTTAAAAAACAACTTGATTTTTTCCTTATAGTTGTCTCTATTGGCTTTGTATTTTTGCTATCAATTCTGTGTCATACCTTCTATTTTATTGTGTTCTTCCCAATATTCAGATGCAGATGTTGTTAATGTATGAGAATAATCCATAGTTTTTTTCACTTTGTAACAGATAGCAGTTGAGCAGTATTCAGGCAAAATGGTATCTTATATGAAAATTGGTGTATCATTGAATTTCTCCAGATAGGAAAAATTATACCTATCAAAAATTCTCAACATAATGTAAACATTGACAGGGACCAAACAGTGAATATTAGCATAGTTAAGTCATGGATAATGTGTTTCATCAGTGGAGACAGCAGTGAAAGTGACAAATTCAGTTGTCACTGTATACGATGCACAATGCCTCAGCTCACACACACAAACTGAACCAATGAAAGGTGGACTATGCAAGTAATATTTTCCTGACAAGGAAACTGTCATCACTTCTGTGAAAAAATGGATTGTCTCTTCTGGCATTTTTATGATGGTAACTATGTAGCAAAATAGTGCTCTGATTTTTATGATGGTAACTATGTAGCAAAATAGTGCTCTGTAGGTGAAAACTTGCTCTATCCAATCGACCAATATATATATCTATATATATTGCTAGAGAGAGAGAGATTTTAATATCATCAGGTCATGCTACTGGCATGGATTTCCCTGACTCTCTCTTGCCATTTGTACCTATAGTCCATCACTTCTAGTAGGTCCTTCAGATAACATCCTGTGACCTTACAGTGCTGCTGTATGTAAGTTGTTGTTGGTCAGCCAATACAGGTACATCTTTGAGCAGGGGTATATCCTTGCTTCTCCAACTGGGTTCCGCATGCCTTCAACTGTTTTGTGGGATGTTGCTTCCAGGATTTGTTCAATCATATCATTCAATTACCATTTAATGATATAGTCTTATACGTTTAGAAGTAAAAAGGGCTCAATATAGAGTATGCATATCTGGTACAATGATCACATAGGTAAGAAAGTGACAATCACCAAGTGCAAGTGACTCTATATCAATGCTATCCTAACTATATATATATATAGTGAAATTAACAAATTGCTACCAAAACTTTCTTTGATAAATCAGAAAAGTGCTTAATACTGAGCAGTAGTGCAGAATAAAATCTAAAATGAAGAATTACTTTCTTACCAATGTTAGTTTCATGCATTTTCACTCAAAAAATGCAATCATCTGATGAAACATGTGAATGAAATATTTCATCCGATGAGTGTATATCTTTTTAAAAAAATACATGGAATTTATATCCATAAGATGTGAGAAATTTTAGGTTTTTTATATATATATATATATATATATATATATATATATATATATCTTATTGAATAAAAGATTGTTAAATTGATATGATTTATTTCTTAGAATCAAATTATGCTATCAAAATGATTTATTTTTCAGATCTTAGATGAAGTATATCTGGATGTTTTTGGATCCTTTATGAAATGGCATTTATTGTAAAAGTCCACACCCTCAAAATTGAATAAAATCTATCCTTTATTCCTTGTTACATAGGATCTGTATCATTATCACAGACAGAAACCTAAAAAAATATCTCTGGAGGAATCTTGTCAAGCATTCTGTCAGAAAGGTTACCCTATACATTTAATTAATGAAGAGATTGTATTGGTTGTAAAAAATACCAACAATAAACTTTAGAAACTCAAGAGAATATAATAAAGACCAATTTTTTACATATGTTTCCACTTATAACAAACACAATCTGGAACTATTTTTTGAATACATAAAAAATTAGCGTCAATTTAGAAAAAACTATTGAATGAAAAAACTATTTTATAATAAAAAATTAATTAAAAAATAACCTAAAAAATTAAAAAAAGTTTTAACATTGGCTCAATTTGGATATTTTATCATACAAAGATTTGAAATAACCAAAGAAAAGTGATGTTCACAATATATTTATGGAAGGAAAGATTTTATACATTCAAGAACCCAATGAAGTCATTCGAAATAAAGAGAAACTTAACAAGTAATTTTAGAATTGATATCTATAGAATTGAATATACAAATTGCAAAATTTAGATTCAGATTGATTAATTTTAATGGCATGAAAACCTGTCAAGGGTTAGTGGATTTGAAACAACCATTTAACATTTTTTTTTAGGATTAACCATTTTAAAATTGTGCTATATAAGTTAGTTTTGTTTATTTGATGGGCAGGCTCATTTGGCAGCTTCTCTGATTGATAAGTTTTCAAAGATATGCCCCAACATAATGTAAATATGAATTTATACATTCAGCTCAGCATATTTATGGTTACCTATCAAAATAATCAGTGTCAGTCCCATTAAGAGATATGGTCCCATCAAGAAATTTGGATGCTCTGGCATCAGTTAGTCATGAGGTTGTTGATCTATCAGATCAAAGAAAAGAGTCTGTTTGAGCTTCCAATGTAAAGATAATAACCTAAAATGTGTCAGATCAATTTATACTTTCTTATATTCAAAAAACTGATCATCCCCAGTTAAAAAAGCAATCAGGTTGCAAGGTGAGTTGATTTCAACTTAGAATCAAATTAATCATATTCATCCACAAAATTTCTCATAGTAATCATCATAAAGGAAAAAAGAAAACAGCTCACTTAAAGTTTATGTGATCCTAAATCTATAACTTAGCAGTTTCCATATTTTTTCTTATTCAAAGAATCAACAAAAATATTTTTACATTCTTTGTATATAAATTCACATCCATTATTAAAAAGGTATTAACAAATTTTAGCTTACAAAAATTGAAGTAAAATGAATAAGGTTTTGAATGATAACATTTTTTATTCAGTAAATAAGGAATAAGTGTCAATGAGAAATGATCTTTTTAGCAATATTTTCTCGGTTAGGATATACATAAGACACAATAATTTCCCCTTCAATACACGG
Organism: Sepioteuthis lessoniana; assembly: GCA_963585895.1. Lineage (NCBI taxonomy): Eukaryota > Metazoa > Mollusca > Cephalopoda > Myopsida > Loliginidae > Sepioteuthis > Sepioteuthis lessoniana. Next base: position 131,681,034 of record OY757907.1, read on the forward strand.
AATTTTTTTCTTTTTTTTATTTAATATTAACAAGAAAAGAAAATCCTAGTTTACATAAATATGAATTGGAAAACTTGATCAAATTAGTTAAAGCTTTCTTAGCTTCTGAAAGATCCTCTTCTTTGATAAAAATCAAAAATGTACCCATAACTAACACTTTAGGCTGGAGTTTAAGTCCATGATCCCTGGATACTGAAGCCAATTCTTCATCATATAATTTCAAAAAGAGTAACAAATTATATTTTTATGGTGGAATTTGAGACCCTGGTCACATTCTTCTGTGTTTAAGGATAAAAAAATAAAAGTTTAATTTCTGTTCTGAAATTATCAAAAGTTCTATTACAATAGGAATTATTTATTTTATGCATATTTTGTATATACTTTTACATGACACTTAGAATTACATCTGCTAAAATGCAAATGTGCTGCAAAACATTGTTTGTGAATCACTGATTTAGACAATTCTACATCCAATAGAATTTTCCACCAAAGAAAAATTATTAGGTTGTTTATAAATATGACAAAGTTTACATATAAATGTATGAAAAAATTGACTGTCATTTTTCAAACAACTTAATAATTTTCTGACTGCATGTCTAATTACAATTAACTCTTAAAACTGAAGTGCCTTGTATTATTGCTGCTTATTAAAAGTACATGTACTCGGGTAGACTAAATTCAAGACTGGGATTCTTCATTTATATATCAAATTTATATATATATATTTATAAACAAAGAGTGGATAAACAGTGCAATAAACTTGTAGATATACCCCTTTTATGAATGAATATCTTGAGATCACAAATACGTTTCTGTAAGCAGATCATATTTACCAACCCCTCCGCTCGGGCAGGATATGACACAAGGTCAATTTTTTAAGCGGATAATTAAAAAAACAGATAATTCAAAAAACTTTTGCTCAAGTTGCAAAAACCTCAATAATCAGTCAAGATCAAGTAGGCCTAAAATGGTGAATTTTGAGGCAGTGCTCCAAGTCATAAAGGCAAATCTGGTGAGGACCAGTTAGAAAGTATCAGGAGAGCTTTGCATCTCACAATCCAGTGTCATTGGTTACCTTTAAAACAAAAGCATCTGGAGCTGTCAAATTATGCCTCACATTACCAAAATATTGCAACACGTTTTATCCAACAGTTTTCATTTTTGCTTTGTTGTCTTTTGTAATACTTTTATATAACATCCTTATCCTGTCTTTATTTTTTTGTAACTCTTTACTTATAGTGGCCAACTGGATTTCTTTAGAATAATTTCTTTAGAATCTCTTCTGATTCATCCACTTAACTCTTCACACACCAAACTACTAAAACACACAAAACACAGACCCACAGATATCGACACTGAAGAAGGAAATAACAGCTACTGGATGTTGACCCAACAATGGCCAGTGTCAAACTGAGAAAATCATGGCTTCTGCGCATAGGCTCCATGCATAGTCTATCCAAAATCCCCTGAAAATTCTCAGTTTAAAAAAAAAATGTTTATTTTTCAACCAATCATATTTTTTCCACAAGTAGTATTTTCTGGAGCCTGTGTTTGAAATTAGGATCACATAAATAGGCCAAACAGAGGTCACACGGCCAGTTGAATTGCAGGCTGTCCCATGAGCATCACCCAACAACACCATCCAACCAGATCAAAGCAACCACTTGTCACAGAACTGACAACCCCCTGTCAGCCAGCCAGATATTTCATCTGCTTGTTTATTTTATTTATTCAATAAACAAACAAAATAAACTAAATCTTCTCATCAGTCTTATTTTTCTTGCAACCACATGCTTGTATATAACAGTATAAAAAAGAAAAAAAGAAAAATTTAACCTTTGTAAATTCTAAGCTTAAGTTTTCTTTTTTTTTTTTCTTTTTGTCTTTTTTTAAGGAATTTAAAAATTTTTGTTAGTTTTAACCTGCATTGAATTTTTCTGAAGTTATCTTTATAAAGACAATTGTTTTTATCTTCTTCTCAGATATTTTGTAATCTATGTATTTACCCAAGCCCTCCACCATGAGCAACATGTAACATAAGGTCAATTTTTAAGCTGTGTAAAGCTGGTTTGAATCTAGAGTTTTCCTTCTCATGGACAGGTTGCCTTACTAAAGCTAAAGAACCCAATATGCTCTATTATTTTACTCTTTATTTAAGGGGAAAAGAGATTTATATCTTTCTCAAGGGCATTAGCACAAGTAAAATGCAAACTACCTTGGCCAGAACTTGAACTTGGGTTGCCAATTTCATTTCTTACAATGATAACCATTATACTAAGCATGCCTCCATAATATTGTAATGTAAATTCAGTTCAGTTTTATATTTCACACTTTCTATATACCATTTCCTCATCCTGCTTTTAAAATGTAGTATTGCCAAATGATTATAAAAATATGAAAATATTGGTTTGTTTTCTATGTTATCTTGCCTAATGTATATGTATATGTGTGTGTTCTATTAAACTGACTCATATTTCAGTATCAAAAATTTCCTTTGTTCTGTTGAGAGAGTCCCTATGGCATAATGGCTAAAGTGCTAGATTGCGGCTTTGAAGTAATTAAGTTCAAACTCCTGTCATACGATTACATTCCCTTTCAAACTGACTGTGAGAAAGATATGGACCCTCTTATTCCCCTAGCTATCACTGCTGTTCTTCTTCAAGGATGGGTTTGATAAAAAAATAACCCATGAAGGTTGATGTGCCATTAAACAAAGAAACCAAACCAAACTAAGCTTACAGTTGTTTTCCAAAAACCTTGAGGGAATAATTCAATTATTACTTGAGTCTTTTCAATGATCTTAAAAATAACTATGATCTGCGTTGTTTTATGGATCACCTGTAGATAATATAGTCATAACAAGTTATTCCTCTTGAATAGAACTCTTCAGTGACATCACCCCAGAGATAGAAACTAAGGTTCTCTCTTTTTCTTCTCAAGACTTCTGTAAGTAAATACGCTTTTGTACAGCTTTGTTAATTAACATGAATGTACACGGAATATCACTCTTGTCCTTAAAGCATGCCTTGTCGCAATATATCACACTATATATATTTACACATATTGTTTTTTAAGGAAATAATAGCCACAAAAAATAAGGTAGTCTCTCTCTTGCTTAAAAAATTTTTCTTTCAAACATTGTAAAAAGAAAGTACGTTGTTTTAGTTACCTTATCAATAAAAACCAATACTATTTTTTCTCATCCACTGGATCATTTTGTTTGGAGGGTCTAGAATATGCATTCCCTGCAAAGGGGTAAGACCCACTCACAAAATGGGATGTTCTGAGTATAACACTAAACTGAATCTGGTGGTGAGGCTCCAATTCTGGAAATCTGGGAAGTTCTGAGTACCCCTTCACTGCTATTACTCCCAGGACCATTCTGAACCAGAGCAGTAGTACCTTTTAGGGTCCCATCTATGGGTCAAATAGATCTGTGTGAAAATGATTCATTATTGATGGAACCATGTAAAAAAAAAATACTACACCAAAATATGTAAATACAAACATACAATGAATGCATCTCCCTAACCTCTAGGCTTAAATTAATCCAAGACAGGTTGATATGCTGTTAAAATCAATCAATCAACCCAATCTTAGAAATGATCTTACCCCACTGCAAAGGATACATTCAATGTGTTCTAAGCCCAGCCATCAGGGTAATAGATCCATTATGATTTTAAATTACTTTAATACATTAACTCTTAAAAACATTGTTATTGTAACTATGTACAAATGATTATGAAGATATATTTCTATACTATTATAGTTAAATGGACTTCAGTATGAATTAACCTAAGAAGGGTGGACATACCAACCAACAAACAAACCAACCAACCAGCCAACCAACAATAAGAATATATTTTTTAAAAATAAATTATACATATTAAAAAGTAGGCAATACTAAATTCTTATTTTCCAGAAAAGAAAAAGTGGGTTTAAGATATACTATGAGAAGATTTTATTATTTGTGGTGTAGGTCATTGGTGGTCGGTGAATTGTTGGGTTCTATCGAGATGATTATGAGTTTTGTATATGACGGCTTTTTTTTTTATTCTTACCCCATTAACTTGTTGTCTTCTTTTATCCGTGTGAAGCTGCATGAGAATTGAGGACTGAAGGAAAGACACAAGAATACTCAAAACTTTCTTTTGGGTTTCACTACTTTTTTGTGGTGAAAACATTTTCCTGAAACAGTTGAAGTAGTCATGTGTCCCGGATGAGCAGTTGAAATGTATTAGTCATTCTAGGTGAGTTGCAGGTTTGGGGTTTGTCTAGTAAGTGTATCTGGTGAAGTATGTTTAGCAGATATGGCTGCTAGCTGGAGACACAGCTGGTGCCAAGCTGGATACTTGGTAAGCATGTGTGTTACCTTACTAGCAACTGAGGGAAAAGGTCCTTTTGATAGCAGGGTAACAGCTAAATAAATAAATTTCTCTTTTGGTTGCAGGAAGCTTATCTTCTTAGACATGCGCAGATTTTGCTTCCTGTTAGAGGCCTCCTGGGAAACGGCTACTTTTTTTAATTTATTCATTTTATTTTTTTATTTATTTTTAATTAATCCAGACGATACCTCATCCATTATTTTATGATCTAATTCCGAAATCAAATCCCCATTCATGTGATCTACTTTTGTGGTCATTAGTCTAATAAAATGATTTATTATAACAGAACAGTTACTTGACAAATCAATGGTTACAACTGGTCGCGTCATACCAAAGACTTTAAAAATGGTACTTGATACTTCCTCGCTTAACACTCAGCAATATAAGGTATGTATCAAGGTTAAAGTGGAGCAATCCAGAGAAAGGAGCAGCGCCCTCCCCTACACCTTGGTGTAGTAGCTATTGAAAAGGGAGCCTTTGGGTCACCCTTGACTACAGTCGCCAACTTACATAACAACTAGTGCAACTAGTATCACACTGCTACTATTAAAAGATTCAGATTTTGATATTTTAATATATTTTCTTCATATTTCATATGTGAAACATAAAAGAAAAACTTCTGTTTGTATAATAAATAAGAATAAAGATACAAACTAAGAAAATTTTTTCTTGTATGGATATTGTATTTGTATATCTGAAATGAAAAACGCATTAAAAAAAGTAGTAAACAGAATCGACAAATGAAACTTAAATACAAACTGTTTTTTGTCAACAGTCTGTAGAATTCCTGATATCATTAAGCAAATCAGGTTAATATAGACATATAAGTCTTATTACTAGCCTAAGTTACAAGACTGAAAATTTCTCTGAAAGCAAAGTATGACTTTGTATCGCTACCAAAAATTTGTGAAAATGAATTTTTTTTTAAAAGTTCACTTTCCAATTTGAAACCTAATGGACTGCATAAAGTAAATTAATAGATAAAGATGGAATAAAGCTTAAAACATTGTCCTTTATAATTTTGTTTTAAAAACAAAGTTTAAAATAATCAGTTGATAATCAGAAGATTCATTTGATCTCATGGTTGAAATTTAAATAACCTAAAACAAAACAAAATTAATGAGAGAAATATTTTTAAAATTTCTCAATGTGGTAAAAGAATAGAAGATAAAAGAATTCTTCTAATTCACTATCAAAAAGGATGTTTTATTTAATAAGAACATCATGGATATTATGGATTTTACAAGCACAAGGCAGTTATAGTTTCCAGGATCTTGAGAAAAATAAAACTCGTACTTGATTCCCAAAGACTTGACTCTTCATTTAAGGTTGGGTTTCTTTGTTTAATGGCATATCAACCTTTGTAGGTTATTTAATGCCAAAGCTATTCTCCTTGAACAGTAATGATGCTATTTAACCCATAGCTGGGATCTTCATTTAAGAATTAAATAATGATTATACTAAGTTCACTAATATTTTTATTGAGTTTTTTGGTGTTAGAGAAGATATTTAAATGATTCCCCACTTACCAAGGTCCAATATTAGCTAGAAATATTATGGTGCTTGGGAGGTTATTTAGTCATATCTCCTCTCACCAAGGTCCAATATTAACATTAGTATATCCAGTGCAACACTAACACTGAATAAACAGAAGGAAAGACAAGTTAAGACCTTTTACATATATAGAAATATTTGGCTCATATATATGTAATGGCTCATCGGTAGTATATATATATATATATATATATATATATATATACAGGGTGAAATGATAAAATTGTTGTCCTAAAGAAAACAACGCTACAGCTTTATTTTAAATCTTTTATTGAAAAAATCAATTCAGGTAACTTGATTATGTAGTAGAGCTGACATCTATTCAATGTAGCCGCCTTCAGCCTCAATCACCGCCTCGATACGGATCTGGAAGTAGGAGCATGCCTTTTCCACAAGCGCTGGCGGGAGCTCGTCGAATACTCGGCGGATGGTGGTGATCAGGCTGGCTTTGGTGTTGTGGGAGGTCATGTTGGTGATGTTCTCAACGTATGACCAAACGAAGTAGTCAAGCGGGCTCAGGTCGGGGGAGGAGGGGGGCCAGTGAGAGAAGGGTACAAAGTTGTAGCACTCCTTCTGAAGCCAAGCCTGGGTCTCTTTGGACTTGTGGGCTGGTGCCGAGTCCTACTGCCACACATAGGGTTTGCCACCTGATTGCACCAGGGGATCACCACACACTTCAGCACATCCAGGTACACTTTGGTGTTGACTTTCAAGCTGACTTTGAAGATGTGAGGTGGCATGATGTGGCCCTCACTTGAAACCACACCAAAGACCATAACCATAGCCGAAACTTTGTTTACATCACCTGGGCACATTGAACCATCCAGATTTGCATTTTGAGGGCGCTGGCAATGGTCCTGTTGTCATAACTTGGTTTGGTAGAGAGCATGAGTTATACAGCAGCGCATCTCCAATCTCGCTCGTTGAACATTGTGTCACTTTCAGACATGATAGAAGGCTCCTATCACTCTTAGGATTTGTACACAACTGGCCAACTAGTAGATGGTCAGCAACAAAAAAAGAAAACCGGTTTTCATTAAATGGAAATGGAATTATGTCATCTTTTCTAGGGTGACAATTTTATCGTTCCACCCTGTATATATATATTATCAAGGACAGCTTTGACTGATGCTAGCTCCCAATTTAAAAACCTTTTAGAGTTGACATGTCAGAGAAGATCAAAGACCCCTGGTGCCTATTAACCTATGTCACACACAAAGCCAGCCAGCTAAGAACAGCAAACACTCACTCACCTTTTGACCCTTATTTGGTGGAAGAAGAGAACTTATATCTCTTCTAACCTACCAACTTGGTTTTGATTTTAAAAAAGATACATTTGTGAAAATGGTCAGACAAAAATTTGGAGAGTAGCAGAGACACTGGTGTTTGAAACACATGGTTCTCATTTTAATAAGCTTATCACATCTTTATAGCCTGTATAAATTGTACAATAATAATAATATATGGAAGACAATTTTGTTGCACTTAGTAATTAAAGTTGGCAACCTTAGTCGAGGGTGACCTGAAGGCTCCCTTTTCAATAGCGACCACACCGAGGTTTAGGGGAGAGCGCTACTCCATTCCCAGGATTGCTCCACTTTACCCTTGATCCTCACCTTATAGTGCTGAGTGCTTAGCAAGGTGGTATCAAGTACCATTTTTTGAGTCTTTGGTATGACTCAACCAGGGATTGAACCCCAGTTTCCCGGACCATTGGTGAACACTCTACTCATTAGTCCAAAGTTCTTATTTGTTGCTTTTGCTGTTTTGTTTACTTTTATTGACTTTTTGTTTAGCTTAAAAATTTTCATTTGCTACCCTCCAATATGGACTCAGAAGAATACATGCTGACAAACACAATACTACCCCAACAACACATAATATACATTCAAGTGTTGACAAGAATAAAAAAACGTGTCCTGACAGATAAGATATTGTTCTATGAACAAGCAGAATATGAAAAGGTTACAAAAATGGTAAAAGTCTTACTTGATATACATGGACAGTGCAGCAATTACTGTATCACAACCTAGCAGAGGACATGTCCCAAGTTTTCCAAGAACAGAGATAAAAAGGAAATGTATTTACTGTTCAAAGAATAGAGTAAAGATTGAGATGAATTCTAAGATTCTCATGTAACCATGAGGTGTCCAAAGGATATGTCTCCAATAACCAAGGAAAATTATCATTTTTGGTTTCCCTTCACTTTTTTTAAACATTGTCTTTCTAGTATACAGAAAATGTATGTCATCCTTTTTTTATCAGGGATTGTCTTCATGGTGTAATGATTAAAGTGCTGGACGGTGGAATCAAAGAAAGCGAGTTCGTACTCCAGTCGCACTATTACGTTCACTTTTGGGTAAATACCCTTGGGAAAGGAATGAACCCCCTTATCCTCCCTGCTATGGGTTAAATTGTACCACTACTGTTCTTCTAGAAGGATGGATTTGGCATTAAATAACCCAAGAAGGTTGATATGCCATGATACAACAAAACAAATAAACAAACTTTTTATCATATAAAACAACACAGATAATTAAGATAATTATAATAATCATAATAATAATAATAATCATAATAATAATAATCAGACAGGTGAAGTATAAAAAATTCTTGTCATGTGAAAATCTCACTTTTTGAACTTCTTGGATTTTTAATATAAAATCCTCTGAAAATTAAACTATCCATTTTAATCTCTGAATGAATAAAAATAATTTTCAGAAAGCTTTACTTTTATAGAATACGCAAATTTGTTATTATTTCTATAATTTTGGTCTGAATTCCTAAGATAAGGAATCATCATTGTTATACACCAATGTAATTAGACTTGGGTTCTCATTTTGGTTGTTGTTATCAAAATCACAATGTTTTGGCCATGGTATCTACCAGATTTCTTTTGGTTTATGTAACTTTCTTTAGGAGTAGATTGTTCTCATTCAACTGTTTATGCTTAGAGTACAGACAATGACTAATAGATAAAAATGTTGGTTAAGAAGTATTTAGTTACCTGGGGTTATGAGTTCAATCTCTGTATCAAGTAATTCATAAAAAGATATATACTCTGATTCAGTAGTAGAGACAAGTGACATCTCAGGGACAAATTAAGTAGGAAAAATTAACTGATACAAAATATCTTTTAAGCATAGATTGGAATGAAAACAGTCTTCCCCCATAGATTGAATAAAGGGATCACTAAGAAGAATTAATAGATACAAAATATCCTCTAAACAAGGAGAGTCAAATGAGAACCATCTGCCCCCTCTGAATTGACTAAAGGAACTATTAGAAAGAATTATATGATATCCTTTAAGCATATTTAGTAGAATGAGAATAATGTACCTCCATGAATAAAGGGTTCATTTTAAAATTTCTAGGTTACAAATTCTAATAGATTCCTAATGAACACAGAGTGTACAATGGCTGGAAATTGTGACAATAATAACAAATATGAGGACACTTATCCAAGTACAAATGTACTTGGATTTGTATATCAATGTATAATAATGCTTCAATAATTACTTGTTGCAAAAATCTTTACAATCACAAATAATGAACAGCACTGCTTTATGAGCAGCTTCATTCTTTCATTGAATATAACAACATTGTCAGTTGAAAAAGAAAAAGTCAGTCATCTTTTGAATATTGGCAACTGAAGTTTCTGGTTTAAACTCAAAACCAAACAAAACAGAAACAATGAAATCAAATGGAAATGACTAAAGTCAGAAAAGCAGCAATGAATGACTCGGATGGTACAAAGAAAGAAAACATAGACAAAAGAAGCTTTATTTGCTTTAATAAAACAAATTAACTCCATAGAATTATATTCAGGTATCTATTTCCAGTACACAGAAATTATGCACTATACATTGAACTGTGTTTATTTGACCCCTGTTTTTTTTTCTTCTTTGCTTAGAAACAAGTCCAAATTTATGACCAATTCCAAACTTCATGGATTTTATAGAAATGAAAATCCAATTTGAATTCAAACCAATCATGACACAATAAATATTAACCAGCAAAAATGTGAATCACAGTCTTTTGTATGAAGAATTTGTTTCTTTATCCAATCAGGTTAGCATAAACATGGTTGGTTTGTGTTGAAAGTAATTTGTGGGTATCTTAGTTTTAAATAAATATACCATAGCTAAGGCTTTTAATAGTAAATAACAAACAAATGAGATGTAAATAAAAATTATTTTTAAAAATACTACTCAACGCCATAGATAAGAGAGTATTCAATAGCTTAGATATTGAATATTACATCTCTAGAGCCATGTTATAACAGCAAATAAAGCCTGATTCCTGGAGTTCAATCTCTCAGGCAGTATTTACACATTGCAGGGGAAGTCCTTGAGGCATAGTGGCTAACAGGCTGAACTGTGACAATGTTATAAGTTAGTTCAAACTCCAGTCAAGCTATTAGATTCACTTTTAGACTAATTACCTTGTGAAAGGTATGAACACCCTTACATCTACCAGCTATGGATTAAATAGTATGACAACTGGATTTCTACAAGGATGACTTTGGTGTTGAATAACCCACAAAGGATTATGTCATATGTTGTGTGATATTTTTATCTATTTGATTTATATTGGAAGTGATGTATTTTTATTTAAAAATATTCTGGTTTGCCAAATGGTATCTTAACCTCAATAAAAAAATATAATTCCATATTGTAACATAGATGCAATCAACTACATTGAAGAACATTGTCATATACAAGCCATCCTCCCACTATTACTAAATGGTTAACATTTAGTTTTGAAACCCTTTAAAATGTTTTTGTATCAGTTTCAGTAATAGTCCTCAGTCCGGTGATGTCAATCACAGAACATCTTGCAGACTTCCTCACCCTAATGGCTTCCATTACAAAAATTTTTGAACCAATGATGAGATGTATGTTCATCAACAGTCATTTCATCGAATGTAATAGTTTCAATTATTTACAAAAACAAATGGCTTTAATCAAAATATTATTTGAAAATGTCACACAGCAAGTGATTGGTTTGGTTTGGTTTGTTGGGTTTTATGGCATATCAATCTTTGTAGGTTATTTAATGCCAAATCCATTTTTATACAAATAATCAGTTCTATTTCAAATAGTTCAGTTCAGCATAAGTACACAGTTTAATTGTCAAAAACATTTCTATTTCAAGCTATTCAAGCAGTTATATGTAGCAATTCAATTAAGTGTAAATACAGTTTTAATGTCGAAAAACAGTTCTATTTCAAATAATTCAGTTAAGCATAAGCACGCAGTTTAAATGTAAGTATGGTTTAATTGTCAAAAACATTTCTATTTCAAACTATTCAGTTTACTCAAACAATTCATTTTAGCATAAGTATGCTATCAGTTCTATTTAACCCATAGATAGAGCCCTATCAGGTGCTACCACTCCAGGCCAGAGTGGACCTGGGAGCATTGGCAATAAAGGGGTACTCCGCGTTCCCCAAAGCTCCTGCATTGCTGGAACCTCACTATCAGAATGTTAAGTGTCATATCAGGACACTCGTTGGGGGGGTCTTACCCCTCTACAGAGAAGCAGTTGGTATATTCTATAGCCCCAGCCAACTGGGCAACACAGCAAGTGAGATTTATATGTAACTGTGGAAACAGCACTTCGAAAACCTACTAGGAAAGGTTTGGTTTGGTTTGGTTTGTTGGGTTTTATGGCATATCAACCTTTGTAGGTTATTTAACGCCAAATCCATTTTTATGCAAATAATCTGTTCTATTTAAAACAATTTAGTTTAGCATTTGTACACATTTTAGTTGTCAAAAACATTTCCATTTCAAACTATTCAAGCAGTTATATGTAACAATTCAGTTAAGTGTAGATACAGTTTTAATGTCGAAAAATAGTTCTATTTCAAATAATTCAGTTAAGCATAAGCACGCAGTTTAAATGTAAGTACGGTTCAATTGTCAAAAACATTTCTACTTCAAGCTATTCAGTTTACTCAAACAATTCAGTTTAGCATAAGTATGCTGTTAGTTCTATTTAACCCATAGATAGGGCCCTACCAGGTGCTACTACGCCGGGCTAGAGTGGCCCTGAGAGCAATGGCAATGAAGGGGTGCTCCGTATTCCCCAAGGCCCCAACATTACTGAGACCTCACCATCACACTGTTGGTTTGTTGGGTTTTATGGCATATCAACCTTTGTAGGTTATTTAACGCCAAATCCATTTTTATGTAAATAATCTGTTCTATTTAAAACAATTCAGTTTAGCATTAGTACACAGTTTAATTGTCAAAAACATTTCCATTTCTAACTATTCAAGCAGTTGTATGTAATAATTCAGTTAAGTGTAAATACTGTTTTATGTCGAAAAACAGTTCTATTTCAAATAATTCAGGTAAGCATAAGCACACAGTTTAAATGTAAGTACAGTTTAATTGTAAAAGTCATTTCTATTTCAAACTATTCAGTTTTACTCAAACAATTCATTTTAGCATAAGTATGATGTTAATTCTATTTAACCCATAGGTAGGACCCTTATCAGGTGCTACCACTCCAGGCCAGAGTGGACCTGGAAGCAATGGCAATGAAGGGGTACTTTGCATACCTTTCCCAAGGGTATTAGTATTATGTGAAATGCAAACAGCCTCATCCAGGTTTGAACTTGGTTCACCTTGTCCATTTCAAATAACAATAACCATTTCACCACGAGCACCTCCTATGTATGTATGTATGTACGTATAAATATGTATGAATGTATGTATGTATAAATATGTATGTATATATGTATGTATGTATGTATGTATGTATAAATATGTATGTATATATGTATGTATGTATCTCTATCATAGATAACTAAAATTTATCTATATATATATATATATATATATATATAATTGCCATTCCAAAAGCAACAAGGAAATAAGACAAATCAAAATTTGGTGCAAAACACAAATCAGAAACTCAAGCTAGCTTACACAGACATCATACTAAACAGACAACCTGACTCAATGTCTTATTTGCTAACCAATCAGAAAACAAGATTTCAAATATCTATTATAAATAAAACTATGAATTCTTAGAAATGCCGATCAAGTCATGACACATAAAAATGAGACGCTCTTCTGATTCCACCAATCACCACTGGACCACCAAGATTAGTCATGAAACTCTTGGCTACTCAAATGACCCAAGGCAACTTCTATCCTATCACACCATAAATTTTAGTAGACTTTTCTCTTTTCAACACTCAAAGAACTTCAACTGAAGAACTTCTTACTCCAATAAAAACAAACTTCAGTAAACTCTTAACACACACAAATATGCTCACACACAAGCACACACACACACACACACACACACACACACACAATATTTTGGCTCTGAATAATTCTTCTTTCTATGAGATGAAAGAAAAAAAGATGAAAGACTCTTCAACATTACTAAACTTACTGTAACATTTTCATACACCAATTAAACTTCACTGAAAAAAATGACATTCTTTCAACAAGAATAATATTTATTCATGGTCTTAGCAGTTTATGTACTAAAACTTAATTCGATGTTTATATCATTGTTTCTTTGTGTTAATGTTATCAAAATTTTGTTGAAATTTTTTCCTAATAATGATTCTGTCTTGAATATGAAAAAATGTCCTTTTGTTGCTTTGCTGATGGACTCACCACCTTTTCTCACCCAGAATGTGAGACTTTAATTCATTTTTAACATTCCTCCTTCCTGCTTAGGGCTATGTAAACATGAATAAAGCCAAATTAAATTAAGTACTAGTTTACAATAGTGGTCCAACTATATATATATATATATATATATATATATATATATATATATATATATATATATATATATAGTTGGACCACTATACATATATATATATAGTGCAATGGGTAAACTGTCATATAGATTGCTCAAAAATGAAAATAATATGGACATCTCACTTTATCAGATATATTTAGCAAAATTACAGGAAAATATCTTGTAATAATGTAAGTAAAGTTGGTGACCGTAGTCGAGGGCAACCCGAAGGCTCCGCTTTCAATTGCTACAACACCGAGGTGTGGGGAGGATGCTACTCCATTCCCTGGATTGCTCCACTTTACCCTTGATCCTTATCATGTAGTGGTGTGTGCTAAGCAAGGTGGCATCAAGTTCCATTTTTTGAATCTTTGGTATGACTCAACCTGGGATTGAACCCCATTCTCTCGGACCATTGGCAATTGGCCTAATGAATAGAGTGTATGCTGACTTTGGGGCTATGTGGGATGATGAATAGAGGCCTGTTAACATTGCAAGTGATCACCCCAAACATTATGATGTCGACTAGGTATTTCAGTCAAAGATGTGAACTGATGGACTGCTCACACAAGTGATTTATTTATAGCGATGAGGGCAGGATCAGCCAACTTTTGGGGGATGAGCTGATAACTAAAGAATGGGGTACAAGAGTGTAATAGATTTTTCTAAAGAATACTTCTCAGATTTTGAATTCAGAGTTTTTCCTTTCCCTAGAACAGTTACCTTATCAAAGCCAAAAATCTCAGTCTGCTCTTCAATTTAACTCATATCTGGTGGAAGAAAAGAACGCTTCATGCCTTTCCCAAAGGCATTAATATGAAATGAAATGCAAACAGCCTTAACCAGGATTTGAACTTGGTTCATTGTGTCAATTTCTTAACAATAATAACAATTACATCATACACACTTCCAATATTTGTCAATTTGGCTTTTAAAAATCCTTGAAGTTAAATTTTAAATTTTGAATAGTTGAATCTAATAATTTTTGAAAAAGTTATTAAATGAATTTTAATCACTAGAGCAATTATAGTAGAATAAATTGCATAGTTAGAACTTATTTTTGTGACAGCATTTGGATAAATATATATATATATATATATATATATATATATATATAGATAGATAGATAGATAGATAGATAGATTCAATTTACCATTTCCAACCATAGTGGCATGATATGACACAATGCAGGTTTAATATGAAGAGCCTCCTCGTAAATGAGTTTCCTGGATTGACAATAGAAAAAATTGCCTGGGTCCATTGGTAATTCTCATTTTTGTGACAGCATTTGGATAAAATATATATATATATATTTATATATAGAGATAGATAGATAGATAGATAGATAGATAGATAGATAGATAGATAGATATGGAGGAGTCTACTTGGCAAAGTGACTAACTTGCTGGGTTGAAACATTATAGTTACATGAGTTTGAACTCCAGTCATGCTATTACATTCGCTTTCAGACTAATGCCCTAGGGAAAGGCATGAACCCTCTTGTCCCCCCAACTGTAGGTTCAATCATACCACTACTATTCTTCTACAAAGATGATGTTGTCATTAAATAACCCACTAATGTTAATATGCAACTAAACAAAGAAACCAAACTAATGTAAACACACACACACACACACACACACATATATATATATATATATATATATATATATATATATATATATATATATATATATATATATATATATATTTATACAATGGCTATTCAAAAAGCTTTAAGCCTCACCAAGAAAGTAGAGCATAGCTGAACATTCTCATAGTGGCAATATATTACTTAGATATATATATATATATATATATATATCATTTAAAATAATTAGTCTACACATGTTCAAAAACTAAGAACTAGAATATCAGTTGAATAACTAAAATGGCAGTGTTAATAGTAGAAAATAGATAGTATTTAATACAAAAAATATCATTGAGCAAATATAATTAAAATCAAAAATGTCAGCCAACAAATAACTTCAAGTTTCATAAAAGTTGAACATTATCACCAACACTTACCTGCTGATGAGCAACCTTGCAGCTAAATTACAATAATAAATTAATGACCTTTTTCATTTTAATATTATATACATATATATATGTGTGTGTGTGTGTGTGTGTGTGTGTGTGTGTGTGTGTGTGTGTGTGCACATAGCCATAATCCATGAAAAAGAGCACATTATAACAGATATTTGTTAGAGCAATACACATAAAATGCTCCTTGTGTATAGATCAATTTTGTATCCAATTTGCAAAAAAAATGTAATTTTATCATTTTTTAATCATCTAAATTCATGATACAATGGAAATACCCATCAAATGCAAATTAGAATTTTTCACTCCTTATTAAATAGAAGGATCAATATCACCATAGACCACTCTATATGAAATTCTAATTAGAATCTTTCACTTCTTTCTAAATAGAAGCATCAATGTTATTATAGACTGCTATTGATTATAAATAAGATAATTAGAGTCCTTCACTCTTTCCAAGATAGAAGTATCAACATCATCATGGACTGTTGTTAAAATTGGAACCCAACATGTTTGTAAGTCATTTAGTGTGTATAGATAAAGAAAGAGAGGATAATAACAGAAGAAAAAAGAAAACCCACTTTTTTTTATTGTACATATTAAGGGATAAATCTCTTCCTGTCCATGAATTGGATGTCCAGCTGTTTTCTGTGGGGAATAAAGATATTTTAAATCTTTTGTTTTTCATTGTTACTTTTATTCTTCATTCTCTTCAGTTAAAAACAAACAAGACAATGTCTACAAAATGGAAAAATATAAGGGAAAACATAAAAGAAAGAGTAAAAAAAATGTCTTCATATATTTTTTATCAAACTGCTTAAAGCTTCAATCACCAAAGTTTGTATCAACTTTGAAGACGTTAATATCCAGAAATAATACAAATACTGAATTTACCAAAGAAAAAAAAAGCATTTTGCTTTGGTTTAAAATCAGTTCCTGTTCTAAATTATTAAATGATAATGAGCTTTACCAACCAGGCAATTTAGGCTCAATATAAGATCTTTCTAATTTTATCTGGGCACAGACACTCACTATGATTAATTAAATCATAGAGGTGCTATGCCAAGTAATTTCCCTTCATGGCATTTCTGTTGTGGCCCCAGAAAGGGTCACTAATGAAACCACAAACACGGATATTATATATCAGATTATATTACACAAGAAAGATACAGTTACATAGAAAAGGTAAGGAGTCTCATACTGTTCAGATAACACCGATACTGATTTGCCAGTACTAATAACAGTGAGAAGAGTCCATTATAGTGAGATGGGTAAGGCTCCCACAACACTCCTCCCTCAAGCCTTTTACTTTGTAAAAGTGCAGTTAATTTTTTTTCTTTTTGGGTCGATCATCAACGGATCAGTGAATTTCCTTTTCCTCCCTGACCAACGTATTTCAGTTGTTGGTTGGGGAGGATCTAAATCGAACATGTTGAAAATGGTGTCTATTGGCTCTTCTTCTGTTTGTGGTATATCATTGGGGTCATTCAAACGGCATTTCTGTAACTGGTTCTGGTATCTCTTGTGTGTGTATTTGGGTCCTTTTACAATGTACACCATATCTCCAATTCTTTTTTTAATTATTCCACGTTCCCAACAGGACGTGTTATTTTGATATTTTTTAAAGTAAATTTTTTCTCCCAGGCTGAACCTTTTTTAGGCACTAATGTGGTCTTTCGTAGCTTATTTTGTTTCAGGAGTAGCTTATCGAAGACGGATCTTATCTTTCAGGCAAACATTGTCTCAGCTGGTGAGACTGCCAGTGGTGTATTGGGATTTGGTGTGATTCTGTATACCTGCAGAAATTGCTGTAGTGCCTTGTCTGTCGAGGTACCTGATGCTTTTTTGAGTGCTCGCTTTAATGTGTCTCCAAAATGTTCAGCTTGCCCAGTCGGCTGGGGCTGTAGAATACACCAACTGCTTCTCTACAGAGGGGTAAGACCCCCCCCAACGAGTGTCCTGGATATGACACTAAACAATCTGAGGGTGAGGTTTCAGCAGTGCTGGAGTTTTGGGGAATGCAGAGTACCCCTTCATTGCCATCGCTTCCAGGTCCACTCTGGCCTGGAGTGGTAGCACCTGATAGGGCCTTATCAATGGGTTAAATAGAACTAACAGCATACTTGTGCTAAAATGAATTGTTTGAGTAAACTGAATAGCTTGAAATAGAAATATTTTTGACAATTAAACCATACTTACATTTAAACTGCGTACTCATGCTTACCTGAATTATTTGAAATAGAACTGTTCTTCAACATAAAACTGTATTTACACCTAAATGAATTGCTACATATAACTGCTTGAATAGTTTGAAATGGAGATATTTTTGACAATTGAACTGTGTACTTATGCTAAACTGAATCATTTTAACTAGAACAGATTATTTATATAAAAATGGATTTGGCATTAAATAACCTACAAAGGTTGATATGCCATAAAACCCAACAAACCAAACCAAACCAAAACATTCAGCCTGGCCGTTTGATCTCGGGTGATATTGCGGTGTGGTTATGTGCTTTATTTGGAAGATTTGGCAGAACTCCTTGAATTTGACTGATGTAAATTGTCTTCCGTTGTCGCTGACCACATAATCTACTACACCGAACCGCACAAACAGTTCATGTAGAAACCCAATAGTTGTCCCCGTAGTAGGTCTTCTGCATCCGAGAACCTCAGGCCATTTAGAGTAACTATCCACTACAATTAGGTAGTAGAAATCTTCCAGGGGACCCACAAAATCAACATGTATCCTCGACCAAGGTTGTTCTGTTTTTGGCCAAAGTTTGAAAGTAGTGGGAGGTGCTTTTGCCGCTAAAGCACAGCCTTTACATTTTTCGATTATATCCGTAATGTCGTTATCCATCTTCGGCCAATAAAACATAGCTTCTCATAAGACTCTTCATTCTATCTATTCCCGGGAGTCCCGTGTGGAAATCTCTTAAAATTATGTTTTGCAATTTCTTTGGTATTACGACCCTTTCACTATATAGGAGGACGTTGTCACATAGTGAAAATACTTCTGGTACTTTTTCGTTTTTTGCTGTGATTTTCTGTTTAATATTGGGAATAAAGTCGTCGTTCATTGCTTCGCTTTTTATCTCGAGGAGCGTCACAGGCAGTTCTTTGATGGTGTTGGCTATCATGTTTTTAATTTCACAGTCTGTTCGTAGGGTTGCTATTATTGTGTCCTCGAAGGGTTCAATATACTTTGGTACCAACCTTGATAGTCCATCTGCGTGGCTAATCTGTTTTGACGGGAGGTATTCGATTTTAAAATTGTAGTTCAGTAAAATCGTTCCCCATCTTAGTAGCCTATTGGCAGTATAAATTGGTTGGCCCTTTTTTGATCCGAAAATGGTTATTAGGGGCTTGTGGTCTGTTTGTAGAGTAAAGAATCTGCCATGCAAGTATTGGTGAAATTTTGTCGCTGCAAATATTATTCCCAAGGCCACCTTTTCAATCTGGGAATAATGCTTTTCGGCCGGAAGAAGGGTTCTAGATGCGTGGGCTTATAGGACTTTACACTCCAATAAATTATTTTGGGTGGTATGCCACTTGTTCCCACAAAGATGGCAGACGCTCCATATTCAGTCTCGGGAAACCATTGGCCAGGAGGACCACGTGACATGCTTAAAACTACGTCGGCGCGTAAATTCAAGTCCTGCGTTTGGAGCTACCTACAAGACGCGTATTTTCTATAAATACGTCGTCTTCAAACACCCTTGTTCTCTTTTACCAAATTTCTTCGCAGCAGCAACACACTCCCTTCAGCGTGAATCAACAGGAGTGAAAAGCAACACCATGGATGGGCCTCGCAGACATTCATATACAATGACTATGAGACTCTTTCCAGTCTCTGAGAAACTGCCCGTTTCTAATCATAAAAAAAGGACATTTTAAACTTGCAATTCTTTTATAGCTTAGTTGTGTTAGACACACATACACACACACACACACACACGAGCTCACACATATACACACACTATTATTTTGTTAGTAGAATTAGAAATATTTATTTATGTATCAATGTAAGTTTTATTATTATTGTATATAAATTTGTTTTTGTTCGTCGCCTTGTTTTAAATGTTCATTTTGTCCGCCCCGTTTTACAACTTTTATTTGTTTCATATCTTCTCTCATTTATTTCATTGGTTTCCTTCATTTACTGCTTTATCCATGTGCCTATATTATGCCCTATTCCACATTTATTCTAAACTAAAAATTGTCGGGTACCAAAAACACTTTCAGTCACTCCTCCTACTTTTTGTCCCATCAGGCATTTTGTGTAGGATACACGCACCGACCCCCATATGAGCTGGCATCGCTTGCAACAATAATCTCCAGTTTTGGGTCATAATGTGTGAGAAAAAGATTAGATGTTAATGCCTTTTTAATATGGTCAAATGCTGTTTGACATTCGGGTGTCCATCTCCACTTTTTATCTTTTTTTAGTAGTTCGTTTAGCGGGGCGCGGAGATCGTGCAAATTTTTTTATTAAACTTTGGTAGTAGTTTGCAAGTCCAAAGAAGCTCGGTAATGTCATAACATTATCAGGAGCGGGAATATCCTTGATAGCTGTAGCCCTTTCGGGGTCGGGACGTCTCCCGTCTTTGTCAATGATATGTCCCAGATATTTGATTTTGTTCAGACAGAAATCGCATTTTGCTTCCTTTACCTTGAACCCAAATTCCCGTATTTGTGCGAAAACTTTGTTTAGATGTTCTCTGTGTAACTCCTTCGTTTTACTACTAAGTACAATATCATCAAGATAAGCGAAAGTGAAGTCAAAGCCGCCCAGCATGGTGTCCCTCACCTGTTGGAAGATAACCGGTGCGACTTTTATTTCAAAAATTAGTCTGTCAAATTTGTACATCCTCCTGTGTGCGTTAATACAGAGTAGTTTAGAGCTATTTTCTTCAACTGAAATCTGGAGGTAGGCCTCACTTAAGTCAATTTTTGAAAAGACTTTTCCTCCATTTAATTTTTTAAAAACCTCTTCTGGGCTGGGGAGTGGATAGTGGTAATCCTTTAGTGCAGCGTTCAAGCCTGTAGAAAAATCTGCACATACCCGGATTTCCTTAGATTTTTTTCTTATATATACCGTTGGAGCAGCCCATTCGCTGAATTCCACTTTCAATAATATGCCCATATTCACTAATCGGTCTAGCCCTTTATTTATTTCTTCGGTCGCAGCGATCGGTATATTTCGGTTCTTTCTAAAAATGGGGTCTGTATTTTCCTTTTGCAAAGACCAGCTGAAAATACTTCGGGGAAACTACCTTTTAGTTTCATCTTAATTTTTTCAGAATCGGCTGTAATGCTGCCGCGACCGGCCGACAAACCCTTGCCGCGACCTGCCGATAAACCTAAACATATCAAATTACACGCCCGAGTTAGGACGATTATATCCGAGTACGACCGGAACTGACTAAGCCCTTTTTTCTTGCTAACGACCTTGACATCTAGTTATAGCTAAAAGAAAAGGGAGAATTAAAATTAATAACATTCACAAAACACTTCGGCCAAAAATTACCTGATAAGACTTGAACTAATAGTCGTCGCCAGCCTATAGCAGGTTAGGAAAATACTTTACGGCTACACTCATTTTTTATCAAAGAATTTTATATCCACGCGGCCGGAGCTGTGTGTCACAGCACCTTCGTAATATCAGCAAGCCCTTTTCAACCGGGCCGTCTGGCATTCGTGCCGGATGGGTGCTCGAAACCAAGAGCAGACTCGGGGCCGAATAGGCCCCCAGCTTCGGCTGGGCAACCTTCGGGTGGGCGAGCTGCACTTTTGTCCCCTTTGTACGGCACTAGACCAAGCGTCTAGTTTAAGCCGTAAACTGGCATACGTGCCCGGACTCACATTTGGGTTCGTGAAACTGCTTGCCTCATCAGGCTCACATTGCACTAAGTGAGCCGATGAGCAGCACAGACAAGCAGGGTTCGAGTCTCGGCTCCTTCCCGACCTTCCCCTCCCCTTTATCCCCACTTTAATCGGCCTTCGGGCTTTTGACCTTGTGTCAAGTCGTGTCTGGTGGGAGGCAGCGACAAATATATGGCACGCTCCTAGCGAAGCTCATTAAGGAGGAATCCTGCATTCTGTGCGGTCGCATTCACCTTAACTTCCGACGTTGATCCCACTTCTCGTGGTAGATCCCCTTTTTTTTCCCCACCTACATAGGTATGCACAAAGGTCCTTTTTAGGACCATAAGAGGTCTCTGTCTGCGGGTCAGAGCATCTCTGACTGGTCAGTAATGATCAGTCGAAGTAGACGGCCAGGCGGCAAACACGAAGACGGATTCTAAGACCAACCGGTCTTAACTCTCAGTCGGTTCCGATAGTCCGATAAGCTGCGCAGCGCTAATGGCACGGTCCAGCCTTTAGCTACTCCTTCGCTATCTGCGCAGCGCTAAGATAACGCCCATCTTAGCCTCGGCCTTCTGGCCTGTCCGCTCGACAGCTCGGCTTTGACCCGACAAAGCCTTCGCTGCTGTCCGCTCGTCCGCACGGCTTTGACCCGACAAAGCCTTCGTTCCCGTCAGCTCGCCCGCACGGCTTTGACCCGACAAAGGTTTCGCTCTCGTCCGCTCGTTCGCACGGCTTTAACCCGACAAAGCCTTCGCTCTCGTCAGCTCGTCCGCACGGCTTTGCCCCGACAAAGCCTTCATTCTTGTCCGCTCGTCCGCACGCCTTTGACCCGACAAAGCTTTCGCTCTCGTCCGCTCGTTCGCACGGCTTTAACCCGACAAAGCCTTCGCTCTCGTCCGCTCGTTCGCACGGCTTTAACCCGACAAAGCCTTCGCTCTCGTCCGCTCGTCCGCACGGCTTTGAGACGACAAAGCCTTCACTCCCGTCCGATACGTCCGCACGGCTAGGGGGCCCAGCAAGGCCCTAGCCTTTCCTCGACCTCGACGCTCTTGCAAGGTACAACGCAGTCCACGTAACGACTCGCTGTTACGGACGGTTCTACCACTGCAACACCTGACTCACGTACGACCCGTCGTACGAGTCAACAACCCGATCGACACACCCTTGGTTAACCACAACATACCGTCACAACCAGGGATATCGATCTACCAACCTCGATCGACCATCTAGCTGTACCCAACGACCAGCACCGACCATCTAGCTGAACTCAACGACTCGACCGACCTCAGCTTACCAGCATCCAACATCTAGCTGAACTCAACGACTCGACCGACCTCAGCTTACCAGCATCCAACATCTAGCTGTACTCAACGACTCGACCTACGCCAGCGACCCTCGTCGAACGCCCAACTGCGAACACATACAACCGCCACGGACATTTACATTCACGCTTGTAAATACGACGAAATAAATTGTCATTTGTAATTATCATTATCTCACCTTTGTTCCTTCCTATTGCTTTGGCTGTTCTCATTCACATAAATTCATTTGCGGGGTCGACATACTTATAGGCCCCGCAACAATGCATTCTACTTTTTGACAAAACGTATTAATTGGTTGATCCCAGAGACTAAATTTCTGAAACCAGTCCGACCCAAACAAATTTTCTGTGTTCTTCAGTACGAAGACTTTTAATTTTTTGGTTATACCATTTAGGAATACTGGGTTTATTATTTTGCCTTCAAATTTTATTTTGTCTCCTGTTACCGTTCGCGACATCTTGCTTGTTATCGTAATGATTGGCCTATTTAATTTTCTCCAAGTTTGTAAGTTTATTATTGATAAATCAGAGCCAGCGTCTAACTGAAATCTTACCGACTTATTTAGTACTTTGGCTGTTATGTATTTACGAACGACTTTGTCTGACTTGTCCTCGCTTTTTGTATGTCTGACTCTGTTTTTAATTATTTTTCTATTTCTACACTGTGAGCCCTTATGTCTGAATTTATCGCAATTTTGACATTTTTTGTACGATAGGGACAGTCCTTGGCCCAAAGTAATTTTCCATTTTTTTTTTGTTGTCACTAGTCTGCTTGTATTGAAATTTTGGGTTATCATTTTTTTCTCTCTTTTACCGGAGAGTATGGTTGGGATCTATGCTTGACTTTCCTTACGTAAGCAACACTAGACTCGTCGATATTTTTTTAGTCTTTTCTGACACTCACTATCCTCTGACAGTCTTCAGCCAGTTTTTGAAATGTGAGATCGAGTTCGTTCTCTAATTTCGACAAAACTCTGCATCTGATTTCCGCATCTTTTGCCGACACTAGGCCTTGTGCGAATATCAGACATTTGAAGTTATCCGCTGACAATTCGCCTAGTTTAAAATCGTCGCAGTTTTTATTGACGACCGAGGCAAACCCTAAATAATCATCACTGTCTCTTTTTGTTAAGTTGAGACATTTCCATCATTTTTGGAATAGAGACGTTTTGGAGCTGAATAATTCTGACAGTAATTTAACTGTTTCTGAAAATCCAAGTTCGCAAGTTTTTTTTGATAAGATATAATCTACGAACTTGTTGTGTTCCACAGTTCCTAGCTTTCGTAGAAGTATCCGGACTTTTTTTTTGCATCAGTCCAATCAGCACAGTCGGTAATATATATATATCTTCATATCTTCTGTAATATGCCTTAAAGGTCTTATCCTCATCTGGTGCGTAGGAAAATGTTTCGAGTGCGTTCCACACTGCATTTTGAGTGAAAATAGCAGTACTATCTGTAGGCTGGTTATCACTTAGACTTTTAAAAAGTGCTTCTTGATGTTTTTGTAATTCAAGGAAGAACCGTTGTTGTTTTTCCTCGTTTTTTCAGATTCTTTCTTCGTTTTCTTTCTGAAGTTGTTGTTGTTGCTGTTGTTTTTCCTTGTTTTTTAAGATTCTTTTTTTGTTTTCTTTCTGAAGTTGAAGGAGTTTTTCCTCATTTTTTTTTTTTTTTTTTGTTGAGACTCAATTTGGAACTTCATCATTTGTGCAAACATTTCTTTAAGGTCTTCCATTTTTTTTTTTGTTTGGAGGGGGGAAGTTTGTTTGTTTTTTTTTTTCTTCAGTAAATATCCCCAGAATTCAAGAATAATTACTCTGTGTATGTGTGTTTTTTGTACAACACAAAACTGTAAGCGCCAAATTAAATTTTTCTCTCTGAAGTGGGAGGAAGAAAGAAAAATATGAAAATCACTTTTACATCACGTGACAATCTTACTTACAGATATTTTTTTTTAAATATCCGCTTTCCAACACACTCCGTAATTTGTACAATTTGATACCTTGTAGTTGTTTAACAAAAATCTCGTTCGGTTCGTTGTATGCTGGAACTTTGTTGTAGATTTTTTAACAACATGTAGTTGGGTATCTCTTTGTTGTTGCAATGTATCTTCGCCAGTATGTTGTCCGATTAACTCCTTTTGCTTGTTGGAGAGTCCCTTTTTTCATTCAAGTTCCTCATCGCCAGTATGTTGTGGCCCCGGAAAGGGTCACTAATAAAACCCAAACACAGATATTAGATAACAGATTATATTACACAAGAAAGATACAGTTACATAGAAAAGGTAAGAAGTCTCGTACTGTTCGGATAACACCGATATTGATCTGCCCTGTGGCAGCGAAATCTCTTGTACTAATAACAGTGAGAAGAGTCCATTATGGTAAGATGGGTAAGGCACCCACAACAATTTCTCAGTTTAATGCTGTTTATTTGGGGTTATGTACACATTTCCTTTCTAAATATATACAGCAGGTTGTACTAAGCTGCATGATAAATGTAGGCACTCTTAGCATAATGGTTATAATTGTATGAATTGGAAGTAGCAACCTGAGTTCAAATCTTGTATAAGGCTGCATTTCATTTCATACTAATTCTCTTGAGGAAGGCATGAATTCATCTGTTTTCTCTCCAGTTATAGGTAGATCAAATTCATTAACTTTAGTTTGATAATCAGTCAAGAAAAAGGAAAATTCTGAATTCAAATCAGCAGCATTTTGCTTAAAAATTGACCTTGTACTACATTTTGGCTATGTCAGGCAGGGGGGAGTAAATGTGATGCCAGCAGCAAAGAATGATCTTTTGTCAGATATATTATTCAATGTGGGCTGCTTTTGCATCACTAAAGTGCTGAAAGTAATTGGCAATTTACTCATTGAAAGGGAACAGTGGATTCATGTCTGTTCCAAATAGAAGCCTAAACTGACTTCCAAATTTCCTTCTACAATAATTCAATCAAAACTGCGGGGGCAAAGTCAATGTTCTGCTAACCCCTCTCCCTGCACACCCAAAACTCTTTAAATTTATGTCTCCCTTTATTCATAGGTGGTTTTATGTGGTGTTTTTATTGTGAGAAGGTAATTTTCAAGCAAATATTAGCCCTGGTAATTTTACTAATACATACATACAGTACAAGTAGTTGAAATATCTACTTTGCTGAGAAGCAATACAAAAGTTCAAAGCCTCAAAGTATTTCTGAAACTGCTTTTTCTGATAATATTTCAAAAAATTTTAAACTATGTTTTCAGTTTCATGAAAGATAAATATTTTAAAATTCAAAAAAAAGGCTTCATAATCAAATTCTTTAAAAATGATTGCCCAGGCAGAGCTTAGTGTATACTGACTGCATCCCCTGCAGAGGGGTAAGATCTAAAAAAATGGGATGCCTTCAGTATGCCACTAAACCAAATCTGGTGGTGAGGCTCCAGTTCTGGAGAGCTGGGAAGTCTGGAGTACTTTTATTGCTATTACTTCCAAGTCCACCATGGCTTGGAGTGGTAATACCTGTTAGGGTCCAATGTATGGTTTCCATCAGATCTATTTGAAAATTATTTGTATGAAATAGGAATACCTAATATCATATAACCATGTGTAAAAAAACTTAAAGAAATACTTAAAAATGTAAATGTAAAAATAAATAAATAAATTCCTTTATCTCTCAGCATAAAATAACCCCAGATCGGTTGACATGCCATTAAGATCGATCAATAAATCAAAATTATAAGCATATGAAATTGAATATTTTTATATATCAAAGTTTGCCAAGGTATTGAATATAAAATTGTGGTTCACAAACTGGTTCGCTAAATATTTGAGTATAATGAGTTTAATCATCTCTTGTGGCCTTGTGTCATACTAAGTCCTTAGCTTAGAAAATATCTATTGCTATTTTTCTTTTATTAGTCTCATAACATTTTCCAGGTCTTCTGGTCACCATGCAAAGCAGTTTCCTTTCATGGTGTCTCTCGGCAATAAGAGGTTTATTTAGCAGTGCTCATCTCCACTACAAGTAACAAGTAACAGGTTGTATTGGGTTATATGGTACCCATTGCAAGGAACTATTACAGACCTGATTTAAATGATTTCCAATCCCTAATCTGACATTGTTATAAGCTACCTTACCACACCTACAAATTGGTAGAGGCAGGGATGAATTCAAACTTTTCCTTCTCCTAGTTTGCCTACCTACAAGGCAAGAAATCTCAGCCTGCCCAACTATTTATCCATAACTAGAGAGAGAAGAAATGAATTCATGCTTTACCCAAAGGAATAAGTGTAAACTGAAACACAAATAGCTGCGTCCAGGATTTCAACTCAAAGTTTGATTTGGTCTAGGTTTTATGGCATATCAAACCTTGTAAGTTATTTAATGCCAAATCCTCTTTATACATACATATCAAATATACATGATTTGTAAACATTTAGTTGATAGCATTTTTAAATGAGTCTGAGTGTTATGTTTTGACCTGTTGACCCAGCCAAAAATGCCATTCAAGGTGATGCACCAGAAGGAAGTGACACATTCTAATGGCAGTTATGAGAGGAAATCGCATGGGCGAAAATTGGCTGATGAAATGGGATGAGGTAAAAAAAAAATCCCATTATACTCTCATAGACTGACGCACCAGAAGAGAGTGACCTCTGAACTGCATGACAGTTATTTCCGCTCGATGACGATCATACAGGCCATTCCAAAGGTAGCGGAAGTGACACATCCCAGTTGCTAGATATCGGAAGAAGTTGCGGAGGCATGGAGGCGTGTCCATATCACCGCGTGGGAGTTTGAAGATAATATAAGGCTGACGAATTGAACAGAACTATTCTTATTTTGAAATGAACTATTCCCATTTTGAAATGAACTATTCCCATTTTGAACTGAACTACCCCCATTTTGAACTGGAAAAGGTATAGTATTGCTATTGTTTCTCCACAGTTAAATGGTTTCAATTATTGCTATCTAACACTTATAATTCTATTTAATCATTTGTTTGCAGGCAGTGAAGTAATTATAAGTATTGCTATTTGTCACTAACAATTCAATTAAACATCAGATCAAACAGTTCTATTTCAAACAATTCAATTTTGCAGAAATCATTTGATTGCTTTTAGTTTAAATGTCAAACAGTTCTATTTGACCTACAGATAGGACCCTTTCAAGTGTTACCATTCTGGGTCAGAGTGGACCTTGGTGCAATGGCAATGAAGGGGTACTCTGCATTCCCCAAAGCTCCAGTATTATTGGAGCTTCACCATCAGATAGTTTAGTGCTATATCCAGAACAACCATTGAGGAGGGGGTCTTACCCCTTTACCGAGATGCAGTCAGTGTATTTTACAGCCCTGCCTCAACCAGATTAGGCTTGATTTCAACTCAACTCACCAATTCCATTATCAGACAGCAACCATTATGCCATACACATCTTTCACTGTTTTTTTATGTGGCTCTCAAACCAAATTATGGCCCTGTCAGCTGGGGCTGCAGAATACACTGACTGCATCTCTGTAGAGAGGTAAGACTCTACCAATGAGTGTCCTGGTATGACACTAAACAATCTGATGGTGAGGCTTCAGTAGTTCTGGAGTTTATGAGAATGTGTACCCCTTCATTGCCATCAATCCCATGTCCACTCCGGCCCTGAGTGGTAGCATCTGATAGGGTCTTATTTATGGGTCAAATAGAACTAAACAGGGTAATTATGCCAAATTGAATTGTTTATGCTAAACTGAATTGTTTGAAATTAACTGTTTTTACATTTAACAGTGTGTTTAAACTGTGTACTTATGCTCTACTGAATTGTTTAAAGTAGAACTGTTTTGACTTTTGACCATGAGTAAACAAAAAACTGTACCTATAATAAACTGAATTGTTTGAAATAGAACTGTTTTTGACATTTAAACCGTGTACTTACTCTAAACTGAATTGTTTGAAATACAACTGTGTTGACAGTTAACTGTGTGCAAAGAAAAAAACTATTCTTATACTAAACTGAATTGTTTGAAATGGAACTTTTTTTATAAGTATAAAAATGGATTTGGCATTAGCTAACACACAGTGGTTGATATGCAACCAAACCAAATCATACCAATCAAACATCATTTAAAATAAAGGTTAAAATCTTGGGAAAAATCAGTAAGTAGCCACTTCTAATTTGTTTTATCATATTTACCAACCCCTCCGCTCGGGCAGGATATGACACAAGGTCAATTTTTTAAGCGGAGTTTAACAGGTTTGAATTCAGAGTTTTTCTTCTCCTAGACTAGTTGCCTCACCAAGGCTGAAGAACCTAGTCTGTCCGACTTCTAATTTGTTTTATAGTGAAAGGATTAAATATTGCCAATGATAAAATCTTTGTGTATTGTAACCAAGTTCATTAAAATTGAATTAAATATTTAAAATAATTTGTAAACAAATATAATAATGTTTTACTGGGTTAAAATCTAGTACAAAGGTGCTCCAAAAGTAATGTTTCCTATTTAGGTTGATTTCTTGGCTTCTTTGTTTAATAGCATATCAACTTTCATAGGTTATTCAATGCCAAAGGTATCTTTGAAGAAAAACAATAGGTTTCATACTTTTCCTAAGGGCATTAGTCCAAAAGTGAACGTAATAGTGCAACTAGAGTTTGAACTTGCTTACATCAATGTCACCATCCAGCACATTGGCCACGATGACACAGAGACACCCCTAACTTTAAATCTATTTACATAGAATTTACAATAAACATAAGGAACATAATAACACTATCAGCAAGTTTACAAATACAAAACTCTATTTTACCTCATAGTCACCAACACTGCCTATGCATGTTTGCCAGAAAATCAAAGTGACTTATCTTTTTAATGGCAGCATTACAAGGAAAATGTCTTTATAATCTATCTTTCATTATCTCATTATCTTTCATTACCACAGATAAATTGATCAAGACACTCTTAATTTTGAATGTTGACAGCTGTGTAGAACATGGTTAGTCACTCATATCAAAGTCATCATTGTTAAAATGTAATGTCCACTGCCTTATTATGCTCACATCTTCTGTTTGGTGTCTGTAAATATTCAGCAAATATTAATGAATGCAATTGGATGTAATGTTTTCTGCATCAAGAAATTATGGGGTTGAAGAAGGGTTATTTCAAGGTAATGGTGAACTGTTGGTGTCATTGAGAAATTAGGAGGTTTTTAAACTGAGTCATTTTCTTCTTACCCCATTCACTTGTTGTCTTCTTTTTTGTCAGTGGAAACGGTAAGAGAATTAAGGACAGAAGGAAAAAGACAAGAATACCTTTAGACTCATATTTTATTTGGTGGGGGTTAAGACCATTCTGTAGTGAGAATGTTTTCCTGAACCAGTTGAAATAGTTGTGTTTCCCAGACAAACCATTGAAGTATATTATCGAATCCTTTTTGGCAATAACAAGTTTGAAGATCATTATGTTTTCTGTGGGTACTTTTAGCAGAGGCTGCAACTAGTAGGAGAGGCAGCCTGCTGCTAACCCCCAGGACTTAATATGCATGTGCACTACCTACTAGCTGCTGAGTGAAAAAGATCTATCCTATCAAAGGGGTAAATGCTTGACACCAGGAAGTCACTCTTTTTAGGCATGCACCAATTTTGCTTCCTGTCAGAGGCCTCTTGGGAAACCTTCTCTTTTTGCATTTATTTATTTTTTCATTTCTTTTTAATCCCCACAACACTTCCCCACTCAAAGCCGTGGTGCTACAGCAAGGATGCATTAGAGGAAAATACAATCTCTTATAAGGGGTGTGTGAGTTGTTGCTTGACGTGTCATTTATGTCAAAAATAAAATATTAGTGTTTTATAAATGAAAACTTGCTCTATCAAGAGAGATTACCATTGTCCCTGCATCTTTTGTAAATTCTGCGAAAATATATAAAAGGCATTACTTTCAGAATATCCATTGTAATTATTGATTGTTATTATAATATTGATGTAAATTAGCAAATTTGATTTTTTATCATATTTTCAAATTGTTTTTTCATGTGAGCTATACCAGTTATTTCAGCAACTGATGAAATCAATAAATGAGTAAAGAGAAATATATACGAGTGCTTATTTAGCATCACAAAACCATCAAAAATAGTCAATTTTAGTTATAAGCTCACTTTTTCTGTCCTTTGTTATATATTTTGACATAATATTGTTTTTATTGTCCTTTGTTATATGAGTAAAGTAGGCGACCTTATTTGAGGGTGACCCAAAGGCTCCCTTTTCAATAGCTGCTACACTGAGGTGTAGAGGAGAGTGCTACTCCTTTCTCTGGATTGCTCCACTTTACCCTTGATTCTTATCATATAATTCTGAATGTTAAGCAAGGCGGGAACAAGTACCATTTTTTGTGTCTTTGGTATGACTCAACCTTGGATTGAACCTAGGTCTCCCGGGCCATTAGCAAACATATAATTTGACTTTTTCTGTCCATTGTTATGTATTTTGACATAATTTTGCTTTTTCTGTCCTTTGTTAAATATTTTGACATAATTTTGCTTCTTCTGTCCTTTGTTATATATTTTGACATAATTCTGCTGCTTACATCTAGGCATCTACAAAAGAGCTTCTTACATCAAGGCATCTGCAAAGGTGAATACTTGGAAAACAGATTATTTATGTTTCTCTCTATCCCTCTTTACTTTCTCAATAGTGGACATAGGAAATTTATTTCTAGAATCTTCTAAGAAAGGAAGATAATCTAGTTTGTCTTTTTATTCAAAAGTAATAATAAAGGTGTTGTGCATATAGGACAGTCAGTTATCTGCCCTTTCTTGAGAATTACTTTTCAAACCAGTAGATGGTATAACATTGGCATTGCCATGGATACAGGTAAAGATATAAGGGAGTATGCACAAAAACCCTTTCCTTTTCACCCAACATGCTGTGATGGCAAGACACATAATTCAGTCCATTACATGAATATCTCCCCATACAAACTCAAGGGGCCCTGGTGTAAGCCTTGCCACATTAAGCATTACTTCTAAACCAAATTACTTCCATGACAAGTTTATAAAGCAGATATTATTAACGATAAACAAGCCTGCTTCTTCTAAAAAGCTATTTCAACATTACAGGCATGGTATAAAAACTCTCTCTCTCTCTCTCTCTCTCTCTCTCTCTCTCTATCTATCTATCTATCTATCTATATATATATATATATATATATACCTCTATGTGTGTGTGTGTGTGTGTTTAAATTGTAACAAAGTTGTTGGTATGGAATGAGTTATCTTTATCATTCATATTTCTGGTGTCTATGTCAAAGTGGATTCACTGTAATAAAAAACATACTGCCCCCATTAACAGAGCTTAGAATACTTTGACTGTTTCCCCAACAAAAAATAAGCGGGATTTTGGGTATAACACAAAATTGAATCTGATGGTGAGTCCCTAGTTCTGGAGATCTGTGGAGTCAAATAAAATAATTTGAAAATTATTTGTATTGGAGAGGAATACTTGAAACTATATAACTGTGCAAATTATTTGTATTTAGATAGTTACTTGAAAGTATAATTGTTTACTAATGATTATTATTAGCCACTTGAAGCCATATAACTGAGTGCAAACAAATGACTATTATTAGATAGAAATAATTACTTGAAACCATATTATTTGAATTAGATAGGAATTCTTGATATAATACAACTGTGTGTAAAAATCCCTCTAGAAACAACTGTAGTGAATTGAATAAAAAAGGGAGCCAACAATACAGCAAGTAAGTTAAAGTTCTTCTTCCTCGCAGTGAAAACAATTAAGGTCCAGAGCATAATTTAGCGTTCTTCTTCCCAGATTTCAAAACCTTGGGTCGGACTTTTGCACATCTAAATACTCCTAACATCTTAGAATGGCAACTACATATAAATATCACCATGAGAACAGCAAACACACAGCTGCTACCCTATAGACTTGAATGGCCAAACAAGAAAATATATGGTGAACGATTACTTACGTGAAAACCAGTGCAGCAGGAGAAAAATGTGTTTTCAGTTCAACGACTTGTACATCACGAGGTTACCATGACTCCCTCCTCTCTGTCTCTGCGTCTTCCCCTCTTCACCTCTTGAACCATAAAGGATGAACAGTGCCCCAAGAAGGCTTGTTGCACATGTGTCATGAGACTCTCACACCATCACATTTTCTGGTGAGATTCACTCTTTGCAAAAACACAACTACACAAAAAATATGAATATGAATATACAATAAACACAATTTTCAAACTTTTAAACATAAAATAACCAATGACAGGGTTACATGCTATTAAAATCAATCCATCGAACCAAAAATAATTAAAATTCTAAAAGTTTTAAGTTCTTATATGGATAACCTTTCTATTGGTTCTTGATGAACATACACATACTTTATAATATTTCAAGTTTAATGATTTGATAACAGGAACAAATTAGGTTTGCTAAGACAAAAGTTAATCTCCTATATGACAGTATTTAGTATACTGACATTAATAAGCAAAATATTACACTGATCTAATATGTGAAACCCTAATCTACCCAATTTTTTTGCTTTTGGGTCTATTATAAAATGTTCCATATTAAGGACAAATAGATATAAAATTATAATAATAATCAGAATAAAAATTTCTCCAAATAATTATGACTACAAAATGAATTGTTTTTCAACATTTTGTGTGAATGAGTACTTGTTACACTTTGATATCTAATAGAAGATATCTTTTTTGTTTCTTTTGGGGTTTCATTGTGTTATTCAAAGAAAGGTTTTGGTTTAGTTTCTTTGTTTAATAGCATATCAATCTTCATGGGTCAAAGATGAAAATTTCATTTTTCTTATAAGCCATCCTTATAAAAGGACTACAATGATATCATTTAACCCATTACTGGAGGAATAAGGGGTTAATTTAAAGAAAAAATTGCTCTTAATAAGCTTTCTATTTTAACATTACAATTGTCAAGCTTATTCTATTTTATATGATTTAATTAGATATGGATAAAAATGCATACGATTATGAACATGCCTCATTAAGATGTTGGAAACCAACATTTTTCTAGAAAGAAAAGTGAATCAAAACCTGGAAAAGATTTATTTTCTTATGAAAGTTTTTATTAAATCCAATCTTTTTCTTTTGTACTGAAAATGTTTCTGAGAAACATTATTTTATCTTAACAGCATTCATTAACATTCTTCAACCCAAAAGGGAAATTAAGGCATGTAAGTACAGTAATCATAAGTGGATGTTTTTAATCAAAGGCAGAAGTAGTAATGAAATAAAAATAATTCAGAATATATTATACATCTTTAATAAACTTATTTTCATCACCAGTTATTGTTGTTGTGATGAATTTTATTTTTATTCACTGGAACTAATTCTATGAAGGAAAAAAGATGTCTTTTCCTCAACTTTAAAGCAAAATGGAGTCTTCATCTTTGACCTGTAATACAATGAAACAACATTAAATCCAATAAGCAGAACATAGATTTTTTTCCAACTGTATTCATTTAGAATAAAAATAAAACTGAAAATATTAATCAAAGATAAAGTATATTTACCTTCAAGCAAGGGAGATAATTAACTTGTGAAAGCAACATACTCCATATATATATATATATATATATATATATTGTACCAGAAAAAACATTTTAGCAACTTTAAACTTTGTAAATTTCCAACAATTGTCAGTATTGGCATACTTACTGATAAAGAAGGTATTTAGCTAAGTCTCCATTCACTAAGCACCCATATTAGCATTAGTATATCCATGATATACAAACACTAAACACAACACAAAGAAAGACAAAATAAACACATTTGTTCCTACAAAAACATTTAACCTTTTATATACATAATATAGATATTGTGATAGCAAATTAAAATAAAAGATCCCTGGATGAGCAACCATTTAAAAGCATATGGGAACTGGTGCATTTAAATATTGTTATTACCAAATGGGGAGTTTATTTTTTTCGCACGTGTGAAGATGGGGCGGTCTGGCACTTGATCCCTCGTAGAATAAGTCCTTGTTCAGAGTCCTTTCTCGGGCATATAGGAACTGGCATATTATGTGGGGTTAATTTAGGGCTAGACTGACTGCCGTTGGCAAGGGATTTCCAAATTTCACTCTACACACACACCCACCAAGGCCACTAGCTCTTCCTACCCCTAGAACAATGGAAGATATGGACCTCTAGGTTTACATGTAATAATATTAATTATAGTTGTTGACAACTCCGGTTTCCCGTATAATATTTTTAAAGGAAAATATAGGACAACTTAGGTGAGAATAACATGCGGCAAAAGAAGCTGAAAAAGAAAATGAAACAAACAATTTGATTGCAGACGACACAAATGAGCAACTTCAACATGTGGGAACATTAAAATATAACAATCTTTTTAATACACACGCGGATACACATATTCATCGTGTCAGCTATATTATCAGCGGATAATACATGATGATAAATGTCTTTCTTCCTTTTTTTTCTTTTCTTTAGTTTTCCTTACATTGAGAGAGAGAAAGAGAGAGAGTATATAATTGGGTGTAGGGAGAAACAGTCTTAAAGTTTACTTATCTTTTCGACGGATTCCTTTGGAGAATATTTTCTTGTTTTACAGGCTGGCGCATTTATTTATATTAGCTCTGGCTTGAAGGCATAAAGTTCCTCTTGTCCAAGGTTCTTTCCGCTTCCCCCGGTGATGTCAGCAGTAGTTTCAATATGTCTTATCACTTCAACTACTGTTCCGCAAATCCCGGTTTTGGTGCTTTGCCCGGAGTTTGGCGTGAGATTCGCCCCATCTGTACACGACGACCTCCGTTCCAAAACTCATTTTATTATTCCTTATTTCCGCTGACGGAAGAAGGGGGCTATTTCTGCTTTGGGATTTTAGCCAATCATTTGGCTTCTATCTTCCTCCTTTCCCTGTCAGGTGATTCCTTAGGACCACTATCTCTTTCACCCGGTCACAGAGTGCAAACATCTGTTGGCTTTCATTCTGACCTGGATTTATTACTTAGGCCGTGAGGAATTGACCTATATTACTATTTCTCTTTTTAGCAGTCAAGAGAAATATCTTATTTCTCTTCTCTCAGTGGGAGATCACTTGACAATATGAATAGTATTAAAAAAGAAGTCACAACAGGTAGAAATATCTACATATTGTTCCATAAACAAGCAGTATGTGAAAGAGGTAAAAATGGTATAAAGGCTTATTTGATGAGGGAAAGTAGAATGGCCAAGTGGTTTTAATATTCTCTGACAGGGTCCATGACACATTTCTCATCTTCGAAGAACAAAGGCAAAAGAAATTGAGAATTGATTTCTTGATTGTCATGTGACACCCCATGAGGTACCCATCAGATACTCCTACTCTCTAAGGGAGATTATTTATTGTTTCCCAACACCAGCTTTGTAGTGGATGCTTCACATGGTTTTTTTACAGGTGAAATATTGCCTTTATTGGAATGATTTTAATACTGAATTTTTATATTTTGTAACAGGTGTTGAATTCTTTAAAAATGCAATGGGAAATAGACACTTATGAAGGAGCAATTATTAAAACTTTTCAATAAGTCCATGTTAAAAGTGTGGTAAGGGTAACCTGAAGCCATACTTTTTTAGACATTATTTTTCCAATGTATGTATCATTGGGGAACAAGAAAAATTTTGGTAAATGGGCCTAAGCCTGCATCAGAAAAATAAGATCTAAAACATTGAACTTTGGGTTACTTTTAACCTGGATTAAATAGTTTAAAGTGGCTGGAGACTTTTGATGGTTATATATATATATATATATATTAAGAATTATTCTTAGTAAGATTGGTGCCTAATAAAATATAAGCATAAGTGACTCAGCCAAAAGGTTTATTTAATTGTATTTTATTTCTGTTGAAATATTGGAATTTTTCCACACAAGTTTAAATTTTTCTTCCACATAATGTATCCTGTTGATGCTAATCATATTTATAAGTTCATTATTTCTTGTTTGTCAAATAAAACATCAAAATTCTATCTCGAGGCCATTTATAAATACATCAATGAGTCTTCCTACAAGGGAGATAATCAACTTGTGAAACGATATAAATTTGGCCAAAAGATAAAAAAGCAACAATCATTTCAGAATAATCTCCTTATCGGTGCACTTAATTCAAGGGTTAATATCAATCATATAAATAGAACATTATCTAGTGAATATTTCAGATCAAAATTCTCCTGCGGAGTCCCTTTGGCTTAATGGCTAAAACATGAAAATACTGTAGTGAGTGAGTTTGAAATCTAGTCACACAATTACATTCAATTTCAGATTAAAATCTTTGTAAAAATTATGAACCCACTTATTCCCCAAGCTATGGGTGAAATAGTACCAATACTGTTCTTCTACCAGAATCACTTTAGGATTAAATAACCCATGATGGTTAATATGCCATTAAACAAAGAAACCAAGCCAAAAATCAGCTAATGATTATGTGCTGCTAATCCACACTCATATGTTTTCATTTTGATATTTACCAATCAATAATCAATAAAATTGTTGAAAATGCTTACATAAAAATGGATTGGGTAGGGTGTTTGCCAATGGTCCAGGAGATCAGGGTTCATATCAAAGACTTTAAAAATGGTACTTGATACCTCCTTGTGTTACACTCAGCATTATAAGGTGCGTATCAAGGGTAAAGTAGAGCAATCCAAAGAATGGAATAGCACCCTCCCATACACCTCGGTGCAGTAGCTATAGAAAAGGGAGCCGTCAAGTCACCCTCGAATATGGTCACCAATTTACTATTCTTATTAAGATACCCACTTAAAGGCCACCTTTAGTAGCAATTAAGCTGTATAGTGAGTCACATATTATCTATAGAATTTATACAATAATTAACTGTAAATAAATAAATAGATAAAGGATAATAATTCAATAATTTAATAGTCATGACACTTAACTAATTCTAATGATAAGGTGAACATGAACTTTGACCAAATGCTATTAATTTGCAAATTGCATTAGAAATTGTTTTAATCTTGAAAGTATTTCAAGGCTATTACACTAATAAAAATTGGCATAATGGTTTGAGTGTTTATAAATGGCCCAAGAGACTGGGGTTCTATCTCAGGCCAAGTCATATCAAAAACTCAAAAAATAGAACTTGATACCTCATTGCTTAACATTCAGCATTATAAGGTACAGGTCAAGGGTAAAGTGGAGCAATCCTGGGAATGGAGAAGCACCCCCCTACACCTCTGTGTAGTAGATATTGAAAAAGGATCCTTTGGGTCACCCTTAACTACAGGTGGCCAATTTACTTCTTACACTAATAAAAAGTTTCACAATGAAAAGGAATTTTTTGCTGTATTATTAAAACATACATCCAAAATTTAAAATATCATAGAATGGATACTCTTAGATAATGAGTAATAATAATTCTTTAATGAAAAAGAGATGAATTTGAAAGGTCACAAAAGAAAAAATATGGAAAATCTTCAAGAACATTTAATATTACACAAAAAACAACAAAGAAGATTTTCAAAAAAATAAGAAGAGAAAAATCTTATAAATCTTTTTAAAGAATAAAATGAAATAGAACATAGAAAACACTCAGCAATAACAACAGAAAAATAAAATGTATAAAATAAAATGAAAAACAAAGCAGATGACTGAGATTTGGTTACAAAGAGGAACTTAAAAAGAGAAACTAAATCTCTTATAATAGCAGTACAAAGTAATGTCACCAGAACTGATTATATAGAAAAGAATTGATAATTTACAAAAGAATCACTAGTGCAAGTTATATGGTGATAGAAAGAAACAATTACAGAGTAAATGAATGCTGCACAAAAGGAATACTAGAACAGGTGATCCACAGAGAATTGTGCAAAAATCGAAATTCCACCATCTGCTAAATGGTTTATGCACAAACCAGAATCTGTTTTTGAAAATTAAAGGCATGAAATTCTATTGGATCACCAAACAGATCATCCAATCCAGGCTAGAAGACCAACCTAGTGTCAATTAACAACAACAAAAAAAAAAGAATTTGTCATTTAATGGATTTTACTGTGTTAACAGACCACAAAGGGAAGATGAAAGCTGATGAAAAGCTGAACAAATAGCTTGACCAGGCCAGTATACTTAGAAGAGTCCCGAAGACCTGAGGAGACATGCTGTCACTTAGTCTCCAGTGAAAAACTATTAGTTTGAACTGGTATGAAAAACTTGCGTAGAGCAAAATAATAATAATAATAATAATAATAATGTTGATACCAATTGAAATTAGTGAACTCAGTACATTCACCAAAGATTTGATTCAAGGATTGGATGACTTGGAAATAAGACGGCAAGTGGAGACCATCCAATCCTCAGCATTGTTGAGATAGGCTACAATACTGAGATGAGTCCTGGAGACTTGAGGTGAACTGCTGTCACTCAGACTCTAGTGAAACGCCATCAGCTAATGCTGGTGTGAAAAACTCTCAAGCAGAAGAAGAAGAAGAAGATATTCAGAATTTTACTTATAAAAAGTAAAAAAGTAAAAGAGAGAATAAATCCTTCTATTCATTGATTTGGATTGCCAAAATCTGAATAAGAGAATTAAGATTGCAATATGCTATATTTTCAGATTCTAATACATGTTACAGATGTGCAGAAGATAAAGCTAAAATTTCCTCACTTGAAGCTGAGAGGAAAATGCAGGTTTAGAAATATCAGCAAGTCTTTGGAAATAGAATTAGCAAATGCAGCCAACACTGTAATATAACTTATGGCTTAAATCTTAGTCAGAGCCTAAAGAAAGAAGCCAGCCCACCATCATGACACTATCTGAAAAAGATGATCAATGTTGAATGTGAATAACTGCATTTAGGATTATTTTCTCCAATGACCTTTGGCTGACTACTAGTTTTGCTCATAAAACAAACCTGAGAATTCATAGGGGAAATCTGTAGAAATTAATAAAAGATTTGTATGTGTAACTGGCTGCAGCAGGGATAATGCAATACCTTTTTTTGCTGACCTTTTATTTTTGTTAACTAGTTGCATAAGAATGTTCATAAAAATGAATTGAAGGAGGAATAAATTTAGTCTTCTTAGACCTTACCCAACTCAATCAAAAATAATTCAATAGTTGATGTCCAAGTTGGGTAAGGGCCACTCAGTTTTTAATTACTTTCTCATAGTGAATATAACAGGTGAAGAAAACTATTAAAAGATACATATATATATATATATATATATATTGCCAATCTGGTTAAACAACTGAATAATGAGAAATTATGTTGTTACACAATGATATATTTTAGAAATTCTAATATATCGGTGATTTTTTCATGGATAATAACTAGGTAGACTACATTATTCTCTCTCTCTCTCTCTCTCTCTCTCTCTCTCTCTCTCTCTCTCTCTTTACTTTTGTTTTCTTCTTTTTTCCTCTTTCACTATAACTTTCTCTACTTGAGTTTTCTTCTTTTTCTATTTCACTTCATACTCGTTTTCTTATTTTCAGTTTCTCTTTTATTGGAACTTATTCTCTTTTTTCTTTGATGTTTTCTTTCTCTTTTTTTTCTGCTTCCTTAAGTTATTGGAAAAGATTTCAGTCAACCAATGCTCATGTACAACCAAATTACCAACATGACTAATATCTCCGACTCAAACCCACTGATAAACAGGTACCAGTCAATATAGGTTGGTTGGTTGGTTGGTTGTATTTTACAGTATATCAACCCTTGTAGGTTATTTAAAGCTAAATCCTCTTTATTCATGTATGATATATATATATATATATATATATATATATATATATGGGAATGATTCAATTTGAGAATATATAATATATAAGAGGATTCTTATAAATCTCCAGGAGTGTTCAATTTGTGATAATTAATATATGAATTTATAAATTTTGATTTGTAAAGGAATAGTTTGTTGATGATATTATCTTTAAACAAGCCAGCACTCATTTGTTTGCACACAATTAAATGGTTTCAAGTGTTGCTATTTAACACTAATAATTTTATTCAATATTATTCGTTTGTTTGCACAGTTAAATGGTTCCA
Organism: Sepioteuthis lessoniana; assembly: GCA_963585895.1. Taxonomy (NCBI): domain Eukaryota; kingdom Metazoa; phylum Mollusca; class Cephalopoda; order Myopsida; family Loliginidae; genus Sepioteuthis; species Sepioteuthis lessoniana. The sequence continues at coordinate 131,722,000 of OY757907.1, forward strand.
AGTATTGCCATGTAATACTAATAATTCAATTCAAAAACAATTATTTGTTTGCACACAGTTAAAAGGTTTCAAGTATAGAAAATGAATGAATAGATCTATTTGACCCATTGATTAAACCCTGTCAAGTACTACAACTCTGCTTCAGAGTAAACCTGAACCTGGGAGTAATGGCAATAAAATGGTACTTTAAACTTCCCAAACCTCCAGGACTGGAGCCTCATCATTAGATACAATTTAGTATCATATCCAAGATACTTGTGGAGGTTGGGGGTCTTACCTTTCTGCAGAGATGCAGTTGGTGTATTCCAATCAATTGGGCTGCCAGTCAATATGTAAATATTCCTATATTTTATGATGAAAACTACACAACTTTTATCTAATCTTTGAATAGCTAAAAATCTTCTTAAAATGATAAAAAAATGTGTTACATGCATTAGATTGAGTACCTTGAAGAATAATATGAATAATAATAATACTTTCCTCCAAGATAACACCTGTCCCATTGTTTAATCGGGAGGGTGTTGGGTTTGCTGCACCTGAGGCACCAGAGGAATGCCAACAGAACAGAGCTATTTTTGAATAAAACTTATGTCACATTAATAGTACAATGGTGGGTCAGATAAGTACTGTAGATGCCATGCAGCAAAAACAGCAGCAGAGTCAACAAAGCCTTTGTTAGATGATGACCTGATGTCAGGTACGGTTTTAGAGCTGAAGCATCATTATCATTAATCCAGGGTGTCCTAGCAGTACCTCACAATACCACCAGGCTTTCCTTGTTTTATCTCATTGTGAAAAAGTGCCAGATCCATGAAGATACATCTGCCTGATCTTTTCTTTGATGTCTATCTAAGTTTAGTCTGATAAGCGGAAAAACATGTATCTTCAATGGCCTTTCCCTTAATTTAGACCAAGAATCTCAAACTCGTTTGGCTTTGTTGATGGGACTGAAATATAAACAAAACTAAATAAGAATTATTATATCAAAAAATTCTATTTACAGTGTCAGACAAAGCAAATCCAATATGGCAAAAATATAAAGTTGTTCATTTTTTAAATTGTTTGTATTACCCAACATTCAACATTGACTTTTCTTTTCATTAGAAAACAGAGTTTGCTAAATTGAAAAAAATTTTGATAAGATCCTTTTTTAGATCAGAATTACCTTTAACAAAAGCAGTGGATGATCACCGAAAAGAATAAACAAGCAATTGAATCAAAATTAATTTTTTTTAGCAAGATATAAATGTATATGACATAAGGTCAATTTTGAAGCAGAGTAAGGTTGGGTTTACTTCAGAAATTTCCTTCTCCTAGACTGGTTGCCAAAGCAAGGCTAAAGAATTCAGTCTGACCTACTATTTACCCATAGTTGAAGAGAGAAGAGACTGATTCATACCTTTCCTGACTGCAGTTAATTCAGAGTGAAATACAAATAGCTTTATCCAGAATTTGTACTTGGGTCACCAATTTCATTCCCTGTGATGATATCCATGAGGCTAAGTTGACCTTCAAAAATAAAATAAAACAAAAATGTAATCTGTGAACAATTTGAAAGTTAGAGATATGATTCAGCACAAACACAGATGCATAAAAACCCAATACAGAATTTATTTTAGTGAATGCATTTTCCAAATAAAATTCCCCAAAGACATTTTCATGATGGTTATAGAAATGCTTATTTTGCTGATTAGTGTTGTAAGTGTCAATATTGCTACTCTAAACTTGGCCTTGTGCCAGACTGAACTCTTTAAATAACTCAAAGGCTGTTTGGCATGTTTGATAGTCATATATTTCTTACCATCAGAAACCATAAATGTTCAAGATTAAGTAAAATATTGAGTAAAACGTCAGATCTTAAATGCAGATTTTCAAGGTAGGCAAGACGTCTCCACATAAAAGATTTGCTCAGGATAAAATTCCTACCCATACATTTTGACCCTGTGCCATACTAAACATATGTTTAGTAAATGTCAACTGCTAAGCAGAAAGTGTTTCAAGTTGGTTATCTTGTACAAAGTTAGTTTGTTCAGTTTTAATAATGAAATCTCAGTCAAATTTTCATTGTATTTTCATCAGAAATAGAATATTCTATTTTGGTTGGTCAGGTATTAGTGATATATAATCATCTCATAATAGAACAAAATCCACATTCTGAAATCCGTTGACATAAAGTCATTTTTTTTCTATTCAGAAAGCATATAAAACTACATTTTGAATCTGAAAAATAATTTTGTACAATGGAGAAATTTATGGGAATAAATATAATTTTTAGCTTTGTATTTTATACAGTTTGTTATTTCATTGTTCTTTTGATTACTTTTTGAAAAAAAAAATATTAATAATCCACACCTTTCCATTTTTTTCTTTTGTAAGCAAATGATGTGCAATAGTGAATTTTCTCTAAGAAGGTTTTATACAATTTATAACTATGCATTCCAACTTTTATAGAATCTTTGAACAACTAACAAATTTCTTAAAGCAATGAAGCAACACAAAGAGGATGAAATTTAATGTGAACTGCTTGTATTCATTTATGTATTTATTTTTTTAGAATGAAGGCTTCTAGATTCCTGTGATTGCCAGTAAGAAAATAAATAAAAAAAAACATGGATTTGTGCTTATTTTCTTGCAATCACTTCTTGTCAGGTGAGGAGAAGGATAGTGGGGTTGGGCCCAGGGGTAAGAGAGAATACAGTAGTTTTATTAGTTGATTGTCAAATGGAGTAAAAACTGTCAGACAAGATTCTGACCTGTCCTTTGGGTCATACATAATCTCTGGTGTTGAGTTTAAACATAGACATTACAGATTAACTGAGATCTCATATAAGTTTGCAAATGTCACTTATGCCAGTTGCTAAGTTTAGCAATGGATGTTGTGCAGCTCATCAGAAGATACGACATTCCCAAATCTAAGTGTAAATCTCTGCATGCTGGATGTATACAGAGTTTTCTTTTTTTTGTGGGGGGAGTTACAAGCAAACATTAACAGCATGATAGGTAAAAGGGTGCAGAAATATAATATATTTTATACAAGGGTTGGCTAAAAAGTTCATAGGCAGACCAAGATACCATCATGGAATGTGAACAAATGAGGTTTATTTTTCAACATAGTCCTCAATTTGTAGTCCACACACTTTTTCCATTGATGTTGCTGGACTTGGATCTCATTGGTCAAAAAAGTAATCAGCAGCAGCCCACCCTCATAAATGAATGTTTCCTATATACTGAAAAAGTATACAGTATTTATTGTGTAAAGCAGAAAATATAGATTTTGAAGTATCCATATTTAGCTGAGTAAATGTATGAAAATAAGTAATGGCTCTCTAGTAATAATATATAGCAAATTCATTATGAAAAGGATTTCTGAACGTACATTTGAATTAAGAAAGATGTTATGAATATTGGTAATCTCTATGTATAAAACCAAACTGCAAACGTTCGCATATATATTTAATAGGTTCAACTACTCTCTCTCTCTCTCTCTCTCTCTCTCTCTATATATATATATATATATATATATATATATATATGTGTGTGTGTGTGTGTGTGTGTGTGATACACACATGCAGACACACTTATACATTCACTCACACACACCCATAATATATGAAATATCTATCTATCTATCTCATGAGCTACATTATTTTTTCTATTTCTTTCTTTGTTAATCTGTAATTACTGCTAGGATCAGAGTGTAGTACCTGTACAAGGTGAAATCTACTGAAATATATTACAGGAAAAATTGAATTAGAATTAAAAATTTTTAAAAATCAAGATAAAGTATTCATTTATATGCATATATATATTTATAGATCTAATTTTATTTTTTAGCTGATATCTAATTTTATACTCTTAGAAATAATAACTGTTTTTATTTGTATATCTTATATATTTTACATTTTATATATATTTTAGAATAACTATGTGATTTCCATGAGTACAGATACTACAACCTTATCCTAGAGAATAGTGGTGGAAAGCAACTCTTCACTCATTGGCAGTACACATAGATGTGGACTCTGGTTCTAAGCAGTTGTGCTATATATACATACATATATACATAAATATATATACATTGTGTCCCAAAATTTTGACATCATTTTGGAAGCCAATAATTTTGACAATTCTTGTTGAAATAACCTCAAATTTTCACAAAATGTTTTGAAACAAATAAAGATTTTATATTCAATGGAAGAGGACAGTTAGAGCTTATCTCAATGAGAATTTGCCAGAGATGGATCAGACGTGGTGTAGATGAAAACAGTTTTCTGATGAAATGGCTGCTGCAGTCACCAGACCTGTCCCCATGTGATTTCGTTTTAAGAGGATAAGAGAAGGGGCTGGTCTATATCCGTTCTCTTCCTGCTAGCATTGATGAACTTAAGCAGAGAATCACTTCCATACAGGATAATGTTGCCTGAGACATGCTACAGTGTGTTTGGCAAGAGCTTAACTTCTGACTTGACATGTGCTGTGTCACAGGCAATGTACATATTGAACACTTATGAAATTATAAATTTATGATGTTCAACACCTAAACTGTTCAATTTCATTAAGCTAGACTCAGCAGTTTTCAAGATAATTGCTTTTTAAATTATGTCAAATTTTGGGGAAACCCTGTATATATATATATAAACATATCCTTTTCAAGTCAGGCTGATAGCACTCTTTCTTATCATCTATTGTCCAGTGTCCACCCAAAGTTAATGTATATAAGTCCTAGCTAATTAGCGAATATTGTTGTGTCACTTTTGAGATTTTTCTTACTTCTCCAGTAGTGCCCAGCTTGACTTGCTCATTTTACTTGGATGGTTAGTGAGATAGGAGGTAAGTGGCCATACAGCTGCCGTTTTGTGGGATGCTGCTTCCAGGAATTATTCAAAACAGTATATGGGATTCTTATGTAGTTCCCTTTAAGCTTTTTCACTCTATGTTTTGTTAGTGTCCAAGTGGTGCATCCATACAGTAGTATGACCACAGCCACAACTTGGAAGAATTCCCACTTTGTTTTATCAAAGTGAACAAATTTTCATATGATGAACAACTTATTTATGGCAGTCCACACCTTTCCTATATGTATGTTGACATCACTTTCAGTGGATGAGATATTGCTACTAAGGTATGTAAACTGGTTTACCAACCTCAGAGGTTGGCCTCTTAAAGTGGAGATTGTTCCTTTTTGTTTAAAACTCATGAACTCTGTTTTATTTGCATTTACATGGAGGTCAATGCCTCTTGATATTTGCTCCAGGCTATGCAGCAGATATTGTCTCAAACATTAAGTGAGAAGCTCTAGATCATTACATAGTCTGCATCTATCATTATTTTCATGGAATATCATTTGCTTTTTGTCTTTTTTATACGAAACTTTTTCTTTTATTAAATCTATTCACATTCATAATTCATAATCTAGTAAGATAATAAACATATATGGTGTGAATAAATCTCTTTGCTAGACTCCAGTGACAATATCAAAGAAGTTGGTGTCCAAATCAACTGAATTACCCATTGCTTTCACATTTTTGTAAAGCATCATTATAAAGGAAACAGTTTCTTTAGAGGAGACCATATTTAAGTAATATTTGCTCAATCTTTCCTCTGTGTATGGAATCAAATGCCTTGAAGAAATCTATGAACAATAATGTTGCCTTGAGCTTTTTACACATACTTCTTTGATGTTTCAACAGATAGCCAGAAGTTATGACATGGAGGATCAATTTCTCCAAAAGCTATTCTGATTTTCCTCAGAATTTTTTCAACTTCAGGTCAGATATGATTGAAAAGGGAATTATAGACCTTAGCAGCTATACCAGTAAGTGTTATGCCCTTGTAGTTCTAAGTGATTCTGAGGTCACCTTTCCTAGGGAAGAGGTGGTTGCAGCTTTTTGTCCATTTCTCTACTGTCTTTTGTTTATACACAACATTGCATAATTGAAGAAGTATGTCATAAAATTTTCTGGTCTTCTATACTTCAAGGAGATATTTCTTAGAGGCCAGCAGCTTTTCTGCTTAAAATATTTCCCAGTACTGTGTTAAGTTTTCCCTCCATAACCTGTCCACTAATCAGCAAAATAAGCATTTCTATAACCATCATGAAAATGTCTTTGGGGAATTTTATTTGGAAAATGCATTCACTAAAATAAATTCTGTATTGGGTTTTTATGCATCTGTGTTTGTGCTGAATCATATCTCTAACTTTCAAATTGTTCACAGATTACATTTTTGTTTTATTTTATTTTTGAAGGTCAACTTAGCCTCATGGATATCATCACAGGGAATGAAATTGGTGACCCAAGTACAAATTCTGGATAAAGCTATTTGTATTTCACTCTGAATTAACTGCAGTCAGGAAAGGTATGAATCAGTCTCTTCTCTCTTCAACTATGGGTAAATAGTAGGTCAGACTGAATTCTTTAGCCTTGCTTTGGCAACCAGTCTAGGAGAAGGAAATTTCTGAAGTAAACCCAACCTTACTCTGCTTCATAATTGACCTTATGTCATATACATTTATATCTTGCTAAAAAAAATTAATTTTGATTCAATTGCTTGTTTATTCTTTTCGGTGATCATCCACTGCTTTTGTTAAAGGTAATTCTGATCTAAAAAAGGATCTTATCAAAATTTTTTTCAATTTAGCAAACTCTGTTTTCTAATGAAAAGAAAAGTCAATGTTGAATGTTGGGTAATACAAACAATTTAAAAAATGAACAACTTTATATTTTTGCCATATTGGATTTGCTTTGTCTGACACTGTAAATAGAATTTTTTGATATAATAATTCTTATTTAGTTTTGTTTATATTTCAGTCCCATCAACAAAGCCAAACGAGTTTGAGATTCTTGGTCTAAATTAAGGAAAAGGCCATTGAAGATACATGTTTTTCCGCTTATCAGACTAAACTTAGATAGACATCAAAGAAAAGATCAGGCAGATGTATCTTCATGGATCTGGCACTTTTTCACAATGAGATAAAACAAGGAAAGCCTGGTGGTATTGTGAGGTACTGCTAGGACACCCTGGATTAATGATAATGATGCTTCAGCTCTAAAACCGTACCTGACATCAGGTCATCATCTAACAAAGGCTTTGTTGACTCTGCTGCTGTTTTTGCTGCATGGCATCTACAGTACTTATCTGACCCACCATTGTACTATTAATGTGACATAAGTTTTATTCAAAAATAGCTCTGTTCTGTTGGCATTCCTCTGGTGCCTCAGGTGCAGCAAACCCAACACCCTCCCGATTAAACAATGGGACAGGTGTTATCTTGGAGGAAAGTATTATTATTATTCATATTATTCTTCAAGGTACTCAATCTAATGCATGTAACACATTTTTTTATCATTTTAAGAAGATTTTTAGCTATTCAAAGATTAGATAAAAGTTGTGTAGTTTTCATCATAAAATATAGGAATATTTACATATTGACTGGCAGCCCAATTGATTGGAATACACCAACTGCATCTCTGCAGAAAGGTAAGACCCCCAATCTCCACAAGTATCTGTTGCTCTTGAAGTGCTTTTCATTCAGCTTAATTACTCTAAATGATACCAAGCAAACCAAGAGCTAAATGTATAGTTCCCTAGGAGTCAATAGCAGTTAAGAAAAATGAGATAGCATGAAAAAAGAATTATTACTTAATATAAGAAATCCAACGAATGCTAACTTAAGAAAGCTGAGACAAAATTAACACATACTAAAAAGAACAATTACAATACATTCAATGCCAAAACAATGAGTACATATACTATACTCTGATCCTAGCTAGAAGTGCTGGAAAGCAAACTTTTGTTCAAAAGCAGTACACACAGATCTGCACTCTGATTTTTAGCAGTTGTGTTAATCCATGTGTGTGTTTGCAATGTAAATAAATGAAAAATTGAATCGAAAATACGTTGTTTTTTAGAGGTTTCTTTTCTATTACGTCTGAGATATAAAGACAATTGAACAAAGTTTATCCAGGATCATTTCTAAAAAAAACCTTGAAAGCTTGTTGGATCACCACCAGACATTTTTAGAAACAATTTTTAAAAAACACCTTAACTACAATCTAGTTAAAACTCTCTCTCTCTATATATATATATATATATATATATATATATTGCTGGATAGTTCTGTGACTTATACAATAAATATCAACTTTTAAGAAATCTATTTTCCTAAAATAGAGATATTTTAAGATTTGTATGAAAATATGAAATTGCAGATTTATCCTTACTTTTGCAACTGAAATAAAATTTAAAACTTTTATCATTTGAATGACTGTTTCATTTCATATTTGAAAAATTACCTCCCACAGATATTTTTTGTAACTTGTAACAATCTGTATTGTTGAGTCACATTTGATTTATTTTGTGCAAAAACAATGTTATTTTACCTGTGAATGATACTAAACTTTTTTATGTCCGTAACTTATCTAAGTTTTATATTCTAATACATTCTAAATGCATACATGCTGTAACTTTTAGGGTGAAAGAAATATCAAAAATTTTTTCTTTAAATTTATTCTAAATGACTTGCAAATTGTAGTAGCCGAATATAACCCAAAATGTTTTCATCTTAAATTCAAAGAAAATCAATATTCATCAAAATTTAGTCTGCAAAATTCAAAATTTGTATTTGTTGTGATTTATTCAGTAAATTCATTTGTTTGTAACAGGCAAATATTACAGTACAAGAATAAACAAATTGTAGAAAACATGGTGCCTAAAAAGACCTATTCAAAGTTCAGATACCCATTTATAAGCTGAAAAGAACAGAATTTACTAAACTTTTTTAGTATAACACAAGCCTCAGATGACTATACCAGCTGTTCCTTAAAGGCTGAACAAAACTTGACTACTTTGTCAATCTTAATGGTTATCTTTGCTGGAAATAAAATCAGCAACCCAAGTTCAAATCCTGGACAAGGCAGTTTTAGTTTCACTTCACATTAATGCTCCAGAAAAATACATGAATCTTTCTCCTATCACTCCAGCTATGGGTAAATAGTAGGACAGACTATTTTCATTAGCCTTAGTAACACAACAAGTTTGGGAGAGGGAAAATTTAATTTAGATCACTTTTACTCAGCCTAAAAATTGACCTTGTATCCTATACTGCCCATGGTGGAGAAATTGGATAAATGTGATACATAAGCATTTAAATTTTCTTCACTTGTGCTGGTTTCCTCGTGGCTGTGTGGTAGAATCTTCGATTGGCATTACAGTCAGCCAGGTTTCGATCCCAGCTTCGGGTATTTAGCCTGTCTAGCCACACTAATAAGTTCCGATAGAATGAAACAGGCTGTCTGTGGATGACAAAATATATATATATATATATATATATATATATATATATATATATATATATATATTGAGAGAGGGGGGTTCTTTAACCATGGTTATTAGTCAATCAGTCTAGGAGAAGGAAAATTCTGAATTCAAACCAACTTTAATGTATTAAAAAATTGACCCTGTGTCACATCCTGAACATGGTAAATACATACTCATCCATTGTCTTCCTTGTTAAACCCTATGGCGCATGAATAACAAGAATTTGAGCCTGCTGTTCTCCACTTAAAAACTGAACTTTTGTTGTATCCTGCTCAAGGTACAGGGATTAGGTAAATATATACTTTGTCAAGCAAAGACAATTACTTGTCTGCAGCAGCATGGAAGGAAATTCCAAGGAGACTTTTACCTGTGAATTCATTTTGCAAGTATGGCTTACTGAGCAAATACTCAAAGCAAATTTAAACTTGCTGACAATCAATGAGCCTGTCTGCTGTTATAATATATGAAAACTCCATAAAAAAGAAAGAAAAAAGTATTAAGCTATCAAAAAGCAGCTTTGTGGTGAACCAATTTTTTCATGGGCAATTATTTCTTTGTTTCTTTATCCAAGATGGCAGACTGACGACTTCAAGAAAATCTTTTTAGTTCTCAGGCATCAGTTTTAACCAGTAAGTTTCAGCCTCCTTGACATTTATGGATCTGTGCATCTGTGGAATGAGAAGAAGAATGAGGGAGGAATATAAACAAGGTTTTATTGTCCTCATTCATGCAGGAATACTGCTTAATGACTATCAGCTTCTTTTTTTATTTCAGCATCAGACACTGGCGTTACTTTCTACAAACTGGGCCAGATTCTTGATTCTTTCACAAAATCAAAATTACATGATATTTTCTTCACATCTTTATTTTATGCTGTGCATATGGATGAGTAGCTAGCATGTTGATAACATCAGTCCCTTCTTGATAAGTTAAATGTGATCCTAATAAAAATCAAGATTCAGTATCCATGAAGGAAATCTGATTTTTCAGGAGAATTTTTAATTCATTTTAAATCAAGACAAACAAGTCTTTGGTAAAGTTGTTAGAATCAGATTCTTGATACTTTATCAAAATCTATTAATTTTTTCCTTCAAACTGTTGTCATATTAAACATTAAAGAACATTAAAAATATTTCCAGTATTTTAGATATAACTCTAAACTAGTGAGGCTACACTTCAGGAGCTCTGTATAATGTAGTGGGCTCTTCCTACCACCAGTGAACCAGGTGTCCAGCTGTATGAGGTGGGGGTGTAGTCCTTGTGGTGCAATTGCTAAAGTGCTGGACTTTGGCCTCATAGTAAGTGAATTCAAACTCCAGTCAGGCAATTACATTTACTGTTGGTGTAATACCCGTGGGAAAATTATGAACCATCTTATTCCTTCACTTATTGATTAAATGATATCACTTCTGTTCTTCTACAAGGATGACTTTGGCATTAAATAACCCATGAAGGTTGATATGCCATGAAAGAAAGAAAGAAAGAAAGAAAGAAAGAAAGAAAGAGCTGTGTGAACAACAACAAAAGGCTAATCACAAGAATTCTTATTGTAGGTACAAAAGACAGTCAAACATAAGATCTGGGGAAATTCAAAAAGAGATAGTCAGTTGCTGGGAGAGTGAAAAGTCACAACCTCCATTTTGGAGAGACCATTTCCCTCATCATGAAGGAACAGCTCTCTCTTGATCAACTTCAAAATATGACTTCACATTTTCCAATTTTGAAGATAGTTCCTGAAAGAAGTTGTTGCATGATCAATAAAGTGAGTGGGATTTTTCAGTGACCATGAGTCTGACTTTTCATTTGCTGATATAAACAACCTAATCTCATCCTCATTTCTTCGTCTCACTTTTGTCTATTCCTCTCAACCAATGTTAGCATCACATCTATGGGTCAAATAGGTCATTTAGAAATAATTTTACAAATGATTTTTAACTGCATGAATACGCTTGCTCTTAAAATAGTGATATTGCAACTAATTATGAAATGTTTATTTGTTTGAAGATACATTTTTAGAATATTCATTATTGGAAAGCATAATTGTTTAGTGTAAAATAAATCAGGGATTGACATATCATAAAACCAACCAACTATTGCTTGCAAATTATTATGTTGAGTTGGGTTTTTACGGCATATTGACCATTTTTAGTTATTGAATGCCATATATTAAATATATGATTTGTAAACACATTTTGTATATACAGTTAAATGATCAAACAGTTCTATTTCTAACTATTCAATTTAGCATAAGTTAACAAAGTAAAATGGTTCCAAGTATTGCTATGAATCACTTACAATTTAATTAAACATTAGTCATTTCTTTACACACAGTTAAGTAACCTAACAGTTCTATTCCTAACAATTCGATTTAATGCTAGTCATTTGTTTGCATTCAGTTTAAATGTCAAACTGTCCTGTTTGAACAATAGATAGGACCCTATCAGGTGCTACCACTCCAAGCCAGAGTGGACCCAGGAGCAATTGCAATGAAGGGTTACTCTGCATTCCCCAAAGCTCCAGTATTACTGGAGTCTCACCATCAGATTGATTGGAGTCTTATCTCTTTGCAGAGATGTAATCAGTGTATTCTATTGCCCCAGTCAACTGTGCTCTGCTAATAATCAATATTTGATTGGAATATATGAAACCATATAACTGTATATAAATTATCTGTATTAAAAATAGTTACTTGAATCTACAATTGTTTACAAATGATAATTATAATTAATTAAGAATAGTTACTTGAAACCATATAATTGCATAACAAAAGGCTGACCTCAGTACAAAATAATCTAACAATGGTTCTTTTACTGTAAAACCAATCAACCTACAAGCCAAATATTCCCATTTTTTAATCAACTGAAAATTCACATAAAAACTCTCACAAGCTTTTTTATGCCATGTTTTATATTTAGTTTACGTAATGCTCTACATATGGCATTGTTGGATGATCCTTCTCAGCAAGTTCTCAAGTGCTGCTTAACTGAGTCTCATACATTTTATATCTTAAAGCATCATAATTGGCAACTGATGTTTGTCCAAATATGGGATTGATTTCAAGGGACAAATCATGAATCTTAAGATACTTAAACAAGTTTTAAGCAGTATGGTCTGATATTGTTTCATTTCCTTCCTCTTTCTAAATTCTCTGAGCAGCTTTAATGGCTTTAAGGTCCAGTATGAAATAATGCCTTAAAATTGCCAAAATCTAAATACTTGGTTTGGTTTCTTTGTTTAATGGCATATCAACCTTTGTAGGTTATTTAATGCCAAAGACCATTCTCCTTAAAGAACAGTAGCGGTACTATTTAACCCATAGCTGGGAGGATAAGGGGGTTCATACCTTTCCCAAGGGTATTTGTCTGAAAGTGAACGTAATAGCGCGACTGGAATTCGAACTTGCTTATATACAATTCCGCAGTCCATCACTTTAACCATTACACCACGAGGACACCCCCTCTAAATACTTGTATCCATCACTATAATATCTTAAACAAAAATGGCTGAAGAGCATTGATAGAGTCAACTTTTAAGAATTTGATTCAACTTCTCTGGACCTATTTTATGATTTAGATAAAAAAATTTAAATTTGTCCCTACGTTTGTTTGACCCGAACAAGTCGTATATGCACAACCCAGAAACCATCCTGGAGAATGAGAGGCACAAAATTATCTGGGATTTTGAGATACAACTATAATGACCAAATCTCAGCCAGATGACCAGATCTGGTGACAGTCAACAAAAAACAGAGAAATTAGCCATCTTAGAAGACCAGAGAATAAAACTAAAAAGAAGCAAAAAGAGAGATAAATACCAGGACCTAGCCAGAGAAATAAAAAAAATTATAGAATGTAAAGGTTATAATAATATCAATAGTAATAGGAGTGCTTGGAACAGTCCCCAAAGAATTGGTAAAGGGACTGGAAGACTTGAAAATAAGAGGATAAGTGGAAATCATTCAAACTACAGTATTATTAAAATCAACCAGAATACTGAGAAGAATCCTGGAGAGTTGAGGAGACTTGCTGTCACTCAAACTCCAGTGGAAAACCATCAGCTAATGCTGCTGTGAAAAACTCTCAAAGAAGTAATCATAATGATAAAAAAAAATTTAGTTGAGTCATAGATATGAACATGAAATAAGCTTTGTGTTAAGAGTCTATAAAAATGATGCATGATAATATATTTTTTTAAAATCGGTTTTAGATTAAAACAACTTAATCTATTCTATCTTAAGTGCTTTGGTTGGAACATAATTTCTTACTGAATCTCTGCAGCTACAATGTTTAAATACTGATAAAATCCAGTTTTATCAATGTAAAAAGAAATAACACTTAATATTGGGTAGAGAAACTATACCGGTTGCATGTTGTTAGAGTTATTTCCCTTTGGCACAAACATAACATCCAGAATTTCAAATGTTGCATTTAAAAATAGGCCTACTCTTCCTACCTGGAATATTTCTGCAACACAATCTTTTTCACCCAATGTAACTCTGTAAAAGACAAAGGAATCCTGAGTAAATATTTAAACTATATTGGCAGTTAAAATATGCAGCAAAAATTTTGAACAAAGTAAGATTGTTCTTCAGGTAGAATTTAAATAGATAAAAAAAATATTATTACTTGCTAAAGCAGCAATTATATTTTTCATACATTTTCTCAGAATTTGAATAAAAATGCATCACTTTGTTATCCTCAAAGACTTGGAAGAAGTGACGAAAAAAGAAATTGATAATATTCTTGCTGAGGGGCCATATATCTATCAAATCAAAATATTATTGTGATCTGCTCACTTTCATCATCTTCCTTTCTCTCATCTCTTCCACAGGTGAGAGATATTAGCAGTTCACACCCCCACAAATACCTAACATTCTTAATTGACACTGCCTGCATCTGTAAAGAAATTCTCAAGGAAATATGCTTGGACTTTGTCAAGACTGTTTATGGAAGTAACAGCTTTTTGCTGCTACTGACTGAAAAAGCTAAGGTACTTGTGGGAAAATGGTTTACCCATGTACTAACTCATTTTCTTAGGTACACTTAGCCTAATGGTTATTGTCATAAGAAATGGGGCTGGCAACCAGAGTTCAAACCCTTCATGCTAATACCCTTGGGGAAGGCATTAATCAATGGACCTGGGAGCAATGGCAATGAAGGGGTGCTCTGCATTCCCAAAAGCCCCAGCATCACTGGAACCTCACCATCAGATTGTTTAGTGTCATATCCAGGATACTTGTTGGGGGTGGGTCTTATCCCTCTGTAGAGGTGCAGTCAGTGTATTCTACAGCCCCAGCTGACAGGGCAATACACAGAATTAATGTCAAAACAGTTTTATTTCAGATAATTCAGTTTAGTACACAGTTTAGTGGTCAAAACAGTTCTATTTTGAGTAATTCAGTTTAACATAAGTACTCAGTTTAAATGTCAAAACAGTTTTATTTTAAACAATCCAATTTAGCTTAAATATGTAGTTTAAATGCCAAAAAACAGTAAATTCAAGAAACCACAGTTTAGTTCTATTTAACCCACAGATAGGACCCTTATCAGGTGCTACCACTCTGGGACAGAGTGGACCTGGACGCAATGGAAATGAAGGGATACTCTGCATTCCCCAAAGCTGTAGCATTACTGGAACCTCACCATCAAGTTGTTTAGTATTATATCTAGGACACTCGTCGGGGGGGGGTCTTACTCCTCTGAAGTGAAGAAGTCAGTGTATTCTGCATCCCCAGCCGACTGGGCAAGTGGGAGAATAGTTGGATTCTTACTTTTTCAAGGTGTATTAGCTCTATGTGGAATACAAACACTCTACTCTAAGTTCTGAATTCCAGTTACTAGGTCCATTTTCTATGACAATAACCATCACACCACATGCTTCTCTTTGAATATATCAGTTTACATCCATAAAAATTACAGGCTTTCTTTCCAATAATTAATTTAGTATTTGCCACAATAGAAAACTCTGAGCATTTCTTAACATATTAATTGGTAAAGGATGTTAATTAATATGTTCACTCTTTTATCCAGTTTAATCATCTCTCCTTTTGAAATTCATGCTTTATCTTTATATTATCCTATGCATACTTCTGTGACTAATAAATTCTTTTTAGCAATGATATTTAATCTTTAGGGAATGCTTATTATACTAATCCTCTACAAATCAGGAGAAAATGTTGATTCTAAAAGTGTTAAGCTGTAGGCCAGTGTTAATCATTATGTCAAAAACAACAGCAATATATTTTTAATAAAATTCTGTTTTGTTTTTTGTATTTTTATCTTGAATAACAAAATCATACCAACCCAATTAAAAGAAAGCTGAATGCCTTTGAAACAATAGCAGACTATAAATTTTATTATCTATTTACTAATGAAAGACGTTCTAGAGGAAATTATTGATAGGGCTTTAGTAGATGAATATTTAAAAGGACTTGACACCCAAATCCTTTTTTATGATACAGTCCTTGGCAAGTAATGTCTTCCAGATTATCTTCAAGGCTTTCAGAACCAAATATATCACCCATTTAATTGTTAATCTGCTAAGTTAGACAAGAATTACCAAGCCCTTGATCTTGCTAAAAATTTAGACAAGAAAAAGCAAAAGCAAAAAATAAATAAAACAAGTATCGTAACCCATTCAGCAAACATGTTCATTTTTTTAATGGATGAGTTTATTTGAACATAGCATATTTAATATGCAGGTACTTTAATCTTAAGCAAGTTTCTCACTTTATCATCTGTATGATCATTTCATTCCTCTACTTAAAAATCATGTCCTGGGTATGGCACTAAACTGCATCCAGTGGTGAGGCTCCAGGTCTGGAGCTCTGAGGAGTGTAAAGTACTCCTTTATTGCCATTAATCACAAATCTATCCTAACTGTGGTAGCACCTGTTAAAGTCTCATCTATGGATCTAGTAGATCTGTTTGAAAATTATTAGTATTGAATAGGAATACCTGAAACCCTATAACTGTGTGCAAATATGATTATAGACAAATAAAAAGTACATTTTTTTAAAAATGCAATGAAACATCGAAAATAGACATTATTGATATCAAACATGTATAAATTAAGGCGTACACCAGGCAAAGGCATGGACTGTTATTGATAGGTTATTGATCAAATGAAAGTCTGATAGATCAAATAAAATAAAATGGGAATTCTATAGAATACAGTGAAAGACAACAATGCTGATATAGAAAAATATAATCTGTTTCTTTTTTTTCCTTTTATTACCCAAAATGTACATATGGGTGAAGTGAGAAAGAGAGACTCGAAGATAGCTGAGGTGCAATGGTCCTGTTTTTCTGTGAAACTTCTCTACCTTTCTGCTTCATTCTGCTTTCGTGAGACTGGTATAGGGCCACCTCAAGGCATTGAATCGTCTTAGTTTCTCTTCATTTCTCTACTTTCACGAGTCTGGCATCATCTCACAGCATCGAATCATCATAGTTTTTCCTCGCTTCTCGACTTTCACAAGTCTTAGACAGGGCCATTTCAAGGCACTGAATATCTTAGTTTCTACTTGCTTCTAGAATTTCAGAAGTCCTGTACAGCTCAGATTTTGCAATTCTTCTCAACCCTGGGTAGTCTGGTGCAAAGTCAGCACCCAGAGCGACATAGTGTCTTGTAGCTCTTCTGCTATTCTTCTTCATTCTCTCTGGGTCAAAATCTTCCCTGGCTTATATAATTTTCCAGATGCCCACACACTCATCATTGTCACACTTCCTGCCTGCACGTTGCACATGGGCATGCCTCCTGTTGAGCATGCCACCCACACAACTTATGCGGCACTTCTGTTGAGGAAGCACCTGCATCTTTCACTCTAGGAAACAGGTGCATATCCTGTAATGTCATTCACACAACTTATGTTGCATGTCAATGAGATCTTCTGTTCAATATCCAATATTTCTTCCAAGCTGTAGCTATGTTAATACTACTGTATGGATGCACCACATGGATGTTAACAAAACATATTGAGAAAATGCTAAATGGGAACTATACAAAAATTCTACTAGCTATTTTGAACAAATACAAGAAGCAACACCCCACAAAACAATAGCTGTATGATTACATAACTCCCATCTCAAAGCCATCCAAGTAAGATTAACAAGACATGCAGGACACTGCTAGAGAAGCAAGGATGCTTCTTAAGTGACGTTCTTCTATGGACCTCTTCACATGGTCATGCCAGTATTGGCTGATGAACTAGAACTTACCTACAACAGCCCTGTAAGAACACAGGATGTAGTCTAAAAGACCTGCTGAGGGTGATGGATGATAGGTACGGATGGAGAGAGAGAGAGTCAGGGAAATTTATGCTGCCAGTGCATCTTAATGATGATGATGATGTATAAATTGATAAAATTTCAGCATTAAATAATCCATGAAGAGTTGAAATGTCATTAAACAAATAAACCAAACCAAACTCAACTTGAAAAATCATAAACCTTGAATTTTCAATAAAAAAGATATTTTTCTAAAGATATTGGCAACAAAAAAAACTAAAGATTGATATGCCATAAAACCCAAACAACCAACCAACAAAAAAACTGATACACGATCAATGGTTTGTTAGAACTGCACACTAACATCATTAAATAAATTGTGCATTTCTGATATTATCAGCAGGAGTATGCATAGTGTAATGTCTAAAGTGCTCAACTGTGACCTCAAAGCAAGTTCAAACTCCAGTCATGTGATTATTTTCACTTTCGGACTAAAACTGATGGGAAAGGTATGAAGCCTTTTATCTGTCCAGCAATGGGTTAAAAAATATCACTGTTGTTTTTCTACAAGGATGGCTTTGGCATTAAATAACCCATAAAGGCTGATGTGTCATTGAACAAAGAAACTGTAACAAATGTTATCCAACAAAACAAAGAGAAAAAGACATTAATTTCAACTAAATTGCCAATTTTGTCAACAACTTATAAATAACATTACATGTCTTAGGAGAAAAGATATCTTTAAAAAGGCCTAAGAAATAGAATCAAAAGTAATAAATTACCACCATAACTTGCTTTAAAAAAAAATTTAATTAGATTATATATAAAGACAAGAAATTTTATGATAAACAGCTTGTATGCATTGCTCAGTAATTAGAACAAAGGACAAGAGGTAAGAAATTTCTAACTCTTGTGCCAAGTCAGAAATATTCAATATAAAGAATTTATTTGGATTAGATATACTCTAAACACACAGAGTAAAATTCTTTTAATACGGCTGCATTTAAATTCTTAAATAAAAAACATTCATTAAAATCCTTGATTTTAGTTTCACTGCCAAGATTCTTATAAATGAACTTTATGATATCATCAGAACTTTCTAGCTCTATGCCACCAGAATATCGAATATTGAATTGACCAAATTAAAAAAAATGCAAGTTAATTTCAGAAAAAATTTCATTAGCCTATATTCGTCAATTATTATCAGAAATTGGCCAGTTTCCATCATTTTTATAGAATTTAAAATCATAAATCTCAAAAACAGTAAAATCTGGCACTTAAACAAACCATAAAATTTAATATACAGATTTTTCAAAATAATATTCTCATTTTCATTGAGGTTTACCCTTGATCTGTACTTTATAATCCTGAGTGTTAAGCAAGGAGGTATCAAATACCATTTTTTAAGTCTTTGGTATGACTCAACCTCGTATTGAACCCTAGTCTCCCAGACCATTGGCGAATACTCCACTCATTAGGCCAATGGCCCGGTATAGGACTTGAACTAGTGACCACACCTCATTTGAAAACAGAGTAACTACTTTATTCTAATTCCTCATCAATTACTTGTCAATAATCAATAATAATTATTATAATAGTTATTATTTATAATAATCAGGAGATGTGGTTGATCTAAGGGTTATTGTTGAAGAAAATGGAACCAGCAAGCCAAGTTCAAATTCTAGATGATGCTGTTTCATATTAATTTTCTTGAATTAATCACTTCTCTCTGTAAGCCATACTTAAATTGTTGGGCACACTGAGTTCCCTTGCTTTAGAAGCATGCAAATTAATTTAGCAGAAGGAAAAGTCTGATTTCAAAACCTAAAATTGAAGTCCATCTGATGTTGTCTTCATTCTTGTTCTGGCAATTCCTCTGGACTCACTGATGTAATGTTGTATTGTACTTTGCTCTTCCTTAACCCACTTGGTTAGGGCTGTAGAATACACTGACTGCATCTCTGAAGAGGGATAAAGCTCCCCCAACAAGTGTCCCAAATATGACATTAAACAATCTGATGATAAGGCTCCAGTAATGCTGGAGCTTTAGGAAATGTAGAGTCCCCTTCAATGCCATTGCTCCCAGGTCCACTCTGGCACAGAGTGATAGCATCTGATAGAATTGTTCGACATTTAAACTGTTAAGAAAAAGGATTCATGCTAAATTGAATTGTTTGAAATAGGACTGTTTGATCATGTAATTATGTGTAAACAAACGATGGATGTTTAATAGAATTATTAGTGATACATGGCAATACTCGTTGACTTATGTTTACGAATATATATCTAATATATATGTATAAACCAGATTTGGCATCAAATAACATACAATGGTTGATATGGCATAAAACGAAACAAACCAAATTCAATCAACTTTGCCCTTCCCTTGAGTAACACCAGTGTTTTGGAAAGAGGAAAACTGCAGCATAGGAAACTGCCAGTCTTCCATACAACCTTACTCATCAAGACTGTGTTAAGATCAAAGCACTGACCCATAGGCTGTCAAGACTGACAGATTCTATAAAATAATAATTATTAATAATAATATTTCATTTCAGAAGCTTAAAACACAACTACTACTACTACTACTACTACTACTATACAGTAATAAAATATACAATATTATTACTGCTGTTGCTGGTACTACAACTATTATTATTAGGTATTAAGACAAACACTACTACTACTACTATGAAGTGTGTTTTGCTTTACAGTTATTATTATAAGAAATGGAATCAGTGACCTGAGTTCAAATCTTGAACAAGACAGTTTGCATTTCACTTCATGCTAATGCTTTTGAGAAAGGCTTGAATTCGTTCTTCTCTCACCATCTATAGAATAGACTAGGTTCTTGGTTTTGGTTAGGTAACCAGCCTAAGAGAAGGAAAAACTCTGAATTCAAACTATCTTTACTCTGCTTTAAAATTGACCTAGTGTCAGATCCTATCTGTGGCAGAGGGGTCGGGTAAATATATACTGCTACAACTACAGCTACTACTACTACAAGTATTATTATTATTATTATTATTAGGAAGTAAGACTAACACTATGACATTAAAAATTCCAAAGGAAAGAGTCATGAAATGATTAGCAATGAGAGAACTGCCAGATCCTAAAATCTTGTGTAAACCCAATCTTCTGGCACTAGTCAGTGGTCTTAAAGATAGCCTTGCAGACCATTATATTATGATAGAGACTTCTAATTATTTGTAGTGTGAGGCAACATTTTCTGGGCACCCAGTTCAGATCAAATTCTCAACACTAACAAATCATACACAAGATGAACTTGCTTAACCACTGGGCTATAATTGGCTTCATTTACTTATAAAAGTGAGTTTAGTCAGGCACAAGGCAAACTGTTGCAGGGTACCCAGTGAGGCTCAAATCTACTACACTATCAAATAGATTACAAGATTCGTTTGTTTTTATGGAACTATGATAGACACTTTTTAGTTATTTATAAAATCTTGCTTGCCATCACAATATATTAAGCACTTAAAGAATACTTACTTATGAAATTTAGATTCATCATCATCATCATCATCATGGTGCCAGCTCCCTGACCTCCTCTCACCACACGTCTCTATCATCCATTGCTCCTGGGAGGTCTTCAAGGTTACATCCTGTATCAGCACAGAGCTATTGTATATTGGTTCTAGCTGGTCATCCTACCTTTGCTCATCTATGTGAAGGGGTCCACAGGAGTATGTCGCTTATGAGTTCATCCTTACTTCTCCAGCAGTGTCCCACATATCTGATTTGTCTAACTTGGATAGTTTTCATGATGGGTGGTAGGTGGCCATACAGCTGCTGTTTTGTGGAATCTTGTCTCCAGAACTTGTTCAATACAGCTCAAAGCATTCTTGTGTAATTGCCATCAAACTCTTTCTTCATATGTTTAGTTAGCGTCCACGTGGTGCATCTATATAGCAGTATCGACATGATCACTGCTTTAAAAAAACTGCGTTTTATTTTATCAGTCAGGTCAGACTTCCATATGACCCATAGCCTATCGATAGCTGTCCATGCCTTTGCCAGTCATGTGTTGATGTCATTCTCAGTTGATGAAATACTGCTTCTGAGGTAGCTGAACTTGTCTACTCGTTTCAAAGGCCGACCCTTTAGAGAAGAAATATTGCCTGTTTGATTAAAGCACATGAATTCTATCTTGTCTGCTTTGACATGAAGGCCTATGCCACAAGCAGCTCATTCCAGTCTATGTAGCAGGGAATCAGCTTGGGCGGGTTTATTTGCTAGAAGCACTATGTCATTGGTTTAATCCGCATCCATAATAGTTTGTGCAGGTATCTTCTGCTTCTTTCCTGGAAACTGTTTTCATTATTTAAATCTATAGATGTTCTAAGCACGTAGTCAAGGCAGATAATTAACAGGTATGGGGCTAATGTATCTCCTTGCAGCACACCTGCTACAATGTTGAAGTAGTCTGTGTCTCCATCCGGAGAGTGAACTTTTACTTTCATGTTTTTATATAGCATCATTATGGCTGCATCGGTTTCTTTGGGGAGTCTGTAGATGAGAAGTATTTGCTCCATCTTCCCTCTATGTATGGAGTCAAATGCCTGGGAGAAGTCAATAAATGATATTGTTGCCTCAAGGTTTTTTGAACATACATCTTCTAGAATTTGATGGATAGTCAAAAATTTATGATGTCATGGATTGATTTCCCCGAAAGCCATTTTGGTTCTTCCTAAATATTTTCTCAATTTTGGGTTCCCTATGGTTGTGTAGTAGAGCATTGTAGATCTTGGCCTCTGCGGACATAAGGGTTATACCGCAGTAGTTCTTGATGATTCTGACATCACACTTCTCAAGGAAAGGGAGGATACATACCTTTGTCCATCTGTCTATTGTGATTTGGTTATATACGACATTACAGTTTCAGAGCAGTATGTTGTCGAATTTCCTGGTCTTCCAAGTGGTATTTCATCAAACCCTACTGCTTTCCTATTTTTAATTCTTCTTAGTACTGAGTCAAGTTCTTCTTGCACAAACTGTCCTCGTTTGATGTCTATTTGATTATCAATAATTTTTGTTATTGGTTCATGCATAACTTTTAGAAGTTTTCCAAGTAAATTCTCAAAATATTGTTTCCTCAGGTGTATTCGTTCTTCTTGACTGTCAGTTTTCAGTTTAGCTCTCATTGTACTGTTCCTTCTGCTTCATTTACCATCTGCCATGCTATCCCAGATTGTCTATCTTCAACTGCGTTTCTAATCTTATTAATATGATTTTGTAGGTATTCTGTTTGTTTTTTAGGTATACATTAATTAGCTCATTTTGTGCTTTCTTAAGTTTCTGTGTATTGATTTTAGTTGGATTCCTCCTTTTACGTAGGGAGGTGATTTTCATGTCTACACACTTTTTTCTAACCACTAATGTCTCCCATGGGACTCTAGATTTAGCTCTTTGTTTAGTTAGTATGCATTCTGTTGCCACTTCTAAGAGGACATTGACGAAGTTCTTATATTCATCATTCACAGTAGGTGTTTCTAATACCTGCTGAAGTGCATCAAATTTGTTTCTTAGTGTTAACGTGTATTTATCTCTAATATCCCTGTTATTAAGCAGGGACTAGTCATAGTGTACTGTTGTGGTTATTCAGACCACATTCCTTCACAGGCTCAGACGTTTCTTTGCCATGACATTTCAGTGATTGGAGGACACACCCTCGAAAGAGAAATATGGATCGCAATTCAATGCGCTATAATTTCATTTCTTATTTACGAGGATGTTGTCTGTGCTTTAGCATTGTTTGCATAGGTGTAGGTCCATACTTTCCTCTTTCTTTTCTGAAATTTAGTATTGAAGCATGTTAATCTATTTTCTAGCATGAAATCTGTTAGATGTTCCCCATTTCTGTTTGACGAGTTGAGTAAGCTGAATTTGTTGTTCACGTTTTTACCTATTTGGACATTCATGTCTCCACTGACGACAAGAATGTTGTGTTTTGGGATACAACGAACAAGGGAAGATAGCTCTTTAAAGAATATGATGAGTCCCATTTTTCACTAACATTGGAAGGGCTGTAGCAGATGATTGTTGTGCTGGGGTTGCCCTTAAACACAGCGACCATTATCCTCGGTTGTATTTTCTCTATGTTATTTTATGATTTTAGGGCCCGTGATCCTATAAGCATACCAACACCTCCTATCGCGGTGTTGACAGAGTTTTCCATACAGATACTGAGACAAACATCCATCCATTGCCAGTATCATGGTATTTTATACCTTCTTTACGAAGCTATCTGTGTTCTTGTATGCATATTATGTCTATGTTATGATCTATCGTAGAAGCTGTCGGCTCCGTTATTTGGCCTATTCTATTTAACGTTGAATGTTGCTATTTGTATAGTGCTTTTGCATTTGAGTAATTCTTATTCTAGTTTGAACTCTGTAGCTGATTTTTTAATCACTGGGGCCAGGGCCCCAACCCCAGTAGGATGCACCCCCTTTTTTGCTCACGTGAAGAGCAATGTAGTTTGGACTAGTGTTTTGAGTATGAATCATGGTAATCTTTCAATGGCTGTGTTTTTATTCTCATCTACTGAATCCACCCTAATAGATGAGCAGCAGTAGTTCCCCAATCGAACTATTTGATCCTGGCTGTTGTCCCATGGGATTCGTCTGCCCAGCATCTGGTAAGGCTTGCCATTGACCCATTTTTGGGTTTGTCCTTCTTTACATCCACCATGCTGCTTCCCATGGCTTCCAAGGTGTATATGAAAAAAATTTCCCCTCTCCCTGCATGTATTAAGTTTTAACTCAAGCCCTCAGTTACTTTATTTTTTTCTAATTCATCAGAGAGTCCTTATTTATGGTTCATTGCATCCTTAGAGGCATTCTATTTTAATGCTAACTGAGGTTTTCAAACACTGGAATAAATTCAAATTGTATTAATATCTTATACCTCCTTTTTTATGGTTTAACTGCAGCTTAGATTTACAGTAATAGTCTTTTACATTGAATACAGCGGTGATTTTACACATAATAAAATCTTTCAGGCATATTTAAATGATAATATAATCAAAAGACAATAATTAAACGTGAGTTGACCCATGCCAAATGTAAAAAGATTTGCTTTGCTTGGGCCTTCTTAATTTTAAGTGTCTCTATTCTACAATGGTCTATAGGTTCTAAATCCTTCCTCTTTTATACAGATATACACGTGTTTTCTTGGGGAGGCTTGGGAGGGGGCATTCATTTTATTTTCCTTCCTTTTCTACCTTTTTCATCACCGAACACAAAATTCCCAATTTATTCTACTCTTACTGTAACATTGGTTTTAAATCACTGGAATAAATTCAAAAATTAACTTAGTTTAGTCTTCCATAAGGCTAGAGAGGCACTCGGTGAGGATCAAATTCACTACATGGTTTATGTTCAAAAATTGTTAATCTTTGGGCTAGTCATTACGTGTTCTTGATTTGACTCATTGAAGACTTCTACAAACAGAAACAGATTCTCTTTTCTTTTTTTTTTCTTTTATTTTTCTGTTTCAAATAGAATCAACAAATAAAAGCAATAATTTTTCAGGATAAAGATAATTAATGTAAACATATGGGAATTTAGGAAAAGCTAAACATTTGGACAATTTGTCAGCTGTTTATCTTAGATGTGTATGACAACTACAAAGACCGAGGAGAATTGAAGACTTAAGTTATGCTAATTCTGATATCATCCTGCAAAGTAAACAGAAGGGGGAGTTGAATAAAGAAAACATATTTAATTATTAATTGTGATATGGTAAATTCTTCATCACACAATGTACAGTTTCCAAAGAATTATTAAGAACTGAGGAGAACAAAAAACAAACCAGACAATATCAAACTCTTGTGAAATATTTCAGAAATACAAAACTTTGAAAAATGGGTGTCTTAGCCCATCGTATAAAATCCTAAGTCTTAGAGTTGTCTATAGTTTGTCATCAACATCATCGCCCTAAAGGCATGCTAACTGTATTAATTTCTTTGACTCACTCTTATTAGCCATTGCTCTTGCTAAGTCCTCTAGACAGCACCTAGAGTCCTTACATAGCTGATGAAGTTTTTGCTGATGGGCCAATAGTGGTATGTCTCATAGGGGAATGTTGCTTATGAGTTTGTCCTTACTTCTCCAAAAGTACTTAGCCTATCTAGCTCATCCTTCTTGATTGGTTTGCAAGATGGGGGGTTAGTGGCTGTACAATAGCTGTTTTATGGGGTGCTGCCAAGAATTTTTTCAACACATTTTAACTGATTTATTCTCTAACCTTTTCAGGTATATATAGCATTCAAGAGACGTTCCAAGACATTTTGAGATAAAAGACCCTGTCATTACATGGTAGAATATGCAGAATAGTCTTGTCATTTCCTTGTTTTGAACACATTTTGTCTGGTTCATTCCCCAACCTTCTTTAAGTATCTGTAACATCTGGTGAATAATTTTAGGAAGAAGATACAAGTCTGAATTGATTGAACTCCGGCCAGGGTTGACTATAGGATTATAGTATTTTGCTGCAACAACCTGGATAGCTAAGATGATCATGGGAAAGTGGTTTTTCTCAAGTGCTCACTCATCCATTCTGTTCTCCATCAAGTATTCTGGCATATCAGTGACAAAATATTTTGTCAAAATGTCTAGTAGTAGAATAGAGTGCAGGGAGAAATATATCCATGCCTTTCTTGAGTGCTCAATTATCCATTCCTTTCTCACTCAAGTATTTTGGTATGCAAGGAACAAAACATTTTTTCAAAATGTAATATAATAATTCATGATAATAGTGCAGGGAGAAGTGGATTCATGTCTTTCTCAAGTGCATTAGTGTTAAATAAACATGAATAATATCAGCGGAAATTCAAACTCTACCTAGCAATTCTATTTTCCAAGTGAACGGTTACGCTAATCCCATGCTCGAATAAACTTTTGTTTAAATATGCCTGCTTAGTATTTAAACCCATTTAGTTGTCTTATATGTTTTTTAGCATTTCTGGTAATTCATTATTTTTAAAATCTCTTATTCTCAAAAGTCTAAATATATTTGTGCATTCAATAATACATTCATGCCAAAACTATTTCTCCAATATTATGAGCAAAGAATTTCTGCAAATAGCATTTTTGGCACATTAACTTCACTTACATCATATCCCCAGTTGAAAACTGATTCAGCTTATTTTTTTGTTTCCATGGGTCAGATGAGGCCAACTACCATTTGCTTTTGTATCTTTTGATATCAGTGGACAAAATAGTTGGATTTCCTTGAGTCACATTTCGAGATCAACCGACACATCCTGTTTTACCTAAGCCACAAAGTAGTAAAAAACTTCTCTTGGTATCTGTACAGTTTTTCTGTTTATCTCTTTTCAAACATGGCTTTTTTCTTATTATTTTTGCTTGAAACCACAATTCTTGAGTTGTTTAAGCATTTCAGAAATAACGCTAATCAAGTGACAACAAATGTGTAAGTAATGAAAAGTTCTCAGTCTGAACAAGAAGTGTCATTAAATATATGAGGCTGTTCCACATATTTGTCCCACAGTTCAGCACACTTTGCACATCATTTCTCAGATTTATTTAACCATACCAAAAATAATCTGCCCTGTTGACTGGGCTAAGAATGCATTGATTGTATCCTCTACAGAGGAGTAAGGCCGCCTCCTAAAAAGAGGTGACATCAGTATATATAGAATGTTGAGTACCCCTTCATAGTAGAGTTGTAGTATCTATTACAGTTCCATATATAGATCTGTTATAAACCCAACCTATAAGCATTAATGGGTATGTCCCATTCCTTATAAATACATTGGACACTATTGCGAGGGGGTAAAAATGAACTAAGTAGGGGCACCTCTGGTGGTGTAATGGTTAGCAAGCTTGACTAGCAAACCTACACGAGTGAGTTCGAGTCTCATTGGGCGCCCCGTTCATTCGGCCTTGTGCCACATCGAAGCAAAGAGCTTTGTAAATTACTAAAAATGAACTAAGTAGTCACCACTAGCAGCGGTTACCTTCTTCACACTGCTGGCAAGTATTGAATCTTGTTAATGTGATAAAGATTTACATTTCATTTCCAACTTTCATTTCAGTTAGTTCTCATTCAGTAACCTTTTGTTAGGTTACAACAGAGTCAAATACGACTTTTTGAAAATTATTCATATTAGATAGGAATACTTGTTACCATATAACTGTGTAAACATTAATCATATAAAGAATAATTACTTGAAATTATAGTACTTTACTAAGGATTATTATTATTATTAGTTACTTACAGCCGTATAACTGAGTACAAACAATGATTATTATTGAATGGAAATAATTATTTGAAACAATATAATTGTATATTCATTATTTGTATTTGATAGGAATACGTGATTAGTTTGGTTTGGTGGCATATCAACTATTGTAGGTTATTTAATGCCAGATCCTGTTCATATATATATATATATATATATATATATATATATATATATATATATATATATATCCATATTTACCAACCCCTCCACTCTGGCAGGATATGACACAAGGTCAATTTTTAAGCAGAGTTTAACAGGTTTGAATTCAGAGTTTTCCTTCTCCTATATATATATATATATATATATATATATATATATATATATATATATATATATACATCAAAAATATGATTTGTAAACACATGTTGTAGATACACGCAGTAAAATGATCAAACAGTTCTATTTCTAACAATTCAATTTAGCATAAGTCAACAAACTTAAATGTGGCTCAGTCGGCTGGGGCTACAGAATATACCAACGGCATTTCTTCAAAGAGGTAAAACTCCCCCGTCAAGTGTCCTGGATATGCCACTAAACAATCGGATGGTGAAGCTCCAGTAATGCTGGA
Source organism: Sepioteuthis lessoniana (assembly GCA_963585895.1). NCBI lineage: Eukaryota > Metazoa > Mollusca > Cephalopoda > Myopsida > Loliginidae > Sepioteuthis > Sepioteuthis lessoniana. The sequence goes on from OY757907.1 coordinate 131,750,405, forward strand.
GTTTTGAGGAATGTAGAGTATCGCTTTATTGCTATCACTACCAGGTCCACTCTAGCCCAGAGTGGTAGCACCTGATAGGGTCCTATCTTTGGGTTAAATAGAACTAAACAGTATACTAATGCTAAACTGAATCATTTGAAATAGAACTGTTTTGACATTTAAATGGCAAATTTATGCTAAACTGAATTGTTTGAAATAGAACAGTTTATATGTATAAAAATGGATTTGGCATCAAATAAGCTACAATGATTGATATGCCATGAAACCAAACCAAACCAAATCAAATCAAAGTTAAATGGTTTCAAGTATTGCTTGTACCTCTAACAATTCAATTAAACATCAGTAATTTATTTACACACAGTTAAATGATCAAACAGGTCTATTTCTGACAATTCAATTTAGTATAAGTCATTTGTTTGGATTCAGTTTAAATGATTTATCATTTCATTTGCTTGCACAGTTTAAATGTTGAACAGTTCTATTTGATTCATTGATAGGAGCCTATCAGGTGCTACCACTCTGGGACAGAGTGGACCTGAGAGTGATGAAGAAGTACTCCACATTCCCCAAAGCTCCAGCATTACTAGAGACTGACCATCAGATTGTTTAATGTCATATCCAGGACATGTATGTGTCGGGGAGGGGCTCTTACCCCTTGGCAGTGATGCAGTCGGTGTATTCTACAGTCCCAGCCAACTGGCAATAGAATACTTATAATTGTATATGAACAAGTAGACAAATAGACAAATAAAAAAAGTACTATTTTTGAAAAATGTAATGAAACATTGAAATAATAGTTATGATTGTAATCGAACATTTAGAAATTAATCAAATTTCAGCATTAAGTAACCCATAAGGAGTTGATATGCCATTAAACAAATAAAACAAACCAAATCAAACCAAACCAAAGAGATTCAATAAAATTTCTATAAAAGTTAATTCTTTCTTGGCGGGAGAAATTTTTACCACCTTATTATATGGATATCCTCGACTTTTAAAAGTTTCTTTTGCTTTGTCTTGATATTTTTCCCTCTCAGTCCCAAATGGCAGAAGAAGAAGAAGAAGAAGAAGAAGAAGAAGAAGAAGCAAAGATATTTTGTCAGAAAAAATAGCCTTCTATGTCTTCCAACTCCAAAGTTGGTATACTGGGTATAACTCTTTACTGAATCTAGGAGAGAGGCTCCAGTTCTAGAGTTCAGGGGAGTGTGGAGTACCCTTTCTATTACTCCCAGGTCCACTCTGACCTAGAGTTGTAGTACCTGTAAGTGTTTCATCTATGTGTCAAATAGATCTGATGCAAAATTATTTGCATTAGATTGGAGTATTTGATACCATATTACTGTGTGCAAATTATCATGTTAGGAATAGTTACAAGTAGCTATAATATTTACTTGAAACCAGATAATTGTTTGATTTGGTTTGGTTTTATGGCACATCTACCATTGTTGGTTATTAATACTGAATCCACTCTTATACATATAAACAGTTCTATTTCAAACAATGGTTTATTTGAAACCAGATAATTGTGTGCAAATTATTAGTATTAGAAAAGAATACTTGAAACCATATAAGTATGTGCAAACAAATGATTATTACTAAATCAAAATAGTTACTTTAAATCATACAAAAGGTTTGCTTAGCATAAGGGTTATTGTTATAGGAAATAAATATATGGAATCAGTGACCTGAGTTCAATCCCTGACAAACCTGTTTAAATTTCATTTCATATTAGGAAAGGCATGAATCCATTTGTTCTGCCCTCAGCTATAGGTAAATAATAGAGAAAATTTGGTTCTTTGGCCAAAGTTAGACAACTAGTCTAAGAGAAGGAAAACTCTGAATTCAAACTAGCTGTACTTTGTTTAAAAATTGACCTTATGTCACACCTTGCTAGTGGTGGTTTTGGTGTTAGTTAAATATATACTTTAAACCATAAAATCGTCCTTGGAATTATTAATATTAGATAGGAATACTTTATACCAAAACTGGGATTATTATAGTCAGATACAAAAATGCAATTAAAAAGAATGATTGCAACTAAACATTGAAAATATAATCAGGTATGTTTATAACCAAGCATTTACAAATGAATTAAATTTTGGTAAATAATTAACTCATTAATATGTTGCTAAATAAACTAAACCAAAACAAACAAGCCTTGATGTTGAAAGTCAACAAGATCCATAACTTGTGTCTGAATTGGAAGTCTTGAAATAAAACAGTATGCTATAATACTTAACTCCATACACGTTTGCATTATACAATTGTTTATAAACCCTGAAAGCATCACGCAAATCTAACCGAAACCAGTTGTGCTTAAAATCATACTTTTCTGCACTCATTACTGTCAACCATAGCAAAAATCAAGGTTATTTTTTTAGACTCAGGGAATGCTAAAATGTTTTCCCATATAAATTAATGGCCATAGCTTCTTTACTTTCTATCAATTTGGAAAGTAGGGAAAATCAGTACTAATGTAGGTTTTTCATAAAAGTGAAGTGGTGTAAAGAGGACTTTAAAAGAGGACAAAAAGAAGGGCAAACCTACATATATTTTTTTACGTCAAGATTTTATTGATCAGAGTGGTTGTGTTCCAGGATCCATTTAATATAATAAAACTGTTTACGGGCTTGTTGCTTATTCTCAACTTTATGTTGTAGAAATTTCCACATGAATTTGTGATAGTCATATGGAGCACTTAAGACTCTACATCTGGGTGTGCCAAGACGTAACCAATCAGTAAACAGTATTTTCAATCTGTAAGAAAGCAGTGTGAGAAATAATCTATTCAGCTTATAAAAGAGTATGTTCTTTAGTTTCCATTAATCTTTATTCAATTTACACAATTTACTAGTGGGTATTACATTTTTTCCTACATTAAGTTAGATATGTTACAACTTATTCTGAAATATTTCATTGTTAATTTGAAAAATGAAATTGCACAGGTATCAGTTACTTCAATCCATTTATCTTTTCTAAACCATAAACTTTGTGATATGTGAACCCCTATTTCTATATCCAAATATTGTAGAAAAAAAATGTGAATAATTATTTGCATCTAAAGCAAACATCCAATTAACAAACATTATTATGTATCCTAATAATTTAACTAGTTGAAGAATAAAACTTAAAGTATTCCACTGAATATAGATTTAATTTTATTCAAACAACATCTCTGCTCATCCCACTCAGCCATATTGGCTTATCATTTTTTAAATATGAATTTATGCTTTCAGTATTGTATTATCTTGTTTACTATAGACCCTGTAAAAAAAAATATGGAATTAACACACTTAGAGGATGTTTATCTTTATTTTTTATTTAACAGTAAATAAAAACATAGAGCATTTTTTTTATTTAAGAGTGGAATATTGAGTGATTCTATAATATTCTATAATATTTTCCTCAGCATGGCTTGGAAAAAAGTTATACTATTAATCTAAATAATTTAATGTAGTATGTTAAAGGAATATTTTATGAAGTCAGAATATTCAACTATTAAAGAAAATCTTCTTGTGTCTTATCCATCATTAGTTTGTTTACTGCTAAAAACCAAAAACATAAGTAAACATCCTCTAAGTGTACCAATTCCATAATTTTTGCCAAAAAGAAGTTCTAAATAGATTAGACAATGAATGATGAAATAAAAACATGATATCTGAGGATGCATAAGTAAGTCAATAATCATTAACTGAAGTTTAATAAAAAAAAATGTCATTATATAATGTTTATTCTATGTTTAATATTTGTTTAAGTGAACTGACAAAGAAGAATATCAAGTTGAAATATAAATATTCCTTGTGTAAAATAAATGCTTTTGTTATCATTAGACTGTGGACTTATAGAGATACCTACATATATGACCAGGAACAAAGTATAAAACAAGAAGTCTCTTTTTCAATTAAGTATTATTGCCTACGGTACCATAAGAAGTTTTTATTGACTGTCTCATTTCTTTTAAGCTTCTGGTTGTAAGTAATCCCTGAATGAATCAAAAGAAAATCTGTTACTAAATAGCTTCTGAGGACTTATACTATTTTCTCAAACTGTATTCTCTTTCTTTGCTCACAAATTATCCCATATTTACTCAGCTTAACTTGGTATGACAAAAGGACAAAATGAGAGGGATGAGAAGGATTGTGTTGCTTCAATCTTTTAAGCCAGTAGAACTGGCTTGCTTTGAAAATCAGCATTCAAAATCATGGCTTTTTACCTGGTTCAAATGCCACTGACCACAATTTTTGAAAAATGTGCAACTACATCAACCACAAGGTTAGCCATAGATACCAATGATTTTGATGCTAAGAATAGCACTTTTGTGGTTGATCTTAATGATTTTGATAGTGACTAAGTTTAGTTTAGGCATGAATCCATCTGTTATTCTTCCAGCTATGGGTGGAGCAGATTGCATTCTTGAGCCTTGTTAGGCAAACAGTCTAAGAGAAAGAAAACTCTGAATTCAAACCTCCTTTTCTTTGTTTAAAAATTAACCTTGTGTCCTGTGTGTTGTGGAGGGGTTAGGTAAATACATACAAATCTTTGCTTAGTATGATACAAAAGAAAAAAATAGGAGGAAAGGAATAAGAAAGATTTTGTTGCTACTTGCCTTGAAAATGAACATTTAAATCTTTACCTGCATTCTGATATTATTCACTAGTATTAGAATGACTGACTAATTGATTGATTTTAACGGCATGTCAACCTGTCAAGGGAATTGTGTTCTTTGTACATTCATATTTACATTTTTGTGCAGTTTAACATTTTTTTTTTTTTGTATACAGGCCAATAAAATAAGAATCATTTTTAAACAGATCAATTTTACTCATAGATAGCTCATACAATCACTCTGGGTCAAAGTGAACCTGGGATTAATGGCAATGAAAAGGTACTTCATACTCCTCAGATATCTAGTATTGGAGCCTCACCATCAGTTGCAGTTTAGTGTCATGTCCAGAACACCCCTTTTTATGTAGTTTTTACTCCTCTGTAGGGGGGGTGCAGTAAGTGTATTCTATGCCTCTTCAATAAGCAAACTAGTATTAGAAGGAAATATGCAACAACTTCAGTCACCAAGTAAATCATTTTATATCAACAGAAAAATTCACTTCATACAAGGTGCGGAAGCAAAATTAGGAATATTCTAATATAATAATTAGCAACTCTCTTATAAAACAAGATTAATTTAAATTTTAAAAAATAAACAACAAAATAAGAAAATAAACAGAAAACAAAAAATTTACTCAATATGGCTGCCATTTTTTTCAATCATTGTATCAACAAACCTTTGGAATAATTTGCATGCCTTCAAAATAAATTTTTCAGACATTTTATTCTATTCCTCCTCAATAGCAGTTTTAAGCAAACCAATATTTAAATGAGAAGTTGCATTTGTTTTGCTTTCTAAAATACCCCATATAGCATAATAAAAGTGTGGTCCTATGTTAGTCACGGATCCCAATGTGGTGTGACTACTAGTCACAGTACTTTTTGTGGCTTTGTGTTCATGACTACCACATTTGCTTCCAGCTGTTTGCTTCATCAAATCTTTCCTTGCCCACGTTGTGTTTGAAAGATCCACAGAGGGCGGGTGACACAATTCTTCTGACGGTCAGGTAATATGAGTGGCTAGATTGTCTAGCAACTCAAAGAATAGAGAAAACCCATTGTTTAACAACAACAAAAAATCGTTTTTATTGAAACACGTTTGTGAGACAATGAATAACAAAAAAACGAGGTTTGCTTTCCTGCCAAACAGATGAAAGAATATCGAGAGAGGAAGAGTGAAATGAGGTGTGGTTAGAGTAACACTAACGTCTCTAAAGTCTGAGACTTTGAATTTTTGTAACGTCTGAATGTTGTTCAGAGTACTTCAGATCTAAATGTTTCTTTGGCAGTCTTGAGTTTCTTCTTGATCCCTTTTTTTTGTCCTCTCAGAGGATTCATTTAATTATCCCATTTTTTATAGACCAATATCTGGACTAAAATGGTTTCTGATTGGTTGTCCGATAAGAGACAATTAGGAGTCATATTCCCATTGGTCAGCCAATCCTAGTTCAGGATTATATCTTACAGTTATAGGGAAAACCCTTTTTAGATGCTTTAACCAATGGGAACAGGATTAGAGCAATGGGGTTGAACAAAAAAATTCTCAGCCTCACCTGACTGGATGAGCTATGCCCACTCCACCTTTATTTAGGGTGAAGCAAAATTAAATCTCCCTTTAACATTGACCTTCAAGATAAGGACTAGGAAAATGTATTTTATGAAATGACCCATTTCATCATTGTGATTGATGACAACCGAAAAATTAAATAAATTTGCTAACCTTCAAAATCAAAAACAATTGACTCGCACTTAACTGACCTTTAAAATCAAAAGCGAGTGTCTCACACTTAACTGACCTTTTGGAACGATCAACCAGCTTTTTAGGTCAGTATAAGCCTTGAATAAAAAGATACTTAATTTAAGGATCTTTTTTTTTGTTTCTGATATATATGTATATATATATATATATATATATTAATTAGAATATATTTCATAAATTCTAATTTTTATATATCAATTAAGTAGTCAACCACACGTCATGTCACAAAGGGGTTAAGGTCTGGGCTGGATGGAGACCATGAAAAAATTCCGATTATTTTGGAAATTTTTTTGGCTTGGTTTCAGCATTTAGCAAATCATAGATTCTTTGTCGTTTCTTTTCTTGCTCACTCATATTGAGCTGAATTTTAATGAAAAAGTGCTTAAATAATAGAGCTAATCATGAAAATTTAGGATTATCACATTTTTTTTACATTGCACTAATTTTTTACATTGCACTGTTTTAAAAATTATTCCATACTTTGCTTCCACACCCCGTAGTTATTGTTGTACAAGATTTAACTCTCTGTATTCATGCTACTATTATTTTTAATCATCAGCTCAAGGCATCTGTTTTAGAACTTGGATTATTTTTTTAAATATACATATATTTGGATAGAATTTTAAGTGGTTTCTACAGATGCTGTTAAAATTTGCTATCTTTTGAATAATAATAGGTCAAGTTATAAAATTAGGAAATTATATCCATTTTTCTAAAACATTCTGTATATGATAATCAAAATTGGGTAAAAATTATCATTATTAATAATTTTGACAAGTATTATCCTTCAACAAGAACAAACTCATTAGTAACATTCTTCAATGGACTCCTACACATGGACACACCCATGTTAGCAGGGCAAAAAAGACTTGTATACATCAGCTCTGTGTGCACACTGGATGTAGTTTGAAGGGTGATGGATGATAGAGACAGATGGAGAGAGAGAGAGTCAGCATGCTGTCAGCACAACTTGATGATGATGATGATGATGATGATGATGATGATGATGATTGGTTTATGTTATTTAGTAAAATTGTTTTTATGTTCTGTGTTATTTTTCAATAATTAATAAATTTCAGTTATCAATGTAAATCTACTTTTCATAGGTAATGTTGGAATAAACAAAGACAACTGTTATATAATAGCTTCTCCCCACCATCATTCCCAAGTGGAGGTCTAGAGATTGGGATTGAAGGTTATTTTCAGTTGAAGTGAATGATGAGAAAGTTTGCATTTTGAGTTAGTGAGTTATATTTCTCATGTGCTGCAGAGCAGGTATATTTTTGATCTTAACACTTTAGAAGTGTTTTCAGATATTTTCCTTTGAAAATAGTCTTTACTCCTCTCAATGAATGACATTTTGAAAACTCGTGATAACCAGCCTGACTTATCAACATGTCAATAAATGTGGAAACCAAACTGTAACAACACATTTGTCTGTTCTTTTGTCACTGTTATACAGGGACAACCTCATTTATCCCCTCAACTTTTCTTAGTTTTAAGAGCCTTTTAGAAAACATACAATGCAATAACCAAATTAAACAATTTAAAGATGAAGGATAATACTTGTAAAAATTATTAATAATAATCATTTTAACAAAATTTGGATGATTTCATACCGAATATTTCAGAAACATTGATTTAATTTTGTTATCTAATGACTTGACCAATTTTTGTTCAAATGATCTCAAATTTTTACTGCATGTGTAGAAACCACTCAGAATTATACGTTGAATGTTTTAGACTCTTTTTTTTTAGTTATGGAAAATGCCATTCACGGAAAAAGAAAATGTATTTAAACATTAAACTTAAAATTTTGAGCTTTTTCTACATCTGCTGTTAAAATACAAGATCATTTAAATGAACATTGGTCAAGTTATGAAATATCAATCTTTCTGAAACACCTGTACATCTCAAATTATATTAAATTTTTTAAACACTGCGTATTCAATCTTAAAATGTGTTTTTAAAGGTCAGATATTTTACTCTTTTTGTAAAGCAATAATTGGGAGGAAGAAAATTTTAAGTATTATGCCACTTTAATTTGGTTTTTGGTCTTTAATCAGAAATTATTTATGATATTCCTAAAAGAAATATTTTTGATTTTAGAATTTATCATTATTTTATACTATGATTTAAGACTTTGGCATTGAAGATTGTAGATTGTATAGGTAGGTTCTTCTTTTCTACTAAGTGTTCAAAAATCATGGCTTACAGCAAAAGATTAAAGCAACATGATAATGAATATGCCACAACATAAGAAGACTTAGTAAAATACTGTAGATAAAACAATTGTTCTCTGTGGGCAAGTAATTTATCAGCTCCATATTACTCATCAATTACCTAAATGAGTGTCTTCCTTTCATCTGACACCAATGGACTGAATTTGTATTTAGGGATATGTGATAGATAGAGTTTTCTTTTCATGTAAAATAAGTGCTGAACAGCAAGACAATGTATCATAAGGAAATAAAATAAGAATTTCCAGTTATAAGCTGTCAACATCATCAAATAAAAGACATCAGATCAGGTCATTATCAGATAAATAAAAAGACAAATATAGAAAGAATTATTGATAAAAAAACAAAAACACAATGACTCATTCTGTAATATTTCTTTTTCTTGAATATTAACGAGATTGTTTGAGAAAATAGAAAAGAGAGAATGGAAAAATGACAACAGATTATGCTCAGCTCATCTGTTGAAGTTTCTATACTTGAAGATAATATTCATGAAAGATATATTTTGAATATATAAGATATGAGTTCAAGTCCCATAGGAAGCTACATCATTGTTTCCAATTATATATGTATTTACCCAACCCCTCTGCTACTGGTAGGATGTGACACAAGGTCAAATTTTTAGCAGAGTACAGCTGGTTTAAATTCAGATTTTTCCTTCTCCCAAACTGGTTGTGGCACCAAGGCTAAAGAACCCAGTCTGTTCTACTATTTACCCATAGATGAAGGGAAAAAATGGATTCGTGCCTTTCCCCAAGAACATTAGTACAAAAATGAAATGCAAATGGCTTTGTCCAGAATTTGAACTTTGTTTGCTTTGTTTATTTCCTATGATCATTACCATTACACCAGGTGCTTCTAACTATTCGTTCTTTGCTTTCAAAACTAAAGAATATGCTGATACAGCTTACAATCATACATTTTCCAATGTGTCAAAGTGAGTTCACAGTCATATTGATTGCCTGGAGTCAGTCATAGAGGTTTCAGTCTTCCAAAATCAGACCCTTTCTTTCAAGTGAAAAAACTAGGGTTGATTGGACCCTAATTCCTTCTCTGAGGCTATGCACTATGACCTTTTTTTATTTGTACATTTTATGCTTTCTGTCATTATTCTGACATTGCAATCAGCCAATGACCTCTCAATTTGGTTGCTATTGGTTTATAATTCATGTGAAGAATTAATCCTGAATTATCATTTTTTTCCTTAACATCACAAAATGTAGTTTGTTATTGCAAAAGATGACTAATTGTTGATGTTAAAAGCACAGTAATGATAACCTGAAGACAATTATTTTTCTGATGCAGATATCATTGGGGAATGAGGTAAATTTTCTCATTTCCCAATGATACCAAAAAATGTTTGGCTTCAAGTTACCCTTTCAATACTTTTAACTTGTACTATAACACAACTATGAGAATGATTAAGTAGCAATGAATTTAGTAAGCAAACATATAGCATTAAATTACATCTATAATTATTATTGCTTCAGTTTTTTTTCTACCATCAGAATTTTTTGTATCCTATCAATAAGCCTGTAGCATAAAAAGAAGAATTATTTTATATAACAAATATTTTTTCAACATAATATCCTTTCTTGTTAATGTACTTAACTCAATGCTTCTTAATCAATCACATAAATCAAATTTTTAATTCAGTAAAAATTTCAAATCAAAATTCAATTAAAAATTGTATTAGGCAACAAACATATTAGTCCATTTATATAAACATGATTATCAGATAGACTATAAATTTTTTGCCACCTTTCTGCCAACACTCTTCTTTGAAGTAATTATCTGATGAGAAATTTTTGCCATTTAGGGGAGATTTTTTGGATTGATTACTCAAACATATTTGATAAAGTAGGTATCCTAATACTGAAAGTTTAAAAGAAAAATGAAAAAAAAGAAAAACCTGAGTTACCACATTCCAAGAGCTATCTTGCTGATTTATCAATTTTTTCTGTTATTTTTCAATTGTTTTACATTTCTCTGCTCCAAATATTCCAATGCTGTTTAATGCTTTACTTAGAGATTTCCTTGCAAAGCGACAGCACCCGATTTTGATGGGGAAACAATTTGCTCTTCAGCCTAGCTTTACATATTTGTCTACCAGCTCTTGATATTTTTCCTTCTTTTACTCGTGAGCTTCCTTCAAATATTCTTCCCAAAGGACTGTCAATTTCCATATTATTACTTGTTTGATGGAATTTGAGAACAGTATTATGTCCGTGTGTAATCTTGTAGATGTTATATGCACTGAAAAACTTGGCTGTCTTCTTGGATCTACTCTTATTTGCCAGTTTGCAGCTGAGGAGAGAAAGCTCCATCTCAGTTTTTTATTGTAAAGAAGATTTCTCTCTTTTTTTGGTTTGTACACTATAGTTCAGATAACTGTTTCAACTGTTTCTGCAATTGCTTTCAATACTTGGTCATAACATCATCAAAAATGATCATTACTCAGGGCTTTGGGGCAACCACTTCCAGCAAAAAGTGGGTAAATTGGTGAATCACTCTTTTTTAATTTATGGAAATTTGCTGGAGTAAAACTATATTTCATAAAAATAATGAAAAGTGTATTCATCCAGAACAGTAATAAGAAGTCAAACTAGTAATGAAATAATAGAAATAATGAAATTTGTTATTTTATTACTACTGAAAGTAATTATTTATTTTTGTTGTACATTTATGTTGAATAAATTACACTCTTCTGAGCCCATATTTTGTTTGCCATAAAATTACATATATATGAAGTTGAGCATATAACCCAAGTAGAAATATTATTTTATTACTAGTGAAATTACATATACTAATCCTATTTTGTCTGTATTATTAGCAATAATACCTGACAGCTGATAATCCCTAAATGCTTGATTTTTGTGAATTTATGTAAAATGATTTGCAATACATTTATATTATTCATGTAATGGCCCAATTGTGTTTGCAATGCTGGCATTATTTCCTAACCACTAACAATAATTCTTTTCCTTATTTTCAGTGCATTTCTACAGTAAAATATTTGTGCTACATTTATATAATGCATATAGCAGCTATCTTCTATCACTAATGCTTACATTATTTTCTGACCATTGATAATTCTTTTTTCTCATCTATAATGATCTTCTGCAGTAAAATAATTCACAATGTATAAGATCATAAACAATTCATTGATATCCTTCATAGAAATGATTTCATTTGGTCAATAATGTTTGCTTTTATCCTAATTATCCTAATTACTAACAATCTCCTTTTCCTGATTTTCAATGCAAAACATAAATATTTTAAGGTTATAACTAGATAAAATCAATTTTACATCAAAAATCACAAGTCAGTCCTTAATCATCAAACTTTTTTCCTTAACATCACAAATGTGGTATTGCAGGGTCTCAAAAATGCTAGTGGAGTCAAAGATGAGATGAAGAGATGATGACAAGCTTATGTAAAAAGGGAATAAGTCAGACATGTGGTCACAGAAAAATCCCACTCACTTCATCAATGTTACAATTTTCCTCTGAACAAGTCTCAAAACAAATAGATTTGAAGTGACATTTTCAAGGTGAAGGAGGAAAGATCTCTTGTTGGGCAAATTGTACCCCTTCACAAGTGGTGAGAGACAAATTTTACTGACCCCAAAATTTAGATCATCACTTGTCACTCTGCTGGTAACTAACTGACCCTTTTCAAAAATCCCCAATTTTGTGTGTGACTGTTTCTCGCAACTACAGTAAGAGTTTTTGTGATTGACCTTTTGTTGTCGAACACAAAGCCAGGCACCAAGTTCCCTTTTGGTGGGAGGTAGCCCACTTCTTTACACAAAAATGCTATTTATTATTGCAAAATATAACTACACAAATTTCATAATGATTATTGGATTGATCAAGAGTTTTGATATATTTGTTTTATTAATCTTATCTATGGTATCACAATTTGAATCAACAGAAAAAGATCATAATCAGCTATTAGTGCAAGTATTACTAATACAATAGGGCTATTATATATAACATTCTGAAGCATTGATAATGAATTTTGATAGAAATACAAAGGAAACCAGAAAAAAGAGGATCATCAATGTTTAGGAATCAACGCAAGTGTTGGTAGACAATCATCATCATCATCATCATCATATCGCGCTGGTAGCACGGATATCCCTGACCCTCTCTCGCCACTCCTCCCTATCGTTCATCGCCCTAGGTAGGTCTTCAGGACAACATCCCATATCCTCACATAGCTGCTGAATGTATGTTCGTGCTGGTCGTCCTGCTTTTGCACAGCCATGTGTGGGGGTCCATAAGAGTACATCACTTATGAGGTCGTCCCTGTTTCTCCAGCAGTGTCCTACATGTCTGGCTCGTCTAACTTGAATAGTTTTCGTGATAGGGGGTAGATGGCCGTACAGTTGGTGTCTTGTGGGGTGTTGCCGCCAGGACTTGTTTAAGATTTCACGTAGCATTCTTGTGTAATTGCCGTCTAGCTTCTTCTCCCGCCGTTTTGTTAGCGTCCATGTAGTGCAGCCATATAGCAGTATCGATGTGACCGCTGCCTGGAAGAAACTCCGTTTCATTTTATCGGTTAGGTCTGATTTCCAAATAATCGATAACCTATTGATAGCTGTCCATGCTTTCGCTAACCTCGTCTCGATGTCCTTTTCGGTTGATTCGACGCTGCTTCCTAGGTACGTGAATTTGTCTACTAGTTTAAGAGGGGTTCCTTCTAGAGTGGAGATGTCCCCCGTTTGGTTATAGCACATATAATCCGTTTTGTGTGCATTAACATAGAGGCCTATGTTTGCTGCTGCTCGTTCCAAACTATGCAGTAGTGTTTTGGCTTGGTCAGGTGTATTTGCCAGTATCGCTATGTCATCGGCGTAGTCGGCGTCGGTAATTGTTATTGCGGGGTACCTTCTGCTTCTTTTCTTCGTCAGTTCGAAGCCATTCTCTTTGATTTTGTCAATCGATGTTCTAAGTACGTAGTCTAGACAAATGATAAAGAGGTACAGAGCCAGCGTGTCCCCTTGTAGTACTCCTGCTACAATGTCGAAGTATTCTGTGTCTCCATCTGGTGATCGTACTTTTACTTTAGTGTTTCTATAGAGAATCGTTATTGCCGCTACGGTTTCTTTAGGTATGCCGTACGTTAGTAGGATTTGTTCCATCTTTCCTCTGTGAATGGAATCGAAAGCCTTGGTAAAGTCAACAAAAATTAATGTCGCTTGTAGGTTTTTTGCCCATACACCTTCAAGGATTCTACGGATGGTTAATATTTGTGAGGTCGTAGATCTATTTCTTCGGAAGCCATTTTGGTTTTTTCTAAGTATGTTGTCGATTTCGGGTTCTATGCAGTTTCGTAGTAGGGCATTGTAGATTTTGGCTGCTATGGAGGTAAGTGTTATGCCTCGGTAGTTTTTGGCTAATCCGAGGTCCCCCTTTTTAGGGAAGGGGAGTATGCATCCTTTCGTCCATCTATCTATCGGATTTTGATTGTATACTGCGTTGCAGTGTCGGAGCAGTATGTCGTCGAATTGTCTGGTCTTCCATACTTCCAGGGGAATTTCGTCCAGCCCTGCAGCTTTCCTATTTTTAATTTTTCTGAGAACTGAGTCGAGTTCTTCTTGCGTGAACGGTCCTAGTTTAATGTCTAATTGTTTGCTAATTATTCTGGTGATTAATTCATGTGTTATTTTCGGTGGGTTTCCTAGTAAGTTTTCGAAGTGCTGTTTCCACAGTTTTATTCTTTCTTGTTGGTTTGCTGCTTTCAGTTTTGCTTTGGCTGTGTTCTTTCTTCTACTCACTTCGTTTATTGTTTGCCAGGCTATCCTAGATTGTCTATCTTCCACTGAGTCTCTAATCTTATCTATCTGATTTTGAATGTATTCTGTCTGTTCCTTTATATATACGCCTGCTAATTGATATTGTGTCGTTTTTAGTTTTAAGGCATTTGTGTTTGTTGGGTTTTTTCGATAGTTTTTGGAGGCTGTTTTCTCTAGTGCACGTTTTTCTCTCACCGCTAATGTTTCCCAAGGGACTCTATATTTAGTTTTGAGTTTTGTTGGAATGTATTTCGCTGCTGCCTCGAGGTGTGCATTGACGAAATTTTCATATTCGTCGTTTGGTGTACTTTTTCCGTCTTTTCTTGTAGTGTTTCGAATCTGTTTCTTAATTCTAATACGTATTTATCTCTTATATCTCTGTTGTTCAATAGGGCCCAGTCATAGTGTTTGGTGGTCGCTGTTCGTTTGGCGTTTTTTCGTAGTCTTAACCGTATTTTTGCCGTGACTATTCGGTGATCGGTGGACACACCCTCAAAAGAGGAGTATGCCTCGCAATTCATTGCACTATTTTTCCATTTCTTGTTTATAAGGACGTAGTCTATCTGAGCTTTAGTATTGTTTGCGTACGTGTATGTCCATAGTTTTCCCTCCCTTTTTTGGTAGTTTGTATTGAGGCATGCTAATCTATTTTCTATCATGAAATCTGTTAGATGTTGCCCATTCCTACTTGACGTGTTGTGGAGGCTGTATTTGTTGTTTCCGTTTTTCCCGATTTGGGCATTCATGTCTCCGCCAATGACTAACATGTTGTGTTTCGGGATGCTACGCACTAATGAGGATAACTCATCGTAGAAGGTGACTAGTTCAGTTTCTTCACTAACATTGGTGGGGCTGTAGCATGAGATGATTGTTGCTCTGGGGTTGCCGTTAAAAGTAGCTGCCATCATATAGGTTGTATTTTCTCAACGCTATTTAGCGTTTTTAATGCTCTTGGTCCTATAAGTAATCCTACCCCTCCTATTGCGGCGTTGACAGAGTTTTTCTATGCGGATACGGTGACGAGCGACCAGCCATTGCCAGTTTCGTGATATTTGATATCTTTGGTGTGCGTGTATCTGTGTTCTTGTATGCATATTATGTCAATCTTATGTTCTTCGGCCGATGCGATTAGCTCTGGTAGTTGTCCTATTCTATTTAAGGTTCTTACGTTAAATGTGGCTATTTGTAGTGTTTGCTTGCATTTTAGTAGTTTTGATTGTTTGAGCTCTGTAGCTGATTTTTCGAACACTGAGGCCAGGGCTCCAACCTCAGCAGGACGCGCCCCTTTTTTACCCGCGCGAAGAGCGATGCGGTTTGTGTATGTGGTTTGAGTGTGGGTCATGGTTATCTTTCGATGGCTGTTTTATTCTCTTCTATAGAAGCCACTCTTATAGAGGAGCAGCAGTAGTTCCCCGATCGAACTAACGATCCTGAGCGTAAAGTCGTCAAACTCACGTCCAGGACCCGTTTAGGTATTGAGTTTGGTCGCCCATGGGTTTATTCAAATACCTTTACGTACATCATGCTGCTTCCCATGTGTACGTATATAAAATGAAAAAAAAAAAAATTTTTTTTAAATTTAAAAAAATAAAATTAAAATAAAATAAAATAAAATAAAATTTTTTAAAAAATAAAAAAAGGGATGGGGGGTAAATTTAATTGAAGTTTTTTTTTTTTTTTTTCTTTAATAAGCTTTAACTTAGTTAAAGTCCAAGATCAAGGTACTTTCGAATGACTTTCACTGGTACTGAATTTTTTTTTTTTTTGCGGTATTGGGACGTTTTCCTAGGCTTTTTAGTTTGTTTGTTTTTTTTTGTTTTTTTTCCTTTAGAGAATGGCCATGTTCATTGGTTTGGTTTGGTTTGGTTTTATAGCATACCAACAATTGTTGGCTACTTAATGCCAAATCCTTTAATACATATATATTAAGTATATATGATTTGGTTTGGTTAGGTTTGGGGGCATATCAATCATTGTAGGTTATTTAATGCCAAATCCTGTTTTTACAGATATATTAAATGTACATGACTTGTAAACTTTTTATAGATAACATTCTTAAACAAACCTGAGCTCTTTTTTTGGCACTCAGTTAAATGGTTTCAAGTATTACTTTATAACAATCCCAATTAATCAACAGTCATTTGTTTGCACACAGTCTGTTCTCTTTGACCCATTGATAGGATCCTATCATGTGCTACCACTCCAGGTCAGAGTGGATCTGGGAGCCATAGTAATGAAGGAGTATTTCACATTCCCTAAATCTCCTTGGCTGAAGCGTTGCCATCAGATTGTTTAATGTCATATCCAGGACACTCATTAGCTATTTTACTTTCTTTCATCAAGTAAGTTTTTTATTATTTTCATACCCCTTCTACGTCCTACTTTTTCAAGGAACAATATGTGTATATTTCTGGCTGTTGGAGCATTCTTTCATTTTGACACTACTGGTATGTATATTACATATAAATATTAAATGTTCTTGTAGGTATAAGTGTATTTCTCTTGTCTTTATCTTGTCTTTCTTTCTGTTATGTTCAATGTTTGTATATTACAGATACACTAATGCTAATATTAGTGTTTGGTGAGTGGGGACTTAACTAAATATCAACCCTACCACTAACCACTACCAATACAAGCATTACTGACAGAATAAGGCTATAATATGCACAATTTAGGTGTCAGTGGTCATGAATTAATGTATTACTGTCAGAATAAACTTCATAAATAGTATAAGTAGCAAGTCATTAAAAAAAATATCTGGCCGTTTCCTTTGCTGTTTTACGCTTTTATTTATACATACAGTTCTTAAAAGTTGTAATAAAATAAATATTAATAAGTAAAATCCTCAGTAAAGAAATTTCATTGACTAAAAAATGTAATCAGAATAAAAAGGTTTCATATCAACTTTCATAAAATGAGAAATAGAAAACCATTTTTTAGTCCTTTGATATCAAGCTACAAGTTTTTGGTAGTTAATAAAAATTATACCTGATTTAAAAAGCCAAAAAAAAAAAGAGGCCATTTTGTATATCCACAATTGTTTGACAGGATGTGTTAAAGGTTTCACATTTACCAGATTAATCATTTTTAAGTTGAGCAGCTGAAACATATAAAATCAAAAACAAAGGCAGATAAACAACTAAAGCCTTTTATTCATATGTGTAATCATTATTAGATTTTTATGGGTCATTTTCTTTGACATTTAATTAAAAGTTTCCAATAAGAGAACACCATTTTGTGCTTATTAAACTGACAAAAATGATCAGTGTTCAAAAAAATTTAGAAGTTTATCAATGAAAATGGCTACAAATTGATAGGAAAAGCCAGAGATACATCATATGTATATATGTGTGTGTGTGTGTGTCTGTGTGTCTGTGTCTGTGTGAATTATCTATTTAAAGTACACTTGCAAAGATATGCATATTAGTACTAAGTACACTCAACACTACATATAGAGAGTAGAGACAAATCTACATAAAAAGACCATATATACATATATATATATATATATATATATATATATATATATATATATATAATTTGATTACAGGTATTCAGTAAGCAAAGGTTAGCTTTATCTGGCCCAAAGTTAGAGATGTAGAGCCTTTAGTCAGAATCAAACTCACTAAAAGAGCAAACTGATCAAGAAGATAATCATAAGAACAATCACATGGTACAAGGAACTGTTTGTTGATATTTACTAAGCTTAGCTAGTTATCAGTATTCACAAAACTAAGCTGTTTATTGATATATACTGAGCCTAGCAGTTAATTAATATCTACTAAGCTTAGAAGTTTATTGATATCCACTAAGCTTAGCTATCTATTGATATTTCCTCAGCTAAGCTAAGCTATTTATTGATATTTGCTTAGCTTAACTGTTTCTAGATATTTACTAAGCTTAGCTAGTTATTAATATTCACAAAACTGAGCTGTTTGTTGATATTTTCTAAACTTAGCTGTTTATTGATATTTACTGTGCCTAGCTGTTTATTAATATCTACTAAGCTTAGAAGTTTATTGATATCCTCTAAGCTTTACTATTCATTAATATTTTCTAAGCTTAGTAGTTTATTGGTATTCACTGAGCTTAGCTTCATAAAGCATATAATAAAAGAAGAAAATGGACATAGAAAGATTATGGTGCACTAATTGTCCAATTGGACACAGATCGATTAGTTTTATTTTGGCTCAGACATTGACCACTTGAGCCAAAATCAAAATATTCAACCATTTCTGCCACCAGCCAAGCCACACACGCAGACACATACACTCAGATAGATAGATAGATAGATAGATATTTAAATGTATAATTAAATAGATAAACATATACAACTAAACAATCAAATGCACAAAAAAACATGAAATTACTAATGACAGAATGAGCCAAAGATGGTGAGAATTTGATTGTTATATATATATATATATAAGTGTGTGGATGCAATACAAAAGAATCCATGCATTTATGGAGACAATTTATTGTTTATGCTTTTTCTTTTGTTTTCCTACCCAACCCTCACAGATATTCTATTTATAGGTATGTAATTTACATACTGTTCAGTAGTAAGTACATTAGCTTTTGTCTGTATAGAAAGCCAGGTAAATATAGTATGAAATAAAATGAAGAGGAAAATTAGGAGCCACTGACCATAAAAAGCATAGAGGCAGTGAACTATTGGTAAAAATAGAAATGAAAATCCCCCAAATCAATATGAAAGAGAAAAAAATCTCTAACAACAAATTAAGATATAAAAAGAAGCAAACCAAAATGATTTCATTGAATTTGTTGTGTTACATGGCTAAAAAAAAAATTCTTCTCAGAATTACTTATAAAAATAAATTCATCTGTTTATTTTGCATGTGACATTCTTCTGTACAGATACATTCTTTTACACAATGAGTTTTTTTTTATTGTCTTTATTATTGTATCTTTTATATATTGTACAATGTCATGTATGATATGATACCCCATACACACATCATTTGGGAAAGGTAAAAATTATACTAAAAAATATAAATTTCATACATTTCATACATATCAGCTATCATAGGACATGTATTCTTATTACTACCTTTGTCCCATATTAGCTGTTGCATTTTCTAATAAATTTCATACATTAAATTTAACAAATATTATGGGACAGTTATTCTAATTGATAGCCCTGTCCCACAATAGTTGTTAAATTTCCATATAAATTTCATATCTAAGATTTAACAACTATTATAGTATAACAATAGTTTTTCATTAAATAATATGACCTCCTATTTGTGAATGGTTAAAAGTGTGAATATAATTTATTTTTTATGCATAATAGGACCCCCAAGTGTACAGAATCTTATAAAAAAAGAATGTAAGTAAACTTATAAAAAATCATATTTTATCATATTGCTTTCCTTGATTAAATTTTTGTTTATTTCACTTTAATCAAATCTGTTTTATTCTCATATTCTTTATGATTTCAGGATGAAGAGAAGTATATAGGACTTACATTCCTATAATTTAAAATGGGCGGTATGCCACTTGTTCTTAAAACAAAGATGGCAGACACACGCAAATATTCAGTCTCAGGAAACCATTGGCCAGGAGAACCACGTGATCAGTGTTTAAAACTACATCCTCATTTGAATTTTGTCCCATGTTTTTGGAGCCGATTTCAAGACACGTATTTTCTATAAATACTTCGTCTTCAAACACTCTTTCTCTTTTTCACATTTTCACTTGCAGGGCTAACACACTCTCTCCAGTGTGACTCTCTTATTCACCAACAGCTGTCAAATGCCACAAAATGTATAAGCTATGCAAACACTCTTTTCTAAATTATACTTTGTCTGTGAGACTTTTTCAAGCCTCGAAAACAGCAATTGTGTTGAACCACAGAAAGAAACGAACATTTAGAAATACGTAGTTAACATGCAGAGGACACTTTGTCATTTAGTTCTTTTTGTAGTTTTTAGTTGTGTTAGTCACACACACACACACACACACACACACACACACACACACGCACACACACACACAGAGAATATTTTCACGAACAATAATAGAACCATAGTAATGTTTTAATTGTATCGTTGCATGTTTTGTTATGAATATAAATTTGTTTTGTTTATGGCGCTTGTTTTGAATGTTCCTTTTGTCCGCGCCGTTTCATATCATTACTTCATTTACTACATTTATCTCCATGTGCCTCTTTTGCCCTTTTCCATATCATCCAACATAACATACCACTAAGCAAAACATATACTAAAACCAAACATAGATTTTGGGGGACCAAACATATCTACAGTCACCACTACAAGTAAATTAAAATTGCAAGGCATAACTAACCAAGCAAAAGATGTTATAAACTTGTTATTTACTGGCACACAGGCTGCTGTTACCCATTAAGAGGATCATTGTTGCTTAACTTTAATGACCTAGCTGGAACTGGTGCTTACACTATGACTTGACAGTCAGTAAAAGAAGTTGTATTATTGAGTAAGACTGTACTACACGGTGAGAACAAAAACACTCTTTGATTTCGAGTTGTCATAACTTCAAAACTTATTGGACAATGTTTATAAATATGTTGACATCACATACATTAAGTCAAAATATTTTTTTATCTCCAGCAGAATCTCTGTGCACCCCTCCCACTGCTAAAGAGACGTGAAAATCTAAATGGTGCTCACCCCATAGCAACACAGCTGGAGAGCGTTTTTGTTTTCACCCTGTTTAAGAAAAACCACAAAAGATTAGTGCCACTATATGTTGAGGTTATTTGATGATGCAAATGACGAAAAATGAAAATATTACCCTTATATGTAATGCAACCTCCAATTTTTTTAAATTTTGATATAAAATTTCCCAAATTATATTGTATGTAATAGATGATATAATCTAGAGATTAGTAAAACAGAATTTTTGACTGACAATATTAAATTAACATTAGAGGATGAAATTGAGCAAATTAGATTCCAATTCAGGTTGGAACAATTTCACATAAATGCCCTTGCAAAAGGCATGAATCCACTTCTTTTCTTATCTATTGGTAAATAGTAGAGCAGTTGGAATGTTTTAGTCATTCAAAACCCAATCCATTTTGAATGTTCAATTATAAATCATATCAAGGATACTTTTTTGCTACTGATACCATGTAACCCAGTATAGCCTGTTGTATATTATTTGAAGAGAGAATGGGCAGCTTCATATTTTGGAACTATATTGTAGTTGTTGGCGACCATAGTCAAGGGTGACTAGAAGGCTCCCTTTTCAATAGCTACTACACCAAGGTGTAGGGGAGGGCGCTACTCCTAATGTTCTATGAAGCTTTAAAATAAAAAAGTTATTTCCCATTTAGACTTTTTCTTAACATCATTCTGCTCTTTATGCTCGCTACTGTATATAAATACCAACGTACAAAAAAAGCATGCATATATATACGAACACACACACACACACACACACACACACACACACACACATATATATATATATATATATATATATATATATATATATATAATGCCTAGTTTGTGGGTTTAGAATACACTGACTGTATTCCTTACAGAGGGATAAGATTCCTCCTGTCAAAAAAAGGGGTTTCCTGTGAATAACATTAAACTGTATTTGATAATAAGAGATTTGAGATTTGATGCATGTGGAGTACCCCTTCTTTACCATTACTCCCAGGTCCACTTTAATCCAGAGTGGTAGTACCTTTTAGGGTCCCATCAATGGATCAAATAGATCTGTTTAAAAAATATTAATATTTGATAGTTCTGTATAAATTATCAGTATTAGATAGGAATACTTAAGTGCAAAATCCCTCTTAAATAACAACACAAAAAAGGTAAATATAAACATATATTGAATGTGATTTCCTTAACTCTTGGCATAAAATAGCCCTACATGAATTGACATGCTGTTAAAATCAATCTTATTAATCAACCATATATATATATATATATATATATATATATATATATATATATATATATATATATATATATATATGTATATATATACATATATAGTACAATTAAATGGAGACTCAAACTCAGTTAAGCCGTTATAATAAATTTATTTCAGCGGAGAATATTGTTGGTATATTCTCCGTCTCGTCAGATGACTCTTTTACATGCTCTGTATTGTTCCAGAGATGCGAATAAGGAGTTACAGTTCGTATTCAGAAGATAAAATAAGGAAATTAAAAAAATAAATTAAAAATCAGAAATAATCCACACCTTCTGTCCTTGGACACTGACTGGATAATATATATATATATATATATATATATATATATATATATATATATATATATATATTAATTTTAAAAACATTTCTAGTTCAAAGTCCTTATAAAATTCATTCTCCTCAGTTATAATGATTATATTATATCCTATATAGTACATAGTATTATTTCTACTGAAGACCATCCAAGTAGTTTAAAAGTAAATGAAAAAAGTTGTAACAAAATGCTTCATTATCATCAATGTTTGTCTGCTTAAAATGAAAGTAAGATTATCAGTACCAAGGGATACACACTCTTTTCTTTGCTCTCTATGGATAGCCACCAACTTCCTGTCTTTTGGCTTGCCAACAAGCCACCCAGCCAGCCAGACAAAAATATCCACCCACACATCTATCCACCCATACTGTAGCCAGCCAGTGAACAAATCTGAGGGGTCCTAGCATGAGTTATTATTTGCCAAGAGGTTGTGTTACTCTCTTGCCATGGTGTCTTGCTATGGTTCATTTGTGCCTTCATTATACCGATTTATTTCATTCATTTGTGCAAGGATGCAGTGTTTACCTTATTCATCTAACTTTTTTCTTCTTTCTCCACGTGTGTGTGTGTGTGTGTGTGTGTGTGTGTGTGTGTGTGTGTGCGTGTGTGTGTGTGCACTACTTCTTCATCTTCCCTATTTTACACCTTTCTTTTTCTTCATGTCCTTTTCCTCCTTTTGATTCATACTCCTCTTCCTTTTCTTCTTCTTCTTCTTCTTCTTCTTCTTCTTCTTCTTCTTCTTGTGATGACTTTGATGGTAGTGGAAGAGTTAATGTTTCTACTTTCAAGGTCATGATTTTTGTGGGTTTTGTTTTTTGCGGTGCCAAGAATCTCAAAGGTTGTCTTCAAATATTATTTTTCTAGTGATGATACATGTCTGTAAAACTCTTAAAATAAGACAAAAGGAAATTCTAATTTCAAAGATTAACAAATTACCATTTTCTTTTTCATAACAAATTTTCCATTTCGCTTTATGAATCATCATAACATTTCTATGAATGAAAGGCAATTTGCTTTTATTGTATGGATGAAAAGCAACATGAATCTAATATTAATAAACATTACAAACATGATATCAGGAACAGGATTTATTAAACAAATATGCCAAAACTTTCAATCATTGTAATGATTATCCATACAGAGTATCACAACAAAATTTTGGTAATAATTAATAAAAAAATTAAACAAACTTGTATTTTGGTACTAACTGCTTTTGAACCTGGAATTCACCATCATGAATTTGTTTTTTATCACTGCCCACTGACTTTTCCAGTACTCACTGTTTAGCCTGATACATTTTCTGTACTAAATATTTCTGATATTAGGAAAATTTTTAATGATTAAACTCTGAATTTTTTCATTTTTTTATCTGAATTTTGTTTTAATTTTGTGCAATATAAATGAGCAAGAAGTGATTTTCAGTGGTCAAGAATTAATATAAACATTATTTCTGGGAGAAGGTTATCATATGTGTAGTGTAAACAGATTGCTAATTATTTTATTGTAAAATGTAAATGTCCCATGCCCTTGAAAAGTATAGGGTTGCAGCCACTCCCTATCAGTGATGCTGCTGTGGTTTCATTGCTAGTTTTTTATGGGACAGAGTTGCTAAACCCACAACTCCTGATTTTGAATTCAGAGTTTTTCCTTCTCCTAGATTGGTTGCTTTATCAGAGTTAGAGAACTATTCATGCATAGCTGTTGAAGGGTTTGAGTTTTTCCAAAAGTTATAAGTGCAAACAGCTTTATACAGGATTTGAATTTGGATGTTCAAGTTTATTTCCTAAGATAACAACCATTATACCATCAACTCCCCTATAATTATTTGACTATTGAGAAAAACTTCAAATTACTTTACCATAGAGATGTATTTCAAATTATTTTACTCTAGAAAAGAATTTCAAAGTATTTTACTATAGAGATTGACTGGTTGGTTTCTTTGTGTTTAATGGCATATCATCTTTTGTGGGTCCTTATCAAAGAACAGTAGTGATACTATTTAACCCATTGCTGTGGGATAAGAAGGTTCATGCCTTTCCTTGAGGAAGAAAAGTAGTGATACTATTTAACCCATAGCTGTGGGATAAGAAGGTTCATGCCTTTCCATGTAGAAGAACAGTAGTGATACTATTTAACCCATAGCTGTGGGATAAGAAGGTTCATGCCTTTCCATGTAGAAGAACAGTAGTGATACTATTTAACCCATAGCTGTGGGATAAGAAGGTTCATGCCTTTCCATGTAGAAGAACAGTAGTGATACTATTTAACCCATAACTGGGAGGATAAGAGGGTTCTTACCTTTCCCAAGTGAATGTAACAGCATGACTGGAGATTAAAATTGCTTACTCTGAGGCCACAGACTAGCACTTAAGCCACTGGGCCACAGGGTCTCCCCCATTTTACTATAGAAAAGAATTTCTAATTATTTTACAATAGAGATTCATTCAAAATTGAGAAAAAATATTTCAGAAATTAAAAAATAAGAGAAATATTACTGACAGAATAAGGTTATTATATACAAAATGATCTATCCTAACATTTGTATGATGAAAGGCAATTTGAATCTAATAATTACTTCCAAATACAAATATGAAAAATGCTGAAAACAAGAAATTTCAACATAAGTTAATAGAATTTTAAGGAATGTACACTTGGATGTTTTTCTTTAACTGAATATTTTAATGTTCTAAAATGATATTTTTCTTTATGAATTTAACTGCACACATTTTTTTTTTTTTAACATAAGGATAAATAAAAGAAACTGATTCAAAAAAATAATCAGAACATTCCTGAGACATTCCTGAACAAAAAGATAAAAACTAAAAATTAAATGATTTAAGATTTAAATAAATCCTTATTGTTCTTTTTTTTTTTGTATCCCTTTCAATTGCAATTGGTCACAAGATCTGTGAGAGGTTTGCATTTCAAGAGAGAAAGCAAATTTTTTGTTTGTTTGATTTACTCATTAGATTATCCTACAAATCCCATAAAAACAATGGGTTGCTAAATCATTTTTAATTCTAATTAGCCATTTTCCCCCTGATTCACATTTAAAGTATCAATTAATTAAAAGTTGATTAGAGAAATTCTTATAAAGAAACAGACAAAAGAAAACCTTGTTTGAATTGCCTATCTTTCCCTTTTTGCAATCCTTTTTCTTTTATATTTTGGCAAAGATTAATCAATTTCTACTGATTATACTTGACTAGTTTCCCCATCATTTTATTATTTTATTTATTTATTTTTTTGTTGTCACATAGATTTTAGCTAATCTATTCTTTGGCAGCTAAAGAAATTTGAAACAGAGAAATAGTTTCAGATGTGACTAAAACTTGCCTTGAAGGAGTCCATCATTCATGGACAATGCTTTGACAAAGTCAAGATGTTATCGAGAAAGAACAATGAGCTACTAAGATATAGAATACTAGTTTTATTCAAATTTGAAGTTAAATCTTTGTTCATAAGTCCCACAGTTTGATTTAACAAATGAAAAATCGACTGATGAAAACACTCACAAAGATCAACTGATTTAAATGTTTTAAAATAATAAAATATGTATAAAAATGAAAATACAATCATATCCAACTCTACATCATTAATTGGTTCAAAAAGTCATGATGTGACCCAATTTTTTTTTCATAAAAACCAGACAAAATGCCTTTAAAATGCCTTTAAAATGAGAACTAATAAGATGAAATTAGCATAACTTGTGAAAGAATATAACTATTGATAATTCTTAATGAAGACTAAAAATATATCTAAGTCATATTTTTTAAAGAATATTGCTTACAATTATTTTATTATACTATATCATCATCATCATCATCATGTTGCGCCATCAGCACAGATATCCCTGACCCTTTCTTGCCACCCTTCTCTATCATCCATTGTTTCATGCGGGTCTACATCCTGTATCGGCACAGAGCTGTTGTATGTAGGTTCTAGCTGGTCATCCTGCCTTTGCTCATCCATGTGAAGGGGTCCACTGGAGTATGTCTCTTATGAGTTCATCCCTACTTCTCCAGCAGTGTCCAATATGTCTGGTTTGTCTAACTTGGATAGTTTTCGTGATGGGTGGTAAGTGGTCATACAGCTGCAATTTTGTGGGGTGCTGCCTCCAGGACTAGTTTAATATTGCTTGCAGCATTCTTGTGTAGTTGCCATCAAGCTTTTTCTCCATATGTTTTGTTAGTGCCCATGTACTGCATCCATACAGCAGTATCGACACAACTGCTATTTGGAAAAAACTCTGTTTCATTTTATCAGTCAGGTATGACTTCCATATGACCAATAGCCTATCAATAGCTGTCCATGCCTTTGATAGTCACGTGTTGATGTCAGTCTCAGTTGATGATTATTGCTTCCTAGGTAGGTGAACTTGTCTACTCGTTTCAGAGAGCTACCATTTAGTGTGGAGATGACGCGTCTTTGATTAACGCACATATATTCTGTCTTGTGTGCATTGACATGGAGGCCTATGCCCGCCGCTGCTCATTCCAGACTATGTAGTAGGGTGTTGGTGTGTGTGCGTGCATTTGCTGTAAGTGCTATGTCATCGGTGTAGTCGGCGTCCGTAATTGTTTGTGCAACATACCTTCTGCTTCTTTCCTTTGTTAGGTTGAAACCGTTTTCTTTCATTTTATCAATAGATGTTCTAAGGACGTAGTCTAGACAAATGATAAAGAGGTATGGGACAAATGTGTCTCCTTGAAGTACACCTGTTACAATGTCGAAGTAGTCTGAGTCTCCATGCGGGGAACAGACTTTTGTGTTTCTATATAGCATCATTATGGCAGCGACAGTTTCTTTGGGTAGGCTGTTGGCAAGAAGTATTTTGCTCCATCTTTCCTCTCCGTATGAAGTCAAAGGCCTTGGCAAAGTCAACAAATAATATTGTTGCATCTAGGTTTTTTGCACGTATACCTTCAAGAATTTGAGGGATAGTCAAAATGTGTGACATCATGGATCTATTCCTCCAAAAGCCATTTTAGTTCTTCCTAATTATCTTCTCAATTTTAGGTTATATGCACTTGTGAAGTAGAGCATTGTATATCTTGGCCACTCTGGAGGTATTTCTGGGGGTATTTCATCAAGCCCTGCTGCTTTTCTATCTTTAATTTTTCTTAATACCGAGTCAAGTTCTTCTTACATAAACAGTCTGAGTTTGATGTCTAATTGTTCACTTAGAATTCTCATGATTGGTTCATGTGTAACTTTTGGCGGATTTCCAAGTAAATTCTTGAAATGTTGTTTCCATAGTTGTATTCATTCTTGTTAGTTGGTAGCTTTCAGTTTAGCTTTTGCAGTGCTCTTCCTTCTGCCTGTTTACCATTTGCCATGCTATCCTAGATTGTTTATCTTCAACCAAGTCTCTAATCTTATCGATTTGATTTTGTATGTATTCTGTTTGTTCCTTTAGGTAGATGTTAGCTAATTCATTTTGTGCCTTTCTAAGTTTCAGGGCATTGGTATTAGTTGGGTTCCTAATGTGTTTTTATCATATTCTTCATTCTTCTTTTATCTTTTATTGTTATTCTTTTTGTATTTTATTTTAAATATATTTTTAAGGAAAAATTTATTTATTTCTCGTTCTTTTACTATGACTCCAATGGTGCTGCTGAGAAATAAAATGTTGAATGTAATTATGTTTGCTGAACTAAATTTTAGTTTAAATAAGTGGCATAAAGGCAATTTTGACTTAAGCTGAAATGACATAAAGTTAGGTTTAACTATACTTCTCCTCAAAATTGTAAGGATTGAAATTTTATATTTATTCTAAAGCTTGATTAAAATCACTTCAAATGATTCTTCCATAAAATATATATTGTATTTGATTGTATATAAATCCTTCTTTATTGATATTTGATATCACAATACTAGGGGAGGTCTTCATGGTGTAATGGTTAAAGTGATGGACAGCAGAATCATAGTATGTGAGTTCAAACTTCAGCCGCTCAATTACGTTCACTTTCAGACAAGGAAAGGCTTGAACCTCCTTATCCTCCCATCTATGGGTTAAATAGTACCACTACTGTTCTTCTAGGAGAATGGCTTTAGCATTAAATAACCCACAAAGGTTGATATGCAATTAAACAAATGTTGTATGCTCATCTACAGCATCACAACGACACAATAATAAAGACAGACGCAGGAATAAACGACGCAGGAAGGATGACGCAGAAAGGAAAAAGATGCAGGAAGACTTCTTTAACAATATTTTCCCTCTCACTTTATTGCAAGGGTTCGAAATGGTTGTTCAAGGGCTGCGTGTGAGAGGGAGCTGGAGACCGAGAATAAACTGTAATATCTTGACCCCACTGTTATGACCGCCACATTGTGTCTTTCTTGTTCTCCTGATGATGGGGTCCACTCCATCGGGGTTTCCGAGGGCCCCCTCGGTTGGGTGTGGCCTTCCCTACCACAACTCGTCTCCAACAGTCTGGAATTCCACTGGCAACTGCTTCTTGGACTCGAACTCAACTGAGTTAAATAATAATTCAACGCCCACACAATCGCCCACTGGATCTTTGAAATCAAATGTTTAATCGTCATCAAGCAGAAATAACTGTCATGCAGTTCAGAGGTCACTCTCTTCCAGTGCATCAGTCTGTATTGGCACAGTGGGACCTTCACCTTATCCCATATTATAAGCCTTAATCCGCCCACGCAATCTCTTTCGATTACTGGCCATTGGAATGTGTCACTTCCTTCCAGTGCATCACCTTGGAATAGCATTTTTTGGGGCCGGGTCGAAGGTCAAAACATAACACAAAGAAACCAAACCATCACAATACTATAGAGTTAAGCGTTTGAGTAAATAGCCAATCAGTTATTTTAATTTTTGATGTAAAACCCAGGAAATGTTTTCAAGCCATTCTCTTTTTTGGGAGAAGAGGGAAATTTCACATGCTATCAAATATACAAAAAGAAAACTTGCAAAAGACTTTTTGAAACTTTTAAAGTAAAGAATATTTAGATGAAAGTAATGAGCACTAAAAGAGTAAAAGTTGTGGGGGGGTGTCCTTGTGGTGTAATGGTTAAAGTGATGGATGGTGGAATTGTAGTAAGCGAGTTCAGACTCCTGTCATGCTATTACGTTCACTTTCGAGCAAATACCCTTGGGAAAGGTATGAACCCCCTTATCCTCCCAGCTATGGGACCACTACAGTTCTTCTAGAAGAACGTATTTGGCATTAAATAACCTACAAAGGTTGATATGCCACAAAACAAAGAAAACAAACCAAAAGTTGTTTTTTCTTTTGATTTTGTTTGGTTTCTTTATTTAATAACATATCAACCTTCATGGATTATCTAATGCCAAAGCCATCCTTGTAAAATAATAGCAATGATACTATTTAACTAATAACTGGGTGGATAAGTAAGTTCATACCTTTCCTTAGGGCATTAGTCCAAAAGTGAATGTAATAGCAAAACTTGAGTTCAAACTCACTTATTTTGAAGCTGCAGTCCAACACTTTAACCATTATGCCACAGGGATTCCCCTATTTTTTCCTTTAATGTGCAAATCAATTTGTAATTATAGAAACAATCTGACTTTGTAAATGTTGGTGAACTGGGTGCATGATTAATGTCAAATAAAAATTGCAATAAGCAACATTTAATGTAAATTTAAAACATCATAAATTTTACAGTAAAAAGAAATACATGTGGTTTCTCATTAGCAAATCCGTTTTATATTTTCTGTCAACTTTTCAGCTCTTATTCCTCTGAAATAATTGTGCAAAGAGTTACAGATTTGTTTTTAAGTTGTATGAGGAAAAGACAGACACAGTATCGTAATTTTATTGATAAATTGATTTTGAAGAAAGATGTTGAATAGTTTCTCACATTCAATATCCTGGATTAAATCTTGGCTCTAAACTTGGAGCCAATATGAAGTGTTGTTTTTTGGCTTATTTGTTGGTTTTATCTTTGTTTTGTTCTGTTTTTTTGTTTTTTTAATTTTTGTTTTTGTTTTGCAGAAAAGGCTTTAAAAAATGTATAGATAACTCTCATTTCATAATCTTAAACAAAAAGGTTATAAACAATTTCTACTAAAAAAATTCGAGTCTCTGTAGAAAATTCAATAAAAAAAATTATAGCTTATTCATTATTGTTACATGCCGGTATAAAATGATATATATTGAATGATGAATAGAAGGAAAAAAATTACTATAGAGAATAATTTCAAATTATTTTGTTATAGAAATTTATTAAAAACTGAGAAAAGTAAATTTTTGTGATTAGAAAATAAGTCAAATATGACAAACAGAATTATATATGTAATGATTGATGAAATGCATTGATTTATACTCTGTAATTCAATTACAAGTTGATGTTAATTTTCAGGAAGTCTTATTCCAAGATCATCCACTCTCTGCAACCCAAAATGCAATTGAAGCTAATGTACCAACATTATAATGATATTATAATAATCCAATGTTTTTAGATTTGTACATCATTAGGAAACTTTTATTGCCCAATAATGTTAGAATTCTCTACATTAGAGAATAAAGCATTTTGTTACTATAAAACAGTACATTATTCGGAAACATTTATTGGAATTCTCTGCATTAGAGAATAAAACATTTTCCAATCAAATACACAACTTAAAAATAATAATGTGGTCTGTGTTTGTCATCATCATCATATCGTGCTGGCAGCACGGATATCCCTGACCCTCTCTCGCCACTCCTCCCTATCGTTCATCGCCCTAGGTAGGTCTTCAGGACAACAACCTGTATCCTCACATAGCTGCTGAATGTACGTTCGTGCTGGTCGTCCTGCTTTTGCGCGGCCGTGTGTGGGGATCCATAAGAGTACATCTCTTATGAGTTCATCTCTGCTTCTCCAGCAATGTCCTGCATGTCTGGTTCACCTAACTCGAATAGTTTTCGTGATAGGGGGCAGGTGTCCGTACAGTTGGTGTCTTGTGGGGTGTTGCTGCCAGGACTTGTTTAGGATTGCACGCAGCATTCTTGTGTAATTGCCATCTAGTTTCTTCTCCAGCCGTTTTGTTAGCGTCCATGTAGTGCATCCATATAGCAGTATCGATGTGACCGCTGCCTGGAAGAAACTGCATTTCATTTTATCGGTTAGGTCTGATTTCCATATAGTCGATAGCCTATTGATAGCTGTCCATGCTTTCGTTAACCTCGTTTCTATGTCCTTTTCGGTTGATTCGACGCTGCTTCCTAGGTACGTGTTTGTACTCAACATGATCATTATAATTTTTCAAGGGAGATAACATTGAATACTAATTATAGATTACTTCCTCATTTATTTCTTTTGCTATTAATCATGATATAATCCTATGAATAGGATATGACTCAATACTGACTTTAATGGCTGCCAAAGGTTAATTTTATGCAAGGTTTTAATAAAATAGATTTAATAAAAGGATTTTATTTTTGTACATTTACATAAAATTTTACAATTCAGATAGGTAATGAAAGAAAAAAGCATTCTTTATAAAATGAATAAATCCTTGTCAAGAGATAATTTAATCAGACCAATACATTAATCCTTTTTTGAAGTAGGGGGCTCAATATTATGACTCTTTTCAGAGAATATCATGGAGAGAATGCAAAATAGCAGCTTAAGCCAAACTCACTTGGTTCATTAAATCAAATTGAAAATTCACTACTTCTGCTTTTAACCTTTTCAAGTACAGAAACGCTAGGAGCAGATAAAAAAATAATTTGATCAATCCGGAAAGGCTAGAGTTCATGAAAAGTAA
This sequence comes from Sepioteuthis lessoniana, assembly GCA_963585895.1. Lineage (NCBI taxonomy): Eukaryota > Metazoa > Mollusca > Cephalopoda > Myopsida > Loliginidae > Sepioteuthis > Sepioteuthis lessoniana. The sequence goes on from OY757907.1 coordinate 131,782,820, forward strand.
CCAAAAATAACATTCAAAATCTTCCTTGATTTGATTCACCTCACCTCTCTAATCTATTGTCTCAGTGAATAGCATGAATACATGAACAGATTTGCTATTATAAATTACTAGCAAAGTTAACTGCCATTGCCCAGCTTGATAAAAAGCTTTATTTTGTTTTTTGTTTTATTTTTATTTTTTTTATCTTTGTCTCATAGGGTACCCAAATATCATTACAGACAAATGTAATGAACATAAACATTTTCTATTCAAACTGACTTAAAAAGTAAAGCAATATTCTGTTTTCTAATCTTTTACCTGTGACTACTTAAGATCAAAGGGTAGTACCTGTTTTTATCCCAAGAGATCTCTAAATCAAACAATCCAACTTGGTTTGGAGACATAGTATAGTAAAAAAAGTAAAGTTGGTGACCGTAGTCGAGGGCAACCAGAAGGCTCCCTTTTCAATAGCTACTACACCAAGATGTAGGGGAGAGCACTACTCCTTTCCCTGGATTGCTCCACTTTACCCTCGATACGTACCTTATATTGCTGAGTGTTAAGCAAGGAGGTATCAAGTAGCATTTTTTAAGTCTTTGATATGACGCAACCTGGGATTAAACCCCACTCTCCCGGACCATTGGCGACACTCTACCCACTAGACCAATGAGCCAGTTAAAATACTTAGCATAAAAGTAATTGTTATAGGAAATAAAATTGAGGATGCAAGTTCAAATCTTGTGTGTATTTCACTTTGGACTAATGTCCTTGTAAAAGGTATGAATCCATGTTTCTCCTACAAGCCATGTTAGAATAGTTGGACAGAATGGGTTCTTTAGCCTAAGTTAGGCAACCAGTCTTGGAGAAGGAAAATTTTGAATTCAAACTACCTTTGCTCAGCTTAAAAACTGACCCAGGTGAAGGGGTTGGGTAAATATATTCAACTTGGTTCAATAAGGTTTTTATTGAGTTTAACCTGCCATCAGACCAGAAGTATCAAACATGCAATGGGATTAAAATAGACTAACAATATTCTTTGAAAACGGCTTGTTATTTCTTAAGTTTAGTCTCATCTGGCTGGGAGCTATTTATATATTTTTTATTTGTTTCTTTTGGGGGGGGGGTTGGGGGGGGGGCTTTTTCTTTCTTTTCTTTTTTCTTTTTTGCTATAGAGCATGGAGCTCTATTCTCCATGAAAAAGATACAGTTCTTGTTCAACAAGTCATCAGTCAATATTTAAAAAACAAATACCGAATGGGAATATATTTTTTCTAACATGATATTCTTTATGAACTCCAAGATCATTTAGCAACCAGTACTTTATTTAGTTCCAACACCAAATCTACCATGTTTACTAATAAAATATTTCAATCAAAATTTGTGACAAAGTAATTTTCACATCTATACTTATTACAAATTGACAAAACAAGAACTAAAAACATAGCAAGTTTAGGTTATGTGGTGAGAGAAATAAAATAGTTCATCATATTATAATCAAATCCAGCAAACTTACACAAAAAGAGTATAAGAGTAGGACTGACTGGGTGGGAAAGGTGATTCACTGGGAATTGTTCAAAAGATTACTATTTGACCATGTGACAAATGGTGTCGGCACAAATCAGTATCCATCCTCAAAAATGAGATGCATAAAATTCTCTGGGAGTTGAGATAGAAATAGACTACCAAATATCTGCCAGAAGATTAGATCTAGAGTTAAGTAATAAAAAAAAAATAACTTGTCATCTAGTGGCTTTTGCTGTTCTGACAGACCACAAAGTGAAAATGGAAGAAAACAAAAAATAGACAAATACTTGGATCTTGCTCGAGAGCTGAAAAATCTGTGGAACATGAAGGTGACTGTTGTACCAATTGCAGTCAGTGTACTTGGAATGGTCTCCATCCAAAGGCCAGGGAAAGAGACTGGAGAAACTGGAGATCAGAAGAAGAATCAACAACATCCAAACTGCATTCTTGCTGAGATCAGCAAGAATACTGAGAAAGGTCCTGCTGGAGACTCAGATTTCAGTGGAACAGCACCACTTAAACAAATATGAAAATCTTGCACATAATAATAATAATAATAATTTTTATGTTCTAACCACCCCAAGCAGCAGCCTCACCAACCTACCAGATATGATGAATATTTGCATAGGAGTGATCAACAGCCATGAAAAACAATGTGAAAGTTAAGTGAGTCCATTTAGTTCATTGTGGACTGTCAAAAATGAAAAAAAAGTGTTAGAGTTTTAAAAACAGAGAGTTGAATTATAGATGTTTAGGGAAAGAGATGTATATTTGGAGGCTTAATCAAGATTGCCCTCCCTTCCCCCAGGAAGTCTCCATACTTTGCTTTCCTTGTGGAACACTGAGTGAAATTGAAAGAAAGAGAAAAGAAGCACCTGAACCTTGCTTGGGAATTGAAAAAACTGTGGAACATGAAAGTGACAATTATACCAATTGTAATTGGTGCTCTTGGTACAGTCACCAAAGTATTGATAAACAGATTAGAAGACTTGGAAATAAGAGGACAAGTGAGGACAATCCAAACTACAACATTGCTGAGATCAGCCTGAATTCTGAGAAGAGTCCTGGAGACTTGAGGAGACTTGCTGTCTCTCAAATTCCAGTGAAAGACCATTAACTAATGCTGATGTGAAAAAATCTCAAGGAGTAAAAATGATAATCTAAGGGTCTTTCAAGCTGTAGCTATGTCAGTACTACTGCATGATTGCACCACTTGGTCTCTATTGGAGAAAAAGTTAGATGGGAACTACACAAGGATGCTGTGTGCTGTTTTGAATGTATCCTGGAAGAAGCTATTTGGCCACTTACTTCTTATCTCACAAACCATCTAAGGAAGATAAGCAAGACATGCTAAGTGCTGTTGTAGAAGTAAGGTCAAACACATAAGCAACATTCTCCATGGGACTCCTACACATGGACACACCAGAGTTGACAGAACTGCCAAAATTTACATTCATCAGCTCTGTCTGCCATCTCATTTGCCGATTGTTTTTTCAATTGAATTTAAACTAGTTTAAGAATGCCTTTCTTCTGACTGCTCAGCCATAATTATCCATATTATCAAAGTACTGTAGAACTCTTCTTAGACTGATCTGAACATATATTTGTCACATTTGCTGCCTCATCATACAAAGACATTATTCTGATTACTCAGGTTCACTTGAATGATTATCCATGAAGATTGATATATCATCAAATAAAGAAACCAAGCTAAACCTTTACGTGAATGAGATACAATTGTTTTTTTTTGTTCTTTCATGAATTCAGAATTAAAAGTAAAATTCCCAATTTCAATCATATTTGGTGTTGACTTATTTGACTTTTTCAATTAATCAATAATATGGCCTCTTTTAAAATCTGACATTTCTATGGAGTATCAGGCATTGTGAAATGATTGTGTACAGTTATTTCTCTAATGTTTAAATGGTAAAATCAAGTTAATGTGAATGGGTTTATATTTTTATTGGAAAATCTGTATAAATTATAGTGCTTATTAATGTAGGTTTATCTCAGAAATGCTGGAGCACTGTGAAGATACAGATAGGTTCAAGAAGCATCTACTTGTATGAATTCTTACCCCCCTACACCCAGTTGTGGGTTAAATAATGTCACTGCTATTCTTCTACAAAGATAGATTTAGCATTAAATAACCCTCAAGAGTTGATATGCCATTTAACAAAGAAACCAACCAACCTATTTTTCACTATTTTTCAGTGATCAATTAATTCTAAGTTACTGTTATAAACATCAATTATTTCTCGACAAAATAGATAGATAGATAGATAGATATGAACAGAATGAAATAGATAGATAGATAGATAGATAGATAGATAGATATGAACAGAATGAAATAGATAGATAGATAGATAGATAGATAGATAGATAGATAGATAGATAGGAACAATGCTGTCGTTATGAACATAGATAGATAGATAGATAGGTATGAACAGAATGAAATAGATAGATAGATAGATAGATAGATAGATAGATAGATAGATAGATAGGAAGGAATAGACTGAGATAGATAGATAGATAGATAGATAGATAGGAACAATGCTGTCGTTATGAACATAGATAGATAGAAAGATAGATAGATAAGAATAGACTGAGATAGATGGATAGATAGATAGATAGATAGATAGGTATGAACAGAATGAAATAGATAGATAGACAGATAGATAGATAGGTATGAACAGAATGAAATAGATAGATAGATAGATAGATAGATAGATAGATAGATAGATAGATAGATAGATATGAACAGAATGAAATAGATAGATAGATAGATAGATAGATAGATAGATAGATAGGAAGGAATAGACTGAGATAGATAGATAGATAGATAGATAGATAGATAGATAGATAGATAGATAGATAGATAGGAACAATGCTGTCGTTATGAACATAGATAGATAGATAGATAGGTATGAACAGAATGAAATAGATAGATAGATAGATAGATAGATAGATAGGAAGGAATAGACTGAGATAGATAGATAGATAGATAGATAGATAGATAGATAGATAGATAGATAGATAGATAGATAGATAGATAGGAACAATGCTGTCGTTATGAACATAGATAGATAGATAGATAGATAGATAGATAAGAATAGACTGAGATAGATGGATAGATAGATAGATAGGTATGAACAGAATGAAATAGATAGATAGATAGATAGATAGATAGATAGATAGATAGATAGATAGATAGGTATGAACAGAATGAAATAGATAGATAGATAGATAGATAGATAGGAAGGAATAGACTGAGATAGATAGATAGATAGATAGATAGATAGATAGATAGATAGATAGATAGATAGATAGATAGATAGAAACAATGCAGTCGTTATGAACATAGATAGATAGATAGATAGGTATGAACAGAATGAAATAGATAGATAGATAGATAGATAGATCTGAAGAGACTTGTATTACATAGATGTATAGACATATTGTATAAAGAAAATACCATTTAGCTTAACTGAATATAAAATAATTAGTCAGCATTTGATTCAAGGTAATGCTTATTTTTGCATTTCCTTGCAGCCTCTGTCCTCCCACAGAGAGAAAAAGAGAGAAAGAGAGAAAAGATTTACATTTTACACTGGTTCATATTGCAACGTGCATAAGTTTATAAATGCCAATGTTTCAGTCTAATATTACCAATAAGTTCTCAAGATGTCAATGACAAAGAGTGATGGAGGATGGGAAGAGAGGGGATAAATATCAGGTGGAGCCCCGTAGGAAGTCAAATGCATGATCCTTTAGTAACATCTGCTGACAAATTGTTGCAACACACATTGCTCAAGGGAAAATAAAGGTAAAAATAAGACCTTGTCATTCAGGCCACCCAATATCTCTACAAATCAAACTCTATGTCCTTATATGCAGTCCATTGTATCAGCAGTGACAGAAAGAGGTCAGCGTATACTATGTGACCTGTTATGGTCAACTGTTTGCAAACATCTGTGGAATATCATCTTGTTTCATGAGAAATGCTTGAGCATTTAATTTCAGAGAGACAAGTTTATGGCCAGCAGATTAATATATTGATCTTTTTAACAATGCCAACAAAGCAAAGGCCAGATTTATTATGATTAATAAAGCCAGCCAGACACAATAGGACAACATTGTTTTACAAAAGGCATTATGATCAAAGTTGACATTACACTTCATTTTCTAACTTGATGACTGTTCTGTCAGTGAGGCTTAGAATATGCTGATTGCATTTCTTCTAGAGGGGGGTAACCTCTTCCCCTAAAAAAAATGGTATCCTGGGTATTTCTCAGGTCCACTCTGACCTGGAGTGGAAGTACATTTTAGGCTTCTATCTATGGGTCAAATAGATCTATTGTGGTTTAGAATGATTTTGAACTATGTTGATACATTCGACATCAAAGAAGGAAAACTATGAATTCAAACCTGTTAAACTTAACTTAAAGAATTGAGCTTGTGTCATATCCTGCTCATGTGGAGGGGTTGGTAAATACATACATTATAATACTGGATCTTAAAAAATTGATATGAGAAATTAATATTGCAACTAAGTATAAAGTTTTTAACTGTTTTATATTTAATTCCTTAAAATTATTAGTATTAGGTAAGAACACTTAAAACCATATAACTGTGCAATTGATTTTTTACAAAAATAGTTCCTTGAAACAATAATTGTTGACAAATTATTATTATCAAAAAGGAACAATGACATAGAAAAAAATAAACTGACTTTAGCATAAAATAAACTAACAAGCAATGATATGTCATAAAACCTGTGGAGATTAAAAAGAAATAAAACTCTTAAATAAATAAATAAATGCAAAAAGTAACAGTTTCCCAGGAGGCCACTGAAATGAAGTGAAATTAGCACTTACTTAAAAAGAAGAGTTTCCTGTCGCCAAAGAGAAATTCTTCCTTAGTTATCTCAAGACGCCTCAATCAAACGGATCTTTTTCTCTTTGGTGCTAGTAGGAAGTGCATGGGCCTGCTGAGTTCTGAACTTACCAGTGTATTGTGTCTCTCCTACTTGGAGCTGCCTCTACTAGACATACCCACTGAACACACAATGGACTCTCAAACTTGTAATTGCCGAAGATGATTCCATAATATACTGTAAACGCTTTGAATGGAGGAGCCAACTATTTCAACTGGTTCTGGAAAACATTCCACATCACAGAATAGTTGTAAACCCCAAAATGAAATTTGAGTCTAAAAGTATCTTTGTCTTTTTCCTTCCATCCTTAAATCTCTTACAGTTTTGACAGGTAAAAAGAAGACAACAAATCAATGGGGTAAGAAGAAGAAAAGGAGTTAGTTTACAAGCCTCAGAATTTTCCAACAGTACAAACAACTAATTACAATAAAAAAAAATCTTCCATCAGCTCCATAAACCAACCAACCAATCAACCAACTGACCAACAACCTACTTAAAGACATATCTCATTGATAAAATATAGTATTGACTATGTCTAATAAGATAATAGTGACTCATTATTGGTGTTCCAAAAGAAAATGTCTTTAATATTTGAGATCAGTTTAATATATAAGTGGTAGAAATAAAGATATGAAAACCAGAATTTTGTGGATTATCATTTATTTGATATAAGATTTCACTGACTGTAAGCTTCAACTTCATCATATGATCTTTCAGAAAAAATTTGAAGTTTTAAGAAAAAATACTAGAAAAAGTATACTGTCTACAAGCTTACCATGATATGAGGTGCATACGATAAGTTTCCAGACTCTTTTCATATGGACATTTAAAACTGTCATAGACTCTTGAAAATTCACTATGTTATTGCTATACATCTTATAAGATGACTGACCAATTTTTATGATTTCAGGTTCAAATAAACAGCTCCAGCAAGAAATGGAATACACCCTACTAAAGCCTGATTATCACAGCTGGTGAATTTTAAAAATCCAATCTGACACTTTAGAAGAACGATATGCAATAAAATTCTGTTTTAAACTTGGAAATAAATGCCAAAGAAACGTATAGAATACTTCAGACTGCTTTTGGAGCATCTTGCATGAATCGAACATCAGTTTTTGAGTGGCATAAGAGATTCAAGGAAGGCATGGAGTCTGTAAGGGATGATGAGAGGTGTGGGAGGAGTAAGGAAGTCAATACACCAGAGTTGATTGGCCAAAGGGTTAGGGTTACGGTTACTATGTTGAGGTTTTAAGGGAGTTCAGGTAGGGATCGCGTCATAAGAGGCCAGCACTCTTCAAATCGGCTCAGTGGCATTTCTACCAGGACAATACATCAGCCCACAACTCCATCCTATTTGACGAAGATGGGCATCAAGAAAGTTCCTCAGCCTCCCTATAGTCCAGACCTTGCTCCCTGTGACTTTTGCTTATTCCCTAAGCTCAGAGGCTGTCGCTATGAGACAATTGAGGAGATGAAAGAGGCTGTGATGGAGGTCATTGACACGCTCACACAAGAAGACTTACATGGGGCGTTCCAAAAGTTGTTGGAATGGTACAACAAGTGCATTGCAGCCAGAGGAGATTGCTTTGAAGGGGACTAGAGTTTCATGTGTGTACTATCAATAAAAGTGTCCATACGAAAAAAGTCTGGAAACTTATTTTATGCACCTCGTAACATAACTAGGAACACAAATCATAATGAATATTTGAAATGTGGAAATGAAAAAGGTTTGAAATTGTGCTTATGCATTATTTAAGCATTGTATTAGAAGATTTTGAAGATATCACTGTTATGTGTGGAATAAAAATAAGTTATATGTAAATTTATTTAATGAATGTTGAGGATAAATATAAAGTGAGATTTTCTTTTGTTTTGATATTAATTTTGTTATTTTATTTTTTCCAGTATTCTCTCCCAATTTTTTTTTAAAACCATTTCCTGATGAAGGTTGTATAGAGTGAAACATTAAATAAATACTTAGCCAAATTTTGGTTTTCATGTCCTCAATCCAATGTATTTATTCATAAGTGAGATAAATATATACTTTCATTTCTGGTATTTTCAAAAAGATGTTCTTCTATCAATGTTAGCTTATATATATATATATATATATATATATATATATATATATATATATATATATATATATATATATTCCCCCAAGAGATATTAACCTTTAAAATATATTTACTTATAATTTTTATTAAGCCTACACAAAATCTTTTTTAATTCATTTCCTAATTAAAAACAATATTTCTATATATTTTTCTTCTTTATCTTTAATTGAATTTAATATAATCTTTTTCTTCTCAAATGTCAGTTTTCAGTAGACATTTCTTGTTATCTGATTTATTTTTTTAATTTGAATTCACATTTGCAATTTTATCTTTTGTCAAAAAACATAGCTCAATAAAAGGGAAATGTACAAATGGTCAAGAGTCAACAACATTCAAACTACTTACCTGATTTGAGGTCACCATTGTGACGCAACAAGGATTTCCACAGGCATTTGAAATTTGTTTACAAGAAAAGAAAAATCATTTTTTTTTCAAAGTTAGAAGTCATTTTGTAAGAATAAAAAAACATTGAAATAAAGATTTTGGATAAAGGTTAATTCTTTTGACTGAGTTTACAAAAGAAAACCTTATCACTCAAAGAAAAATCTGGTGAAAGAAGTAACAGAGTTCCTGGCTTCAAATTTCTTTAGAAAACACCAAGACCACCTTTTCTACAAAAAATTCCATGCAAATTAACATCAAGAAAAACACCTGCAAAATTCCTGTCCATGTCTTTTACTATTGTATATGATTAAATGATCATCTTGCTATAAAAACTTATATTGTTATAGTTAATGGAGAGTTTTCCCATTCTTGGAGTTGCTAACATCTTCAGCAACTCGTTACCATTGGTCACCTGACCTGTTACAAGACATTCAAACTAAGCTGTGTTGATCTTTGTTCTGTTGACCTTAAAAACATATTATGGGTACAGAAATCATTGACAAAGCCATTATCAGAATATATATATGGTCATCCCAGTAATAGGACCACACCAAAAAGTGATAGGACCATACCAGAAAGTTCCCAGAAAAAGTAACATCAATATCAAACCTGAATAAAAAGAATTCCTTTTTACTATGGTTTATTTATTAATTGTAAAAATTGAGATTTCACAGTCTAAATGTATTTCATTATTCCACTTGATCCACTTGATGTCTACTAGCTTAACTTAGTAAAACACAAGGTCAATTGATAGGAAGATTGTATTGTGTCAGTCTTTTAAATGAAAGAAGCCTTGAAAGTATTAATAAGTTGAATTTCATACAACACAGGCCAAATGAAAGAAAATGGTTATAGGAAGATCTATTGTGTTAGTTTTTTCAAGTAGAGAGAGATGACTTGAGAGTAGACTAGTCTACTCTCTCTATGACAGAAGTCAAATGATTGGAGGATCTTATAATGCTAGTCTTTCAGGTAGGGGAGACCTATTTACCTCAAATATATTTACTAATCTTAGTTAAGTACAATATAAAGTCAAATGAGGTTCACTTAGCAAAATGATTATTATCGTTAACAAGTCTGTTCATGTCTCAATTCAAACTAATGTCCTTGCAAAAGGCATGAATTCATCTCTTCACTCCCTCAATAGTAGGATAGACTGATTTCTTTTGCCTTGATTCAGTAACCAGTCTAAAAGAAGGAAAACTCTGAATTCAAATCAGCTGTACTTTACTTTAAAATTCATCTTATGTCACATCCTGCAAGTAACAAAGAGGTTTTGGTAAATAGAAGCACAAAATCAAATGAGAGGAAATTGAAATATGAAGATTATATAGTGCCCGTTTTTCAAGAGAAGAGGCCTTTCTTGCCTCAAGGACGACTTACTAAGCTTAGTTTAGGGTAGCACAAGTCCAAAAGAGGAAAGATACCAAATTGGGAAGGGTTTGCTGTTTTGATAAACTGCTCTCAAAGTTCAAGCTTTCACCTAGGTTTGAACACTGACATCTGGTACTAGATATAAAATGCCTAACTATTTCAGCCATGAGACAAACCACAATTTTCGATTCCTCTGAAAATTTTTCTACAAACATTTATATATGAACCTGTTTTGCTGACACATATTTGCAATGTTTATTCATCTTTTCTATTTTTGATAGTTACAATATTATTTCGTCATGAAGAATGCAAACTTTCAAGTATTGGATTGTATTTCTAAAATTTACTTTTTCTAATGCCAAAAATGTGATTTATATTGCAGGTCTAAATTCAGCTGATATGTAGAAGCCCTATGGGCATGGAAACATTGATCTGCTACCATATATAGACAACTGATATGTACAGAAATGTATGTACAGGCTTAGTGAACAAATAAAGATATTTTCTCTGTTGTTTGCTAAAAAAAGGATTTAAAAAATGAAAAGTTGGTTAAGTATGAGAGAGAGAGAGAGAGAGAGGGAGAGAGAGAGATTAAGTCCAATTGAATGTTAAATTTGTGTTGCAAGATTCCATAATCAAAGAACTATACCCAACTTGTTTCTGTTGCATCTAAAAAGAACATGGAAGTAACTGCCCCAGGACTATCTTGATAACACCATTAAAAGATCCAATAGTTTACTCAAAGAATGAAGGCAAATATATTAAAAATGTAAATTTTTTTTTCCAATAATAATGCAAGTAACTAGGCAGAAAATTTGTTCTGATCACTTGTATTTTCTAAAGATATGAAAAAGTTTTTGAAACAAACATCCATTCTATCAGTAGAGCTTAAAATATACTAATTGAATCCTCGTTAAGGGGTGACTTGGTTATGACACTAAACTGCATCAGGGGGTGAGGCTCTAGTTCTGGAGATCTGGGGAGTGTGGAGTACCTCTTAATTGTCATTAATGCCTCGTCCACTCTAACTCTGAGTGGTTGTACTGGATCGGGTCTTATCTATGAGTCAAATCAATCTGTTGAAAAATTATTTGTATTAGATAGGAATACATGATATCATATAACTATGCGCTAAAAAAGTAAGAAACTACACTAAAAATGTAAATATAAATATACAATATATGCAATTCCTTAACCTTTATGCATAAAATAACCCCATGCTGATTGACATGGCATTAAAATCAATCGATGAATCAATCAATGAAACAAACTGGCAATTTTGGTTTGGTTTGGTTTTATGGCATATCAACCTTATTAGGTTATTTAATGCTAAATCTTTTTTACACATATATTGAATATATGATTGGTAAACACATTTTGTTGATAACATTTTTTGAATGAGCCTGAACTTTTTTTGTACACAATTAAATGGTTTTAAGTATTGCTAGTGACAGTAACAATTTAACATCAGTTATTTATTAGCACACATTTAAATAGATATACATGATATGTAAGAAATTAGTTTGTCATTAATTTCATTTTTTAATGAGTTAAAACTAATTTGTTTGCACACTACAATTGCCATTGTTTCAACACAAATGGTTTCAATTATTGCTATTTTGCACTAATAATTCTATTTAATATCAATCATTTGTTTGCAGACAGTGAAGTGGTTACAAGTTTCATGAAGGGGTACTCCACATTCCCCAAACTTCAGCATTACTGGAGCCTCACCATCAAATTAATTAGTGTCATATCCAGGACACTCATTTGGAGAGGGTTGGGGTCTTGCCCTCTCTAGAGATGCAGTCGGTTTATCCTATAACACCAGCTAACTAGGCTATCACGCAACTTTTAACATGTCAAAATTTATCATAAAAATTGGAAGAAAAATTCTTTTTCAAAAATTTTAACAAATTTCAGAAATGAAAGTGCATTTTTAAATGTTTTTGTTGTAATAATTGACTCAAATACATAGGTAGAGCCCTAGAGGTGATTAAAAACTCAATATTTATACAATAACTCAGAAGGAGACTCATGCCTCAAATGACTCAAATACATAGGTAGAGCCATAGAGGTGATTAAGGACTCATAATATTAACACAACCACTCAGAGGGAGACTCATGCCTCAGATGACTTACTCAGGTAGAACTGCAGAGGTTCCCAGTGAATCCCAATACTGTCACAATGATTCAGAGGAAGACTCATGACTCAAATACACAGTTATATCACATACAAAAATATGGAGCCTATCAAATTCTAAGGTAGATCACATATTACAATAGAACCAACTTAAAAATATAAAATAATGAAAAGATAGATTATTTGTCTATGAGCAAAGTTATGGAAAACCAGATGTGTTGTGAAAGTTCCACTTTGCGATGTTAAAATTCTAATCCACTAGATGTAAAACAATACTTAACTCACATAATATGGAATTAAGGTCGGTGCTTTTCTTTGAGTTTTTACAGAGTACAATCCAAGGGCATATTAAATAGTCAGTTAATTGGAAAATTCTCAAAGGCCCAAGGATCCTTAGCACCAAGAAGTCCATTTAGCAAAAGCGTCATTTTGAATAAATGTGTTATAGCTAAAATAATTCAATGTCATGAATTTGTGCTGGTCAGTATGTTCTGCTTGATATGTTCATAAAGACACTCAGACACACTAGAAATAAACACCCCCAAGAGATTTCCCTAGATTTTAAGATACTAAGCTATAGAAACAAAATTCTGATTGTAAATTTCTGTACAGAAAGGATGATATAGAGAGAGGATTTAAGGGACAACTAAAATTTTCAAAAACCTATCTTAACCTCTTTTGCTGCTGTTCTTTGAATAGGAGAGACATGTCTAGGGCCCTGCCAGGGAACAGTAAAACCATGTAGCGATATTACCTACACTTATCAAGTAAGCTTTTTTATTTTGTACCTCTTCCACATACTATTTGTTCATAGAACAATATGCATATATTTCTTGCTATTGAGTCACATTTGTGCATTATTTCTTCTAGATACCATTGGTATGTAAATTATTTATATAAAGATATGTACAAATGTATTTATTTTGTCTTTCTTTCAGCTGTGTTCAGTGTTAGTATATTATGGATATACTAATTCTGATATTGGTACTTGGTGAGTGGGGTCTCAATTAAATATCTTCCCTACTACCAACCATATCAATATTTCAATCATAATGAGAAGAAAAATTTTCTAAGCTTCTTTTGCTTCTCATTCTTTCTACTCTGATGTAGTTCCATGGAAAATACTGGAACCATTTAAAAGTCATACAGTAGACCTTCACTGATCTGGCGCCAGTGGGACTTGAGTAGTCTATAAATCATTAGTGATTACTTTTTAAAAAAATAGCTAAATCCCTCATTTTTCACTGGTCCCATAACCTAGGAGGTACTACTTGTCAAGTGTGTCTTAAACAGAAATAACCTAGCAGAGCCCATCCCTTTCCAGGTCTACAACAGGTTTGAATTCAGAGTTTTCCTTCTCTTAGAGCAGTTTCCATACCAAAGTTAAAGAGTCCAGTCTGCCCTACTATTTACCCATAGATGGATAGAAAATAGCATTAGTGTACTGTTCTCTGTGTCACGTATTATTCAACAGGCATAACATAGACAATTCTAATATGACAAATTTTGTACTATTTCTGTACTGCAGTAGCTGCAAGGACAAATGGCTGTGTGCCTTTTGTTTTGAGCACTAAGTGATGGATAGCCACTCTGGACTGTTGAGCAATGGTACTTTAGAAAGTGGCTCTTTACCTGTCATTTTGCTGTACTTTGGTTTTCCAAGAAGAAAATTGGTTCCCAACTTCTTTCTGAATGCAAGATATTTCTCTTATCATGTTAAGATTCACTGACACCAATGCAAGAAATTCCAATTCTTCTTATAATTTGTCTTTCAATAATTAATCAAAATACAATTGATTTTTGAAGCAAGAAAGAAAGAGAGAGATAGGCTGGCAATTAGGTATTTCTCATGGCTTGCTTCTGATACCAACTACTTGACTCTTCGATTTGGAAGATCAAACTTTCTCGACTATCCAGGTTGGTCAGATACCGTCTCTTTCGCTTAAATACACACTATCAGTCTCTCTCATGGTCAAATAGTGTCTGACCTTGGATACTCTCTGACCTGCAATTCAAGAGGCATTCCCATATTACTTTAAAAAAAAACCTTCATCAAAATTTTCAGACCATCCAGAATGAATTTCAAAGGATGGCCACTACTGAATGAGGAATGTTATATAGCATGATTCAGATCTCTCCCAATTTACAATTTCATTCAAAAACATATACGTGGTTGGAGAAGGGTAGCAATCGACCAGATGTTAGCCTAACGGTTGCTGCCAAAACAATGAATAAAATGTGTCTTCGAGCAAGAGACTCTGCGCAGAGCTTCCGGGCAAGAATGCAAGAAATTACTTCACATTAACAAAATACCCTTTTTCAACCAATCATAAATCTTCCCCCTAAAAAAATTCCCAGAACTGACTTGATCCAAAAGGTAACTACTTAAGCAGCGAAAATCTTCAAAGGCGTCAGATCGGCCTACTGAGGGTTGACGGGAAGAACACGCTACAGCCATAAGAACTCATCTGAACTCTGACAGATTTTTGACATGCCACCTGCTGTGAACAACTACTGACTTAGCTACAATGCCACCCCGTCCACGACTGCTACTACCACCGAGATCATCTGATACCCTTACCACACTTATACCACCATACCCACCAAGTGAGTTTCTTAACTTATAACATACGTGACCGTCCATGAACTCTGGCTTCACACACACACACCACGTTCACTCTTTTACTTGATATTGTACACTAAAATTTTGTACAGTTGATTCTTTGCTTGTTTTCCTTGTTGTTAATATAATTGTTTAAAACTTTCAACCTGTGTTTGTCTTTTCCTTGCAACCATACGCTAAATATAACAGGAATTTGTTATTTATTTTGTCTCTGTATGTGGATCAACTGGTGACTTTATTTATTTAAACAAGCTGGTGCCCCTTGACATAATGTAAGATTAATGCTATGTAAAATGCAAACAGCTTCATTCAGGAATTGAACTCACATAGCTGAGTTGACTTCCAATGATGGTTATCATTACACCACAAACACCTCCTTATGCCATAAACACATCCTCATCATGCCTTTACACCTAACTGCATCTTCATCATACCTTTACATCTAACTACATCCTCATCATAGCTTTGCATCTAACTGCATCCTCATCATACCTTTACATCTAACTACATCCTCATCATACCTTTGCATCTAACTGCATCCTCATAATACCTTTACATCCAACTGCATTCTCATAATACCTTTACATCCAACTGCATCCTCATCATACCTTTGCATCTAACTTTATTATCATCATACCTTTGCATCTAACTGCATAATCATCATAACTTGACATCGAACTGCATCCTCATAATACCTTTACACCTAACTACATCCTCATCATACCTTTACATCTAACTGCATCCTCGTCAAACCTTTATATCAGACTGCATCCACATCATACCTTTGCATCTAACTGCATCCTCATCATACATTTGTATACAACTGCATCCTCATCATACCTTTACATCTAACTGCATCATCATAATACATTTGCATCTAACTGCATCATCATCATACTTTTACATCCACTTGCATCTTCATCATACCTTTGAATCCAACTACTTCCTAAAGAGGTATTTTATAAAAATAACATGTAAATGAGTACAAGTTAGTTAAGGAAACAGAAACATTAAATGAATAGCAAATGGAACTTTAATAATGTAGTGTACATTCACAATTAAAATAAAATGCCTAACAGTCTTTTTACTCAATGGAAGAACCAATATCATCAGAGTTACACAATTTTTTTAAATGTTCAACCTTATCTTTTGTTGATAATGTGCATTATTTTTCCATCACAGCACAAAATATATTTGTTTTTTTTTTTTGGTTTTTTTTCTGGAACCATAACTGAGGTTAAATAAGAGCAAATGATATTGATAAATACATAAAAAAAAACAAGATTCACTTGTTTCTGTTTACAATAATGTGTCAACAAGTGAATAGATCTACTTCAACAAAATTCACAGAAGATCAGTGCAGTGGCCAAAGAAATTCAAATTCATAGGAACCTGGGAAATTTCAAAACAGTGTCAAATTACAAGTAGTCAAATGAATAAAGGTCTACCAGTGCTATTTCTTATCTCTTTGGAATCAGCATTAACCACTTTTCAGTCACAACTATTGCTGCATGAAGTGCTGTTTGAGAAAACATTACTTAAAAACATTTAAATCAATATAAGATAATACATGTAAATTCTAAAGATTGCTGTTGGAACAATAAAAAGAAGATTTTCTGTCTTGTTCTTGTTTTATTTCTTTTGCTTTTTTAGCAACACTCTAAATGAAAAATATGGCAAAAAAATTTGAATGAAGTTTTAAAATTACAAGAACATTCCGTGCAAAATTTCCCTGTGGAAAATACAGACCACCAAACTGAACATAAAATTTAGTATATAGTTAAACAATGCACAGTGATAGGGATTTAACTATAATATCAGACAACATGGATTTAGAAATTTCACTATTATGGCACAGAACAATAAAAAGGTTAAAGAAAAGTAATTATCTTCTAATTTATGAATACCCTATTGCTTCCTTCACTTCATGTTTTTATTCTTACATTTTTTGGGGGGGAGGGTATTTTTTTAATGAGTTTTGTTTTATATAGTTCACTTTGTTTATTTTGGGGGTGGATATTCTGTTTTTGTTTTTTATTTTTTGAATTTTCTCTCTGAAAAGAGATTTTGATTTATTCCTTTTCTTTGAAGCAAATTTACTGCTAAGTTCTCTTACTGCTACAGAAGACTCTCTAATATTTTTATATTGGGTATCAAAACCCTTTCTATTGCTACAAGGTTAAAAATATTTTTCTTCTCTTAATATCAGCTCTCTTTTAACTTCTAAGATATCTCTTTTCTTATTTGATTCTTCTAGGTTCTATTGAAAAGACATTTCCCATCAAATATAGAGAGAGATTATCTTTAAAAGAGTTTTTCATGGTTTTATTTAAGGTAAGTTTAACTTCAGATGAACTATAGGATGCTGATAATGATTCTTGATAATAACTAAACAATTATGTCCGTGAGATATATTGGGTTCTGAATGAACAATGTTTAAAACAAGTCAATCAGCCATATTGTTAAAGGGACACAATAGAGTTTCTTATTTTCCTTAAGGGAGTGAATTTGTTTATATAGATGCTTGGTCAGGGAGTTATAATTGTCTAATAGTTATTGTAGCTCTGGTCATGATAACTCCACTAGTGATTCTTTCGTCATCAACCCAAACAGCATTTTACCAGTTGTTTCAATAACCATATCAGTTAATGCAATTTTGGCAATCACTTCATTGATTCCTACATGACAAATCCACAGTAACATCTACCCACATGAAAAGGCTTCATGGCAATTAGTTTTCAAAATGTTTTCAGGCACCTTTCTTTTCACACACCTCTAATTTTGAAACAATCCTTTCAATTCAATCACAGTTGATTATAGTTTGTATCACCAAAGGGTTCCCAATTAACAAAGCAATCTTTATCTAAATTTCTCAAATAAGGTCTCATTGCTATTATACATATATTTCCATATCTTTATTGTTTTTATCTAAACATTTCATCTACTATACTCTCTAGCCTGTTGGATGATCTGATGCCAAAATCAGTCCTTTTTTTTTAATAAGCAATTTGTTGTAACTGATGATAATCATTTGTAAACAATGACAGCTTCAAATAACTATTCCTAATAAAAATATAATTAACATACAATTGTTGGGTTTTCAGCATTTTTATCAAATACTTATAATTTTCAGATTTATTTAACACATAAATGGGACCCTAAGAAGTACTACCACACACAATTATAGTGGGCCTGGGAGTAATAGCAATTAATGGGTGACTTCACATTCCCCAGAGCTGTGGAACAGTAAACTCATGATTGGATGAATTTTAGAGTCATACTCAGGACATCCTTTTGGGGTGAGATGAGAGTGTTCTTCCTTTCTGTAAAAAAATTGTATATTCTAAGTTCCATCAACTGGATGATTGATTCTTTTGAACTAGTTTCCTTGTTTTTATTTTCCTTATCACACCATTCTGGCCAAAGTATCCACCAGCTTCTTTTTGATTTCAATTTCTGAGATTAGATATTATTACTCTTATACATTGAATCTTTTTGGTCTGTTTCTTCATCATTGTTGCCTTGATTTCAACATTTTGGCTGTTATAATCTCCAGTGACAGCCATATTCCTTTAGAAAACTCTGGCAGAATTTTTTATTCAATTTCCAGGTCTGTAATATAATGGCTGAGGGATTTTGTTCTATATATCTTGCCTTTGGGTTTAGTTAGGCTGAGAACCTTTCGACTCAGTGCATGAGTTAGTTAGGTGCAAACTTGAGCACAGGTGTTGACGCGCACGGAGAGGATGTGTCGTTCACAGATGTCAAAATAAAAATCCCTGATAGAAAGGTTGACCAGTACATGTGAATGACGTCATGCACCGGAAGTGCGCGCGGAGGATTTTGGGAGATTTTTAAAAAGTCAGTTAGTTGAGTCTTGCGATACGAAGAGGAAGGGTGACTTTCACTAGCTCGCAGTGGCCTAGTGGCGGGTGCCACACGTGTTGGGAGTGGGGGGGCAGATGGAAAAGCCAGCATAGAAAGATTGTGCCTCTCTCCTTATGTCGAAAAACCTTTTAATTCAAAGGTAATAAAAAGTTTCGTACCTGAACTAAGAAGTCGTAAGTGTTTTTCGTGTTTTGGGATTCTGATGTTCAATGTATATATGTTATGAACATTCTATGTACGTTTCACATATCTGTATCGTGGGTATGGTACAGGTCAATATTGTTTTCATTTCCATACCTGATACAACCATTATCATTCTGAGGAATTTCAGAACTTGAAATGATAAATCTTGCTTATTATGTCAAACTGCTTCCTTTCTTGGCAAGTGGACTCTTTTTTATACAAATATTGATAAACTTCACCTGGTACATTGAAAGCTTTGTATTAATTAGTGCAAAAATATACACAGTCAGATTGGCATCACAAAGAACCAATAGTTCTGAAGATTCCCTTAAGGAACAATTTTTTTTCATGGATCCAATAAAGAGGTTGATCCAAAATTCCCTGAAGATCATCAAATCTGAAAAGTTGGAAGGTAAAATGAGCAAAATGCTTAGATTAAGACAACAAGAAAACTGGTAGGAAAGAATATATGTATTTATCCAACCTCACTGCCATGGGCAAAATGTGACACAAACTCAATTTTTAAGTAGGATAAAGCTGGTTTAAATTCAGAATTTTCCTTCACTGTCAAGAAAACCAAAGCTAAAGAACCCAGTCTCCTCTATTTACCCATAGTTGAGGTTCTAAGGGCACATATAGATTCATGCTTTTCCAAAGGTGATAGTGCAATGTAAAACACAAACAGCCTTGTCCAGGATTTGAACTCGGGTTGCCAATTCCATTTCCTATGATGATAACCATTGTGCTAAACACACCCTGAAAGAATCAATGTATAATTGCAAAGAAATCTCTACTGTCTTCAAATCCCTAGCACTTTGTGTAGTTCTTTGATTTATCAACATGGATCAAAAGCCTATGTGTGTTTTCAGCAATAATATCAAGTATTCATTATGAAACTCTCTTTGGGGATATAAACAACAAATGGTATTATTCTTGTTGCATTTTATGCTAATCTTTCCATTCTCTGTTTCACCACACTTGGAAAATTCCTACTTCATAATCATGATGGAGCATCCTCTGTCCTACAATTTATTTCTTGTTTTGACATTTTGATATTTTAGTATCAAGTATCCTAGACTTAGTATTGGTATCTTTGGTATCTTAGTATCAAGTATCCTAGACTTAGTATTGGTATCTTTGTTTTTATGCCCACTCAAATGATTTTTAAACTGGAGATTCCTGAGTGGAAAAACTACAATTTTCATAATTAAAGTTATGATTTTGAATGTGGAATTTCTAGGTGTTGAAGCCCTATATCCTTGAAGATTAACATGATACAATATTTTTTATTAAATGTACAATGATAAATGTCAAGAAAATGCAAATATTTAGTATTTGAATATCTTGAAAAAATGCCAAAAAAACAAAGAACACACAAACATATATAAAAAAAACTGATTATGTAAATTTTATTCTCACATATACAGACAGTAAAGACGTGCACACACACACACACACACACACACACACACACTACACACACAATATCATACCTATCCATTTACACATCTATAAACATTATCATCATGATCATTGAATTGTCACGGCAAAAATACGACTGAGCCTATGAAGCAATGTGACCCAAACAACAACAACTGTACACTATGACTTGTCCCTGCTTAACAACAGAGATATTAGAGATAAATATATGGTAACACAAAGAAACAAATTCAATGCACTTCAGGAGATGTCAGAAACACCTACTGCGAATGACAAATATGAGAACTTCATCAATGCCCACTCAGAAACAGCAGCAGAATGCATACTAACTAAATAAAGAGCTAAATTTAGAGTCCCTTGGCTGATATTAGTGGTTAGAAAAAAGTGTGCAGACATAAAAACCATTTTCCAATGCAATAGGAGGAACCCAACCAATATCAATGTTCAGAAATGAATTAACTGACATATACCTAAAAGAACAAACAGAATACATACAAAATCAGATCAATAAGATTAGAGACTCGGTTGAATATAAACAATCTTGGATAGCATGGTAGTCGGTAAACGAAGTGAGCAGAAGAAAGAGTACTGTGAAAACTACACTGAAAGCTGACAGCCAAGAAGAATAAATACACCTGAGGGAACAACATTTTGAGAATTTACTCGGAAAACCTCCGAAAGTTACACATGAACCAATCACGAGAATTATTAGTAATGAACAAGATATCAAACTAGGACAGTTTATGCAAGAAGAACTCAACTCAGTACTAAGAAAAATTAAAAATAGGAAAGCAGCAAGGCTTGATGAAATACCCCCAGAAGTGTGAAAGACCAGGGAATTCAACGATTGTAATGTTGTATATCACCAGAACATAATAGACAGATGGACAAAGGAATACATCCTCTCTTTCCCTAAGAAGGGTGACCTAGGAATAGCCAAGAATTACCAGGGTATAACCCTTACACCCATAGTAGCCAAGATCTACAATGCTATACTATGCAACTACATAAAACCCAAAATTGAGAAGATACTTAGGAAAAACCAAAATGGCTTTTGGAAAAATCGATCCATGAAATCACAAATTTTGATTATTCATAGAATTCTAGAAGGTATACATGCAAAAAACCTAGAAGCAACAATATTATTCATCAAGTTCTCCTAGGCATTTGACTCCATACACAGAGGGAAGATAGAGCAAATACTTATCACCTACGGCCTCCCCAAAATAACTGTCACAGCCATAATGATGCTATATAGAAACACAAAAGTAAAAGTCCACTCACCGGATGGAGACACAGACTACTTTGACATTGTTGCAGGTGTACTACAAGGAGACACATTAGCCCCCATACCTGTTTATCATTTGCCAAGACTACATGCTTAGAATGTCTTGATTTAATAAAAGAAAACAGTTTCAAGCTGGCAAAGGAAAGAAGCAGAAGATACTTCGCATAAACAATCACGGATGTGAACTACGCCAATGACATAGCACTTTTGGGAAATATGCCTGCCCAAGCCGAATCCCTGCTACATAGTCTGGAATGAGCAGCTGCTGGCATAGGCCTCTATGTCAACTCAGACAAGATGGAATACATGTGCTTTAATCAAACAGGCAACATCTCTCCATAAAAGGGTGGGCCTTTGAAACAAGTTCACCTCCCAAGGAAGCAGTGCCTCATCAACTGAGAAAGAAATCAACATGCAACTAGCAAAGGAATGGACAGCTATTGATTGGCTATTGTTCATATGGAAGTCAGACCTGACCGATAAAATAAAATGCAATTTTTTCCCAGGAATGGTTGTGCTGATACTGCTATATGAATGCACTTCAAAGACACTAACTAAATGTATGAAGAAAAAGCTTGACAGCAATTACACAAGAATACTGCAAGCAATATTAACCAAATCCTGGAGGCAACACCCCACAAAACAGCAGTTGTACGGCCACCTACCACACATCACAAAAACTATCAAAGTTAGACAAACCAGACATGGGGGACACAGCTGGAGAAGTAAGTATGAACTCATAAGCAATATACTCCTGTGGACCCTTTCACATGGATGAGCAAAGGCAGGACAACTAGCTAGAACCTATATACAACAGCTCTGTGCTGATACAGGATATAGCCTAGAAGACCTCCTGGGGGCGATGGATGATAGAGACGGGTGGTGAGAGAAGGTCAAGGAGATCTGTGCTAGCAGCACGACATGATGATGATGATGATATATGTCATACTATGAGCACCTCACCTTAATGGTTAACAAGCTGGATTAGCAGACCATTGTTAATGAATTTGATTTTCACTGGATGTCTCAAATGCCCAATTTTTCTGCTACAACTAAGCTAAACTTAGTAATTAACTTAAAGTAATTGTACTTAAACCCCCAACGAGCAAATATAATGCCGAATTTCAATCAATTGTAACCATCATGGTTTCAATGAATGAAATACAGACTCTACCTGAGGTTTCTCTGAATTTTATTAAAAATAACAAGAAAAAACATACAAACAATATGTTATTTATTATTTGGTGAATAATTTGATCTTAAATTTAGTTTTTAATAAAAAAAATTCCTTTAACTAATATTTATCAAATTGACATAAATGTTTCCAGCTTTTTTTTTCATCTCAAAATTCTCATAAGTGGCATTGTTACCGTAGGTTTTCTAAGATCTTATGTCTTTTTCTAGTAAAATACATATTCCATCATAAAAAACAATTCCAGTTAATTTAATTAATTGAGGAATATTTTGATATCATTCGCAGTGATATGTTGTTCAAACAACCCAATCGCTCACTGTTGAGTTGCACAATAATATTTTTCTATGTCTCAAAAATAAAAAAAATGTTCCTTTAAATTCTACTTGTTGCAGAAAAGAACATTTTTACCCACTAGATTCTGTTTAGGTTTAGTGTTGCATTGCCTCTCTATTTCTTATGATATAATTGCTCATTTCTCTCTTTGTTGTCTTGTCATCACTAGCTGTGTCTCTCATATTGCCATCTTGTTGCTCTTAGACGTTTGTCTTCTCTTCATGTCATCACCTTTTCTCATATGACGCTTCACTTGGATGAATAACAAGACCTCATTTTTATGTGCCCATAACTTTATTTCTTCAATGACTTTCTCTTTGCATACATTACCCATCTTTGAATCCATGGAGGCAGTCGGATCAGAGCATAGGTGGAAATAAGATCCACTTGCTTTGGGTGATTCTCCACAGACTAAAATAATCATCTTCTTCTAAACTTCTTGGATTTTAGTCGTCTGATTTTAATTTCATTCAATGAAAAGCATAAGCTTTCAACTGGCTTTAAACTGTCACTTATATTTAGAGACACCTTAAGATTTAGAATCTTTTAAAATTTATCTACATGCCAATAACAGTGGCCTACAATGTTTTCAAGGTCAAATAGCTAATTTGAAGACAGTCTTTAATGCTGAATCCAAAAATCATACTCATTTTTTTTCTAATCAGATTAAATTTTTAAGATACAAGCTCTTACTTGAAATGTATAGAACAGTATTATAACTTTGTTTTCTAGTTGAATTAAACAAATAATGTTAAATTTAGTACTGATATATTCACAAAAAGCTCACATTGTGCCATAGTAAACTGAAAAATACACAAAAGAAGCTATTCATGGATGAAAGGTATTTTCAGGGACATCCTTGTGAGCTCATCAGCCACCGCATCCTGTTTCAAACACCTACAGTAGTCAGCAAGAAAGTTTACATCCCACCGGCCTTTGATGTGTTCTATAATGCAAATGTCTTGGTGAAAGCACTCACCCTGCTCTTCACTTAAATCTCCACAGTTCTTTGGAAAATAGTCCAAGTGTGCCAGCAGAAAGTGCAGTTTGACTGATATTTGTGCCTTGTGTTTGCAGAAACTCTTCTGTAGCTCCTCATTTTCCTTCTCATATTCCGTATTCCAGTGGTTTCCCAGGAGGTTTGTAGGTACTGACTTCAATGACTGCCAGGCAGACAGTTTAGTCTCAGGCAGAGCTTCATCAAACAGTGGGTCCTTCTCTCATTTAAGGGCCGTCAAATATACCAGCCTTTAGTTTCTCCATCCTTTTCCATGGGAATTTCTCCTGGAGGAAAGCAAACCCACTGTCTTCCCTGTCCATTGCCTTCACAAAGTTCTTTGTGACTCCTAACTTAATACGTAAGGGTGGAAGCAGTATTTTATTCGCTTCAACAAGAGGATGAGACTGAATGTTATGCAAGCCAAGTCTTAACCTCTGTCTTAACGGCCACTCTTGTCTGATATAATGTTGAAACAAAGATACTTTGTGCACCCACCTTAGAGCCCTAGGACCAGCCCAACCACCTTAAGATCTCCACAGATAAACCATTTGTGCTCCTGGTAGTTAATAGCAGACAGCAAATGATCCATGCTGTTGTGAGTTTCTTTCATTTATACTGAATGCCCAATAGGGATGGATGAAAAACTATTCCCATTATGTTGAGGAACTGCTTTGAGACTTTTGCTGGATGAGTCAATAAAATGTCTCCACTCTGTAGCATCATACTCTAATCTGATTGATTTGATCAATTCAGCAATGTTGTTGCAATAAACCAATGATGACTTATCCTGGAATATGAAAAACAGTCTTAATTTTCTCTCACAGTAGAACGTTGTTCCTAGTGCCAACAAATGTTTATCTTTGAGACATAAACCCAGCAGCTGAGAAGACTCATTTGGAAGGTTCAGGTCTCGTGTCAAGTCATTGAATTCTGCTTGGAGCTTGTGGTCCTCTTCTAGCTTGTATGCATCATCTCTTGCAACAACAGTCAGGTCACTATATTCAAAATCAGAGCTATATTCCATGTTACTATCTGACTTAGGAACAGGAGGGCCTGGACTTTAAGGGATTGATCTTATGGCAAAAGGAACATTGAGGTACTGGTACTTGTTCTTGTGATTTATTCCTTTTTGATTTATCATGCTGAAATAGCAGTTCATAATGTAATCTTTGCCTTCCCTCCAGACTATTGGAATGGCTAATGGCATACTCTTCCATTTACCATTCCTTTAATCCCTCAAATTCTCCAGACATGTTTTACAGCAAACATGGGGAGTGAATGGCTTATCCTGGTCCTCTAGTTTGTCTCCAAAGTAATTGCAATATGCCTTCTTCACAAAGTCTGTGACTTTTGTTTAACAGTTTGGAAGAACCACATTACCACAGATATAACAGAACTTTACAGGATTATTCTTACACTTGCAATCAATTCTTATAGGAATGCAAATGTCAAACTGGAAATAGAAAAAATAAATCAGTACTCAGCTTATTGTAGACACTTGGCACAGTACATTAAAATCATTTTAAGCCGAGAGATAAGTATGTGAGTGTTAGCGAGTAGGGTGGTACACAGTAGTTAGGTTCACAGATACTAAACATCAGACACCCACGATCAGCTATGACAAGTAGAGTCCACAGGCTTTTAAATAAGCATTATTATTGTGTACAACTTGTTGTGAAATATTCAAGTATATCTTAAAAATCAGACCAAACACAATGAATGGTATTTTTTTAATTCACCATAAAATAGCAATCATATATCTCTTGATAAACCTTTCACCTTTGGGAATTTTTTTTAACACAGGCCAGTGTTATAGATACCACTAATCTATTATTTAATATTAAGTGTTGAAAGGTAGTTCTGGATCTTGCCATGATTTTCATTTAAGATTCCTATAATAAATCCAGCCAATTTTGTCTAAAAGAAACAATTTTCTGGGTCAAGCAAAAAGAGGATACATGTTTAAATGCTGACTAATTTGATCAATCCCTTTTCCAATCAGCTGAATCTTGGCTTGGGATTATAATACACAAGCAATAAATACACTTCAAAGATATCACTAATATTGTAAAAATATGGCATAAAGAACTTTTGCATCACCCTAATAGTTCAAAATTTACAGTATAATTTTTATGGAAGAGTGACTCAAATATAATTATGATAAGTATGTTTTAGCTCTTTTTTCTAAAAACTGTTAATTTCTAAAACCATGTAATAAGAATATGAAGCTGTCAACACAAATTAGGAAAATTTTAAAAACTTACTTCTTTTCTTAACATAACTTTTTGCAACACATTCTGGTTTTTATGGTCATGTGGTGTGATTAGAAATTGACAATTTAATAAAATACTTCTGACATACACCAGTCATATTTTTTAATGGATTGGTGAGAATACAAATAGTAGATGTAGATAAAACTTTTTTTTATCAAATTTTGGTTAGATTAATAGAAAGTCAGACTATTGGAGGTCAGACAACAGGACCAGAATCGTATGTTGATAGAAAGACAACCAAATGGTAAGCTGAGATAAAACGGAAATTTTGGTCAGACTGATAAAAGGTCAGATGATTGGCATACAAAAGTTGTACTTCTCTTCGTATAAGAACAATTTTATTTCTTACCTTTTTAGTTCATTTTTATATGATCTTCTAAAAATTTGTCTCGTTGATGTTTCTTTAAAAAAAAAAGAAAGACATTTAACTTTTGTCCCTTTTAATTTTCATTCACCAAAATAATCCCTCATTTCAATGACTTGATTTCTTCAATGAATTTATGCTTAACAGCTCAAAATTAAAATCACATTAATCAAAAATACCTGTGTTACTCACAGTACAATATTATACCACATAACATTGTACAATGATTTGTTCATCAATGCTTTCATAGGTTTGGTTCTCACAGAGTGTTTCATATGTTTAGCCTTGAGCCAGATTAAGTCATTTCCATAGCACAATGATTTAATTTAGTTCAGATAAAAATGTTGAGACAAAATATTTTGTAAAGCTTAAACAGTGAAAATGCAATGATTTTATAATGAAAAATTTGAGAATTATTGATTGATTAGTTGGATTTTATGGCATATCAACCTTTGTAGGTTATTTAACACCAAATCCATTTTTAGGCAAATTGTCAGTTCTATTTCAAACAATTCAGTTTAGCATGAGTACACAGTTTGTCATAAACATTTCTATTTCAAACTATTCAGTTTATGCAAACAATTCTAATTCAGTTTATTATAAGTACAGATTTTGTTTACACAGAGTTAAATGTCAAAACAGTTCTATACATAACAATTCAGTTTAGTGTAAGTACAGTTCCAATGCCAAAAACAGTTCCATTTCAAACAATTCAGATTAGCATAAGCATGCAGTTTAAATGTAAGTACAGTTTAATTGTCAAAAAACATTTCTGTTTCAAGCTATTCAATTTATTCAAACAGTTCTAATTCAAACAATTCAGTTTAGTATAAGTATACAGTTACTTCTATTTAACCCATAGATAGAGCTCTATCGGGTGCTACCATTCCGGGCTAAAGTGGACCTGGGAGCAATGGCAATGAAGGGATGCTCTGCATTCCTCAAAGCTCCAGCATTACTGGAACCTCACCATCAGATTGTTTAGTGTCATATCCAGGACACTCATTGTTGGGGGGGGGTCTTACCTCTCAGCAGAGTTGCAGTCGGTGTATTCTGCAGCCCCAGCCGACTGGGCAAAAAAATTGGAAAAAGAACAACACTGATTGTAACTCAAATTTTGTTTTACCATAACTACTACTACTACTACTACTACTACTACTACTACTATAAATTGTCAGTTTACTTTTCGTATTATTATTATAGTGTAATGCTTAGTCAGAGTAACAAAGCAGATAAGTGCACTGACTTTTTGTCCCTTCGAGGATTTACTGTTGTTCTGTTTCTCAAAGGTTTATTTTTCCTTATTGAAAACAAAAATACAAACAGAAAATTCAAACATAGTCAAAACTAAAATCTCC
Source organism: Sepioteuthis lessoniana (assembly GCA_963585895.1). Lineage (NCBI taxonomy): Eukaryota > Metazoa > Mollusca > Cephalopoda > Myopsida > Loliginidae > Sepioteuthis > Sepioteuthis lessoniana. The sequence goes on from OY757907.1 coordinate 131,811,225, forward strand.
TGAAATTAGTAGATCATTTTGTATGCCTTGGTTGTAAAATCTCATCTACTGAAAGTGATGTCAACATTCACATAGGAAAGGCATGGCCTACTATCAACAGGTTACTGAGCATATGAAAATCTGGTCTCTCTAATAAAATGGTTTGGTTTGGTTTTATGGGACATCAATCATTGCCAGTTATTAAATCCAAAACTATTTTTTTACATAAAAACAGTTCTATTTCACATAATTCAGTTTAGTATAAGTACACAGTTTCAATGTCAAAAACAGTTCTATTTCAAACAATTCAGTTTTGCATAAGTAGACAATTGCAATATCAAAAACAGTTCTATCTCTAACAATTCAGTTTAGCATAAGAACACAGTTTAGTTCTATTTGATCCATAGATAGGACCCTATCAGGTACTACCATTCTGAGCCAGAATTGACCTGGGAGTGATGGCAATGAAGAGGTATTCCGCATTCCCAAAAGTTCCAGCATTACTAGAACCTCACCATCAGATTGTTTAGTCTCATATTAGGACACTCATTGGGGTCTTTCCCCTCTTGCAGAGAAGCAGTCAGTGTATTCTACTGCCCTAGCCGAGAGGGCAATCTCTGATAAAACAAAATAGGAATTTTTTCAAACCGTAGCTGTGTCAGTATTAATGTATGGTTGCACCACTTAAACTGAATCACTTGGAGAAAAAGCTAAATGGAAACTACACAAGGATACTGTGTGCTATTTTAAACAAAAACTGGAAGCAGCACCCCATAAAAAAATAGCTGTACGGCTACTTACCTCCCATTTCACAAACCACCCAATTAAAACGGACAAGACATGTTGGGCACTCCTGGAGAAACAGGTATGAACTCATAAGTGAAGGTTTCTTGTGGACTTCCACATATGGGCACACCAATGTTGTGTTGATCGACCTTCAAAAGTTTATGTTCATCAGCTCTGAGCAGACATAGGAAAGGACCTGAAGAGGACCTACCAAGAGTGATGGATTATAGGGACAGATGGTGAAAGAGAATCAAAAGAATCCATGCTATCAGAATGATCTCATGATGATGATGATGATGATACTAAAAATTTGGCATAAGAAGTTTAATTCAAATGAAACTCTTAAAATGTTTGGAGTAAAAGAAAATAAAGTGGAGGGGATCCTCATGATGTAATGGTTAAAGCGCTGGACTGTGGAACCATAGTAAGCAGGGTCGAACTCCAGTCATGCTATTACGTTCACTTTCAGATAAATACCCTTGGCAAAGGTATGAACCCTCTTATCTTCCCAGCTATGGGTTAAATCGTACCACTACTGTTCTTCTAGAAGGATAGATTTGGCATTTAATAACCCAAGAAGGTTGATATACCATTAAACAACTAAACAAATCAAATGTAATCAAAGTATAAGAAAATCTATCTGGATATTAAAGAATTTGTTAAAAGTGACAGATTTAGTAAAAACAAAATATCCCACAGCTTGTGGCCTCACAGTCCACCAGAGGTTTTAAAAATTTCAGATTGTTTTAGGGGAAGCATTAAAAATGTTTGGACTCTACAAATTTGAATTTTTCTTCTGGTTTTTAAGTTTATTAAATGCACAATCAAATAAGCAGTAAAGGCAAATAAAACCTTCTTTAATCAAATTTTTGTTGAAGGTCAGACTGAAAGAGCCCACAAGTTTTATAAAACTTAGAACCCCACCTAGACTAACTATGGCACTGCTTGTAAACCAAAATTCAAGATGTCACATTTTACAATATATTATTTGAAAGTTTTAGTGATCAGAGAAAAACATTAGATTCATCATCATCATTATCAATGCATACTGACAGCATGGATTCCCTTGACTCTTTCTTTCTCTCTCACCATCCATCCCTATCAAACAATGCTCTTGGCAAGGTTTCTTGATGACCTCCAGTGTCCACACGGAGCTGATGAATGTCAATTTTTGCTGTTCAGCCGACACTGGCACATCCTCGTATAGGAGTCTACGGGAGAACAACACTTATAAATTTGTCCTTATTTCTCCACATGTCTAGTTCAGCTTACTGGAATGATTTGGGTGATGGGAGGTAAGTGGGCATACAGCTGCTGTTTTGTTGGGTGCTGCTTTCAAGATTTGTTCAAAACAGCATGTGGCATCCTTGAGCAGTTCTTATCTGGCTTTCTCTTTAAGCATTTTGTTAAAGTCTGAGTAGTGCAGTCATACAGTTGTACTGACACAGCAGACTTCTTAAATCTTGCCAATATTAATTATAAAAAAAATAGAAAATAAAGTGTTGCCTTACATTTTTAAAAAAGACCAAAAGATAAGATTATTTAAAATGATGGAGAAACAATTATTATCTAATCTATTATTAAACATTTTTTTTTATAAATATTGCTTCGGAAAAAGAAAATATCATTTCAAAATTCTTATGCAAATAAGATTTGATGAATATGAAATTTTTTTTAAAGAATTTCCTGATCACTTGATTTTACAAAAGAAATAAAATCAAATTATTCTGCTGCATTTGATTGCACTAAACATTACAATTAGATAACAGGAAAAAGAAAGTCCTGGCTCGCCAACCATTTAAATATTCATATTGTCAGCAGCCAGAAACATTTAACATAGAAAAATTGTTTTCCTATTTTCCTTTCATGATTATGATTTATATTACACACACACACACATACAAAGATATATATATATATATATATATATATATATATATATATATATATATATATGTATGAGAGGAAAAACAAAGAAATATGTTTATGAAATCTGTGATCCATATTGATCAATCTTCCAGAAAAGGTGGAATAAGCAAAAATTTTCTAAAAAACTGTAAATGCTCATAAAAACAAGGCAATTTTTTTCCATTTTGTTTTGTTTCTATTCAGGAAACAACAAACATTCTTTAAACCTGAAAATGCCAGTATATGAACACAAAAATATTCTTAAGTTATGTAGGGCACTGACTGTAGAGTACGTGTTGGAAAGTTTGTCTCTTAAACCATTGCTCATGAAGGCACTCCTCATTGGGTATCCATATTAGCCTTGGGCCAGACTAAGTTAACCCTAAGTATACAGAGTATTTCAGAAAAAATTCATATCATGTTGTAATCTAATAACTAGACCAATTCACATTCAAATGATCTCCAATTGTAGAAACAATTCAAAATTCTGTTTAATGTTTTGTTTTTTTTTTCTTTTTAGGTATAGAAATACTGTTCACAGGAAAAGAAAAGGTATTTAAAAATTGAGTGAGAATTGGTCAAGAGTTTGCCGATTATAAAATTATAACAGTTTTTCTGAAACACCCGGTAGAATGGATCTAATTTAATGTCTATAAACTACTTAATTATTAATCGTTTCTTAAATCCTTGTTAGTGATTTCTTTGTTTAATGGCATATCAACTCTTTTTAGGTTATTTAATGCCAAAGCCTTTCTCCTAGAAGAACAGTAGTGGTACTATTTAACCCACAGCTGGGAGGATAAGGGGGTTCATACCTTTCCCAAGGGTATTTGTCCGAAAGTGAACGTAATAGCACAACTGGAGTATGAACTCGCGTACTACGATTCCACAGTCCATCGCTTTAACCATTGCACCATGAGGACACCCCCTAAATCCTTGTTAGAGAAGTCACTCCTCACTATATATCCATATGGCTTTGTACTCGACTAAGTTAAATCTAATTATATATCAGAACTAATTTAAGGTCTATAAACTACTTACTTCTTTTTACCAATGTAATGACTTCATAATTCTTTTTAGGCAAATGGTAGTCTTACTATTTTGGTAGTTTTATCTCCAAGTCAATTATGTCTTAGTGGTAAGACTACCAAAATACAAGAAAATATCTTTAGTTTTTGGTTGTTCAGTTCTCATTTTATCTTAATTTTTGTTGAGAGAGAGAGAGAGAGAGAGAGAGAAGAAGAAGAAGAAGAGGTTGAACAATGGTTGAAGTTTCTTCTTTAATCAAATCATTTGATCACCATATGACTATTTCACCCCCACCAAGTACCTCTCTTATATTTCTTCTGACATTGATGCCAATCTATCACAATAGCATATTGTTGTCTGTTGGTGGCCGGAATAGTTGAGTGCCAAATCCCCAATTTTCCCAAATTGCTAAATCCACACAATTAAATGGAACAACTTTTAGAAACATTTGTTATTAAAATTATGACTTGATCACACATTGTTTTCATGAGACTAAATCTAATATTAATGTTTATATTATGAGGTCAAGCCACATATTGTTGAAGATATTACTATAAATATCAACTGCAAAATTATGTAACCAAAAAGAAATGACACCAAAATTATTATTGTTTTCTGACCTGGATTAGCCACATCATTCTTGTTGCTGATTATTTTTCATATCATAAATTCAATAAAAGTAATCTCACAAATTTATAAACATAGCAAGATCATTTCAAGGCCTCAGGGATTCAACCTGAAGCTTTTATTTAAGCACTGGGTTTCTTCATCTTATACCTTTTAACCTATTTTTTTAGATATTAAAGAAATAATCTATCTCTTTGAGATTGGAAGGAAAAGAGTTAAATTTTTCTTTTTATAATAAAAATTAAAAGACAAAAAATAATGTCTGTATGCAGCTGGATTCCATTTTCTTTTGTTTTTATTGAATGAAATTGTGGGCCTTTTTAAAAATATTTTTTAAAGATATTGTTTGATAAGCAGGAAGTGACTTTTCAGAAAAAATCCTTTGTTTGCTGTTGAAGTTTTATATTATAAAGGTATTATGGGAAAAATCCAGTTGCCAAAGAATTGTGTTTTTAATATATAAAGTTTTAAAAATTAGATGCTGAAAAATGTTGGCTACTGACAAGGTTAACGGTGGGTATGAGAATTTTCTTTCACAATTATTTCTCACAATATGAATCAATATTTTAAAACTTTTACACATTTTAAATCTCTTCTTGAAGAAATAAACAACATGAAAAATGAAGAATAGTGCATTTCCGTTTTTTAACCATTAGAGAAGCAAATGTGATAGAAAATTTCAGTTACTTCTATAAAAAGAATAAATCCAGCCATTAAATGTAGTCATATGGAAGTATCTAAATTATTGGTCTCTCAGGGACTGATCCATGATTATCAATTATCAAAGGTTTTATAGTATATATCAACTGATATTCTTTAATATTAAATTTATTGATTTGTTCATATTTTCAATTTACTCTGGGAAGTTTCAGATAGTCTGAGATAAACAAATTCATAATAGAATAATAATTTTCATAGAATTTACATGATTCTAAAAATAGGATACACATTCAATGAATGATGATGAAACAGATGGAAAACTATTATATATATATATATATATATATATATATATATATATATATATATATATATATATATACATGGTGCCTTTAATAAGTTTCCAGATATATTTTGTACAGGCATTTAAAATTGTCATAGACTCTTGAACATTCACTATGTTATTGCTATACATATTATGAGATGACTGACTAATTTTTATGATTTCACGTTCAAATGAACAGCTACAGCAGCAATTGGAATACACCCTACTAAAGCCTGATTACCACAGCTGGTGAATTTCAAAAATGCAATCTGAACGTGAGGACGCTTTAGAAGAATGATATAGAATAAAATTCTGTTTTAAACTTGGAAATAAATGCCACAGAAACGTAGGAATGCTTCAGACTGCTTTTGGAGCATCTTGCATGAATTGAGCATCAGTTTTTGAGTGGCATAAGAGATTCAAGGAAGGCAGGGAGTCTGTAAGGGATGATGAGAGGTGTAGGGGGAGTAAGGAAGTCAGAATACCAGAGTTGATTGGCCAAACAGTTAGGGTTAGGGTTACTATGTTGAGGTTTTAAGGGAGTTCAGGAAGAGATTCCTAGGGAAGAGGCCAGCTCTCTTCAAATCGGGTCAGTGGCATTTTCATAGGACAATGTACCAGTCCACAACTCCATCCTTGTCACAGACTATTTGACCAAGATGGGCATCAACACAGTTCCTCCTCATCTCTATAGTCCAGACCTTGCACCCTGTGACTTTTGCTTATTCCCAAAGCTCAGAGGCTGTCATTATGAGACAATTGAGGAGATGAAAGAGGCTGTGACGAAGGTCATTGACACACTCACACAAGCAGACTTCCAGAACTTGTTGGAACGGTACCAGAAGTGCATTGCAGCCAGAGGAGATTACTTCAAAGGGGACTAGAGTTTCATGTGTGTACTATCAATAAAAGTGCCCATACGAAAAAAGTCTGGAAACTTATTTAATGATCCTTATATATATATATATATATATATATATATATATATATATATATATATGTATATATATTCTATTTTTGGGTCATTCTAAAAAGTTCCGAGCTATTATCCATTTCTAAATTTGTTGCACACTTCTCACCTTTGTATTAGCCTCACCTGCACAGAAATTAAGACAGAAATCTTAATTAGTTTTTCTAATTTTATAAGAAGTGTTAGTATGTTGCCACAACAAAAATAGCCAGCAATGGGTCTTCTTTCCATGTGAGGCTTAGAACTTTCTGAATGACTCTTTCATATATATATATATATATATATATATATATACATGTAATGTAAAGTAAAGTTGGCGACCATAGTCTAAGGCGATCCAAAAGCTCCCTTTTCATTAGCTACTACACCAAGGTGTAGGGGAAGGCACTATGCCTTTACCTAGATTGCTTCCCTTTACCCTTGATCCTTATCTTATAATGCTGAGTGTTAGGCAAAGTAGCATTAAGTACCATTTTTTGAATCTTTGGTATGACTCAACATGGGGTTGAACCCCATCTCCCAAACCATTAGCAAACACTCAACCCACAAGGCCAATGCACCAGTTGTGTGTGTGTGTGTGTGTGTGTGTGTGTGTGTGTGTGTGTGTGACAGCATTCATCTGATGTAGGTTAAACCAGAACCATACTTTGAACTGAAGGTATCGTGGATCATTTGTGCTCCATGGTTGATGATTGATAGCATCATCTCTCACGATCTCCAGCCATTCATGGTTCAATCAACAGGCACCATAAAGACGTGGGCCATACATGAGCTCCAAATGAGTAGGTGTGTTGGCATGTTGCCTAATGATGAAAAATGCATTTACCAAAGAAATATTTATTCCAAAATATCGACATCCTTGACAATACACTTAATTCAGAGATAAATATTAATTATACGTTACCCCATTGGTAAGGCTTAGAATATATCAACTTTATCCCCCTTGCAGAGACTCTCAGACACCCACCCCATCTGCCAAAGAAAAGGGTGGATGTCTAAACTGCCTCAGTTCTACAGATCTTAGAAGTGTGGAGTGCCCCTTCATTGCTATTACTGCCAAGCCAATCAGACCCAAAGTGGTAGTACCTGTATGGGTCTCATCTACGGGTCAAATAGAATAGTTTAAAAAAATTTAAGATGTTATATTTGATATCATATAACTGCAAATTATTTGTACTAAGAATAGTTTCTTGATTTGGTTTCTTGGTTTCTTTATTTAATGACATATCAATTTTCATGGATTATTTAGCGCCAAAGCCATCATTGTAGAAGAACAGTAGAGAAACAATTCCATCCATACTTGGGAGATAAAAGAGTTCATACTTTTTCCAAGGGTTTTAGTCCAAAAGTGAATGTAATAGCATGACTGCAATTCAAACTCTTTTATTTCAAGGCTGCAGTCTCATACTTAGCTATTTGGTCAATGAACTCCACTGAATAGTTACTTGAAGTTATTATTGTTTACTAAGTATTATTATATTCAGTTACTTAAAACAATAAAACTATGTCCAAATTATTAGCATTCAATAAGAATACTTGAAACCAAATAAATTAAGAATATTAACTATAAATTAGGTGTCTTAGGAATACTTAATATAATATAACCATCTAAGTAACAACTAGTGGGTAGAGTGTTCGCCAATGGTCCAGGAGACCTGGGTTTAATCCCAGGTCGCATCATACCAAAGACTTTAAAAATGGTACTTGATACCTCCTTGCTTAACACTCAGAATTATGGTGTACATATCAAGGCTAAAGTGGAGCAATCCAGGGAACAGAATAGCGCCCTCCCCTACACTTCAGTGTAGTAGCTATTGAAAAGGGAGCTTTCTGGTTGCCCTCGACTACAGTCGCCAACTTTACTTACTTATGAACACAATTCCCAAACAACCTATCGGCATAAAATAACCCTAGATGGGTTGACACAACATGCCATCAAAACCAATCAATAAGTCAATCAATCAATTCATCATATAGATCAAGCATTTGTGAAAATTTCAGTGTCAGTCTGTGAATATATATATATATATATATATATATATATATATACACAAACACTCAGCATACATAAAATAGAAATTTGTTAGAAAGCTTCAAAATCCTCATCATTGAACCTTTATCCAATAAAGTCAAGTGGTACTCAAAAATACTGTTGAGGCACCCCTTGGTGAATAGTAATGATGTCTCAGCCTCTAAACTCTGCCTGACCCCAGGGTCCTCATCTAATGAAGACTTTCTTGGGGGAACTAATCCAGAATGATTTTACCAGAGTGTATCATTCTATATATATAAAAATAAAAGTATAGCAGATATAAGCAGGTAAGTCTACAGTTCAGTAATAGAAAAAAGCATTTATTCTACTTTAACATATTTATTTTTAATTATATCTCTTTCCTTGTCAATGCACTTAACCAAATACTTCTCTGTTAATCGCTGATATTGAAGATTATTCAGTGAAAATTTTAGGGAAAAATTCAGCTTATGATTTGATTAATTCAGAAACATGCATAATGTAATATTTGTCATCATAGGAAACAAAATAGGCAATCTTAGTTCAAACCCTTGCTAAAGCTGTTTGTATTTTCTTTCACTCTTGACATGAATCCATTTATTATTCACCCAACTATTGGTAAATAGTTGGACTGAGTAGTTTTGTTTAGGCAGCCAGTCTAAGAGAAGGATAACTCAAATTCAAACCAGATTTACTCTTCTTAAAATTGACCTTGCATCATATTCTGCCTGTGGTAGAGGGGTTGGGGTCGATACTTATAATTTGTTTTGCTTTTAGGTTGCTGTTTCTTTTCTCCCACATTTATTTTTTATAACTTTTAACACTTATTCCAATGATATACATTGGAAATAAATGGAGGGAAGTACTCTTGGTAGTCAAGAATTGAACCAAATATTACTGACAGAATAGGACTATTATATGTACAAAATTGAATTTTTAAATATTTTAATTATATTATGTTTAATTCAAGTTCTATTGTCATAGCAGTATACACACAGATGTATATATATATATATATATATATATATATATATATATATATATATATATATATATATAAGTATATCATAAACCAGAGCTTTCCAAACTGTATGTCACCAAAAATCTCTTGGTGAACCCATTTCTTTTATTACTATAAATTTCAATGTACAATTTCACTTGATGAATAAGTCAACATCAATATACTTGTTGTAATGTTCCAACAACTTCTGGAAGGCCCCATAGAAGTCCTCTTGTGTGAGCGTGTCAATGACCTTCGTCACAGCCTCTTTTATCTCCTCAATTGTCTCATAATGACAGCCTCTGAGCTTAGAGAATAAGCAAAATTCACAGGGAGCAAGGTTTGGACTATAGGAATGGTGAAGAACTGTGTTGATGCCCATCTTGGTCAAATAGTCTGTGACAAGGATGGAGTTGTGGACTGTTGCATTGTCCAGGTGGAAATGCCACTGACCCGATTTGAAGAGTGCTGGCCTCTTCCCTAGGAATCTCTTCCTGAACTCCCTAAAAACCTCAACATAGTAACCCTAACCCTAACTGTTTGGCTAATCAACTCTGATGTTCTGACTTTCTTACTCCCCCTACACCTCTCATCATCCCTTACAGACTCCCTGCTTTCCTTGAATCTCTTATGCCACTCAAAAACTGATGCTCAATTCATGCAAGATGCTCCAAAAGCAGTCTGAAGTATTCTATACGTTTCTGTGGCATTTTTTCCAAGTTTAAAGCAGAATTTTATTGCATATCATTCTTCTAAAGCGTCCTCACATTCAGATTGCATTTTTGAAATTCACCAGCTGTGACAATCAAACTTTAGTAGAGTGTATTCCAATTGCTGCTGTAGCTGTTCATTTGAATGTGAAATCATAAAAATTAGTCAGTCATCTCATAAGATGTATAACAATAACATACTGAAGGCTGAAGAGTCTACAACAATTTTAAATGCCTGTACAAAAAGGTCTGGAAACTTATTAAAGGCACCACGTATATATATATATATATATATATATATATATATATATATATATATATATATATATGCCTTTAAGAAAAACAAAAACCAGTCACATTAGGATTATAAATTTATTTCCATCCTGTTATGGGTATTATTATCATAGCTCCCACCCTTTCCTCCTGTGTCCATTCTGGCTGTATTAATTATATCCATTGGATCTGAAGAAGTCCTGTTAATTTTGGTGTTATTGATTCATATCAATACCCATAACAGGATGGAAATAAATTTATAATCCTAATGTGACCGGTTTTTGTTTTTCTCAAAGGAATTATTGCTCTGTGATGTCAGTTACATTGAGCTCTTTTCCAGGAAAATTTAAATGTTCTTAGTTGAATAATTTTATTGTCCTGACAGAATTATTCCCGACTATATATATATATAATAGTTATTAGCATATATTTATATATGATACTTATTTGCATATATATATATATATATATATATATATATAAAGCATTGAAAATGGCAAATTGATCTTTAATCCATGATGGTGGTTTCTAATTACTCAATGGAATTTCTATGGTTTCAGCTTGAAATTTAAGTATTAAGACTGATGCTGTATTTACCAAGACTGATATAAACATTGAATGATGAGTTGATTTTCTTCAAAATAGTCCCCTTGGCATTCAATATTCTTATTTCAGCAAGTTTTCCATGAGTTGATGCATTTCTGAAACTCTTTTTTATATGGTGTAAAATGGCAATGTTATATATCCGCATACATTTAAAATTTTTTGAATTTAAAGATTCACTTTTTTTTTATCACACCTTGTTTATACAATTTCTTCTGAGATAGTTATCAGCATTAAAAATAATTCTAATTTAATAAAAAAGAAAAGATTATAAAAGATAATATAACAATTCCTAAAAAGAAAAGTCTGTGAAGAAACAAAGAAGTAGTTCTCATGTAGTTATATATCCAAGAAGTAGACACACCTCTGCAACAAAAATACGTCTGGCATTATCATTCATTTCCTTCATTTTGATACCTAGGAAGTCTCATGTCTATGCAAGTGTTTCTTGATGAGATTATATAAAATATGTTATATTGCAGAGGTTTCAATACAAAAAGCTTTAATGATATAACAAAATAAATTACATTACTGTTTTATAGTTTATACAATTAGGCTAAAAATTGAGACATTTGTTTGGAAGGCCTAAACATATTTAAACAGCAAAGACAAGTGTTATCTTCAGGCTTTATTATCTTATTAATCTAATTTATCTCTCAAAATGTTTGCTTATTTGGATATTCATATATCATTTATTCATATTTATTCATTCTTCATATTATTTCTATTACATTTTTTATTAATTTTTATAACTTTCTTTTAAATAACATTTTTATTTGTTTGAATTTTGCTAGGGAATATTTTCAGTATTAATTTTGAACTAGACTTTTCTTCATCTTATTGTTGCTTTTTATCACAACTTTCTTGATAAAAAAACACCCCCTCTAACTGTTAGGGTTAAATAGAAATAATTTCTGATGAGATTTGGGCTTATATCCCAAATCCAAAGAGCTCATCTCTCATGGATAATGTAGCAACTAATTAGGCCACAAGAGCCTATGGCTAGATGTTGCAAAAATTCAGTTATATTGCTACTTCCCTACTTAATTCTTTATGTTCATTGCTTGCTTTTATTATTTACTCTCTCTCTCTCTCTCTCTCTCTCTCTCTCTCTCTCTCTCTCTCTCTCTCTCATTTGACTCTCTACAGATTCCTTTAAATGTAAACTGTGTATTACCTGGATTGTTCCCCTTTGGATGGACTGTGAAATGGTTTTCCATTGGATTTCAAGCCAGAAATTATTTGAATCCTGAGATAACTTATTTTCATTATTAATTTTTGGCTTGTTTTTCTTTCATTTGATTGTTACTTTACATTGCAACTTTCTGGGACAAATACATTCTGATAAAATAAATAATATGAAATAAGACTAAAAAAAATTGTTTCTGATGAGACTTGAAAAAAGCAACGAGGATTTGAAGAAATAGCTAAACTACCCCCCCACACACACACCAGTTTTTCTGGAACCTTGACCAACTGATAAGATAACTATAGAGTTGCTATAGACTATGGTTAACAAGATGTGTCAGATCAGGTCTGCTATCTTAGAATGCTCCTTCTTTGTGTAAGAAACTTTTTGTCAATATTCTGAAATAGAGTGTTGGTATGTGAGCTGATGACTCTCAATTTTTTAATGGTGATTGGTGCAACTACAAACCTGTCTGACAAAAATGTATATTTAACCAATTTGCATTGCTCTGTACCTTAAGTGGCTGATCCAGGATCCAGTGTCGACATTAAGATTGTCACAGATAATATGGCAGTAATCTCACCTAGATTTGGTGGAAAAAAAATCAAAATGAGAATGCAATGCTACTCCGTTCTTTGTAACACTTTTAGCTTGCTTATCAAATCAGCATCATTTTTAGCTGTGAGACCCAAGAAAGGTCTATACAATATGAAGGAATCATGCCACCAACTCAAGTTGATTAAGTTTACTTCTGAACTTGCTGTCAGACATCAATTTTCTGATCTCAAGCCCTATGAAAATTCTGTTTTGTATTACTTTTATATACGTCAAATCTTTTTTTTATGTTAGAATTTTCAACAATTGTACATCATTGCTTTTACAAAGTTCTTAATGAGGGCATAATAGATGCAAAAAAGTGGAAATAGGACCATTTACAGGTCTACCAGTGATATAGGATGAACATTTTAGAAAATCTTGATGTGCTTGAACAATTCTATGAATAGATTTAGAATCAGCTTATTTAATTGAGTTTAAAATACATGTAGCTAAAACTTTGTTGACCAGTGTTATGGGTTTTGTTATAGGTCTTAAAATATGAAAGCAAATCTGAAAAACATTTAAATGATATCAGTATTTCATTCACAAATAATGAAATGTGATGACTTTTTATCAGTAACCTGTAAGCATATTTTATCTTTGAACGTTTGTATTCTAAAAACCTGTAAAGAAATTACTTCATCAAGGGAAGAAATCATCAAGAATCTTACTAGAATTAAATAACAGTGTAATACCACTCACAAATGATTCTAGCATTCAACAAAAGAATTGGAAGTTTTAAATAATCAAAAAAATTTACCAGATATTAGAAATATTCTTCATAATTTATAAGACAACATTAGAAATTATTTTAGGTAAAAATTGTAAAATTAAGAAAGGAAAAGCAAAATTTAGTAAATTATTTCCCAAATAGTGGTTGTTTCCAACAAACATAAATAAATAAAAGTGTTTTGTAAAAAATCATTGTGCTATATTTTTCAGCCATTTTAAATTTTGTCAAAAGCATTTTATTTTTTTTAATGTTGAAGCCAATCATTTTAAAAACAACATAAAATATTCAAAATTATTTTTTGTGGGCAAGTAAAAAGTTGTTATCTGCCAGGTTTGATGAAAATGAAATATAATTTGTTAAAATTGTGAAAAAATACATTGGAAAAAATGGTAAAAAAATAAAATAACATAAATGAATTCTGAATGGATTAAAATGTATTTATTGAACACTGAAAAATACATCAGATTTTTTTATAAAGGGATATCTTTGTCTTACTTTTTTTCACCATACTAAAACATTTTTTCACCAAATATCTGCTGAATCTTTATTCAATTCAAATATATAAGCAAGTTGGGATTGCGGGGGGGGCTTGCATAAGCAAAAATTCTTTTGCAAATGTTTCAGATTTCTTCAACTACTAAAAGTATTCTTCTAATACTCAGAGATCTTGTCTTTTAATCAGTTTTTAAAAATTAATGTTTTTTTCTGCCATTTTATCAAGGAACAAAACATTTTTCCAAATCTCCATGAATCATGCTTAAATCCAGAGTTATCATCTGATGAATGCTTTTTTCAGTGGCATAGATGTTGTTTCTCTTTTTTTTTCTTTTTCTTTTTTACAGCAGCATGCATTTGAAACATATCATAAATGTATGTGTGCATGTGTTTCATTTGAATATTTTTGGTTAATACTTCATTCTTTATCCTTGGTAAGGCAACCAATCTAAGAGAAGAAAAACTCTGATTTAAAACTCCCTGTACTCCACTTGAAAACGGGTCTTGTGTCAAATCTTGCCAGCAACAGAGGATCTGGACTTGAAGATTTTTTTTCAAATAACAGAAATATTTTTTAAAGATATAATAATTTTGTCTCTAAATATTCTGATATTTTCTTTTTTTTTCAGTATTGATTGACTTTTTCATGAATTTCAAAATGTTCTTTTTATCCATGTATTTTTTTTCAAGCATCAAAGATATGAGAAATTCTTTTGTTTGGTATCCATTTTTCAAATATCAATCATGTTTTTTGTGTTTTTTAATATGTACATTGCTTTTCCAAATTTTTAATGTCTCAAGTTTTTCCCCAGCTATTTTTTAAACATTCATAGCATTTTTAAAATATCCAATAATCTATTCTTTTTATTTTCTCAAATATCAATGGTTTTGTTTGTTTAAGATCCATGATTTTATATATATATATACATATATATATATATATAATACATGCATACATATATATATATATATATATATATATATATATATACACATATATATATGTATGTACATATATATATATATATATTTATATATATGTATATATATATAATGCATATATATATAATACATATATATAATATATATATATATATATATATAGTATATATATAATACATATATATATATACATATAATTCATGTATGTATATATATATATATATATATATATATATACATATATATATACATATAATTCATATATATATATATATATACATATATATATGTGTGTGTGTGTGTGTGTGTGTGTGTGTGTGTGTGTGTGTGTGTGTGTGTGTGTGTGTGTGTGTGTGTTTTATCTACTAATTTTTTCAAATCCAAATTTTCATATATAAGTTTTGAAAAAATATTCATTTCTTTTGTTAAGTTTTTATATACAACATTCTCATAAAAAAATCCAGACTACTAGAATTTGAATGTCTTTTTATTTTGGGGATAAAATACCAAAATATTTTTTAAAATACAAATTTTTTAGCTTTCATTTTTAAGATATATTTTTATTTATTCTTTAAACATTGCTTTTTATATATTTTTAATCAATAACCCAATATTTTCATTGTCTGCTTTTCTCTCACCAGTGAGATATTTTCTTAAAATCTGTAGTTCTTCATTATAATAAAAACTATTTTTTTTAATTTGTTCTTTATAATAAATTGTGAAGGATTTTTTTAAGTCTAAAATTTGTTTAATCAAATGCTTTTTTATTGGCATCCAATGATTTTTTTTGAAAGGGGTTTTGCAGCCACTGAAGTTGCACATAAAATTTTGAAAGTGGAAAGTTAATTTTTTTCAATCATAGTCATCTTATTATGATACCTCACACTTTTGTCACAGTTAAAAAATAGGATGGTATGCAACCACACAAGACACTGGCTGACTGCTTACTGACCAATTGAAAGGCAACATATCCAGTACCTCCAAGGCACATAAATATGCCAAAATGTTCTTCTTTTTTTTAAAGGAATCAAAATAGCTGCAGTTTCTAACAAGATGTGCCTCTTTTGTAACATGGTGAGCCAGCACACGGGATGAACAAAAAATGAAACCATGCATAATAGCCTTTCTGTCTTGGCTTGATAAACCACAAACACGCTTGGACATCACATAATGCCCTACCCACTTCAATAAGTGCTGTATTAAAACCCCTCCTAATAGTCATATACAATTATTTCTCTCTCACACTGACATATGCAACCTGTATTGTGACCCGCACCATGGTCATATCAATGTCATATACATGCTGCATTTGATCCCTGTCATGGTTATATTACTGTTAGAAACCCAACAAAGAATGCATAGCCACTTCACAAGTTAAATAACCAATAAGAACCACTACAAACCATGCTCCATATGCTTTTCCACTTCCAGAGAAAATAAGAATATAAGTTTATGCTCTGAATGCCAAATTCCCTTTCCTACAACTACAGTTTTCCCAACTACCTTAAATGACTGATGAATGAGAAAACTTCTCACTGAACAGACATTTAAACAACAAAATTGCTTGTATATTCCTCATAAATACACCCTTACTTGTTAACCTATTTCTTTCTACTATTCCAGTGAGGGATACATACAATGTTGTCCTCATCAGAACAACCTTTCCATTACTTCTCTCTTTCTCTCTAAGTTTATGTATTTTCAGGAGGGTGACTTATCTCCAGAAATAAATTTTATTAGCTATTAATTACGATGCTTTCAAACACAAAGTAAAGGAGAAACCAATGACTACACCTCGAAAATCTTTCAAAAGAGGTAGGATCATTGAAAGATACCATATATAGAATATGATGTAAACTTCAAAAACATACAGAAGCTCTTGAGATTTCTTCCATGACATTTCAGTTAATTAAAAAAGAAAAATACTTCTGCTACACTTGTGTTAATATTAAATAAAATAATATAAATCTACATTTTTCCAATCATGCAAAGGTTTTTGGATTCCTATGTTCCAAATTTCTGATCAAGGGTGATATTCTTTTATTTTTTTTTTTTTTTCCTGTTTTATTATTTTTACCACCAGCCTTGTTCAAGGAAGGATACTTTTCTCAGTGGCTCCTTGAATCCAGAGATATCAAAGCACACAAACACCTCAACTCGAGGACATGTTGATTCGTCAGGCAATTGTACCTGAATTACCCTAACTCTTTGCACAAAGGAATTGAATGTTAAATGCCACAAGGAATTTCTTCCAAGATATAGGAAATAAAACCAGAATGCAAAAAGAAACAGCATGTTTACTTCTGTATTTTATGAATTATTTTCATTTTACCAATACGTAGAACATACCCATACAACATATACACTCCAAACCCTTTCAGTCCTAATCACCATTATTGGCAACCCTACATTTTTTTGGCTATATCTTCAAAAATAAACAGAAGATAACAAAATTTAAAATTGTTTTATCATTTGCTGTTCTGAAATTTCATGGATACCAATTGTGACCCGGAATGTATATATCTAATTCAATTTTTTGAATTTTTATTTACAAATATTACACTTTTTTTTCATTCCAGATATTCATATCTATTTTTTCAACTAAAAACAAACACAGTTTGAACATTATTTTTATCTTTCAAATGTGTATTTTCTAGTTGCTTCTGAGATTAAGAATTTTCATTTTCCATGTTTTTTAGAACATTGTTTTTTTTTTCTTTATTGTTTTAATACAACATTTCAGCCATTAAATTCTTTGACCTTCTTCAAGTATAGACTGTATCTGGTCTTTAGAACTTTCTTAATACACTTTCCATTCTTTTTTTTTTTAATCCCTTTTAGTAGAAAATACTAATCCAACAGAATCCTGGGACTAAGGGTTAAAGTCTTGTATTAGCAATATCAATAAAAGGATTAAGGAACATGTAATCTGTTCTCTGATTGACCTTTATCCTTAAAAATATTAAAGAATAAAAAAAACATTAAAGAGTTATAGCCCTATGAATTCAAAGTTTTATAACAGATGATCTTTAAATGACTTTTAATTAACTTCTGATACAGGAGCCCATAAGTGCTAAAATTAAGTTTTCAAAGTGTTACTTTCTTCTTAATGTTAAAATTTATGCACAATTTGTTTATGCATCTATTTTTGTTATATATTCATATGTTCAGCTTCTTTCCCTTTACAGGTTTTTCATGTCAATTATTTCGATCTTATTCCAGAAGAGGCTTTGAATATAAAAAAAAAGGAGCAGGTAATATTTGATCTTTATTGCTCTATTAAAATTATTAAAAGGTTTAGTTTTTGAAATATTCATTTTTATCATAAATAAAGAATTGAAGATTGTGAAAAAAAAACACTTCAGTTTTCTGGGAAAAATAGACAATAAAAACATGTTCATATATTAACAAAAAATGAAAATGGTATGTTATTAGAAAAAAATAATAACCTTGATATTTGCTACCACAATAGGATGTTTTATATGCATTTCTTTGGTATTATTTTTCCTATTTAAGATCAATGAAGAGTTTGCACAATGTATTTTTCTTAAGATCTTTTAAATGATCTTAGATTGATTAAAGGCCTGTAGTTTTATTGCTCTTATCCTAAGATGTTTATAATTTTTGATTGATCCAGAAGAAAAAGTGTGTTTAGAAATAATTGTATATAACCTAATTTGAGCTATAAATTGTTAGGATCATTGCTTATAAGTTTGGCTTCATGTTATCGACAGCAAACATTTTATCTTTACTTACACACAAATTATTACTGGACTCAAACTTATTTGTATAAACTTCCTCAATGAAGCTTGATAATTTTTATCATTCAGTGTATTCGGACTATTGTCAACATCTTTATTGTTATATTTACAACATTCCAGCTGATGTATCCTTTGGGCTTTTCCAAGTGTTTCTTGATGAGCTCAGAAGACTACACAGAACTTCAAAACAAACTCTTTCTTTAATCCATTGGTGTAGCTTGTTCTAATTCCATTAACCATAACTGGGTTCAAGTGTTAAACTAAAGTAAGTATTTGTTATTATTTCTAACTGTTGTTAGCAGGACACATGGCCGAATGGATATAGTTGCTTGGTTAATGAGTTTTTAAGTGAAATGATCTGGAGGTTGCAGGTTCAATCCTGACTACAGGTAAATAACAAGGAATACTTACAATGCTTTAACATTTGTATTTTGTTAAGGTTAATGGAATTAGAACAATCAACCTCTTAGATTAAGTAAAAGGTTTGGTTTGAAGTTTCATGTAGGATCTTGAGCTTGACAAGAAACACCTGAAAAAGGCCTTAGGATACATCTGCCAAAACTTTGTGAATGTAGCTAAAAAATGAAAACAAATGTCTGAATATTCTAAATGATAAAAGACTTATTTGCTGTTTTCTTGAATAAGGCTGTCTTGATTTCATATTCAGTGTGAATCACTAAAAATTAAAGAAAAACAGGCTATTATGTTCTTTTTCCATGATGAACTGTAATGATGGTGTTATTGGAATACTTGGTGCTTGGGAAGATTTTTAGTTGGGCCCCTACTCATGAAGGTTAACTATTCGCATCAGTATATCTGTGATATACTAACACTGCACACACTATAGAAAGAAATACCAGATAAACTCATTTTTACATACTCGGAACATTTAACATTTTATATACACAATATACCTATATAGTGAAATTAAAAGGAAAGAATATACAAACACATCTCAACAGCTAGAATTATATACATACTGTTCCAAGAACAAGCAGTATGTTGAAGGGGTACCAATTAGAAAAAGGTTTACTTAATAAAGGAAAGTAAAATACCCTCATGCATTTACCATTCCTTTGCAGGGTCCCAGAAACATTTGAAACATTGAACTATTTTGATATCCCAGTCCTGATGATGGTTACTGAAACCGAAATGTTAACGTCGACTTTTCATCATAATATATATATATATATATATATATATATATATATATATATATGGATAGTAATCCGACAATTTGTGAAGAAAAATTGACAAGTAATCCAAATAACATCACTAATAAAACCCCTCACAGTCCTGATGATGGTTCAGCAGAACCGAAACGCTATAGTGTCGACTGACTTTTTTTCTCTATAAATCCCTACTTTCTATTTGGATTACTTGTTGTCAATATATATATATATATATATATATATATATAGTAGCCAACTGTTGTGTTTGGGGGGGGTAGGTTAACAGATGGAGAATGGAGTTGGAAAATTGAATTCAAAGTCTGACTGAAACATTTTGCATTCATTTCATACTTGAGTCTTAAAAAAAGGATTAGACTCATTTCTTATCTGCTGGCAAAAAGATAAGATCGCAGGACCCTTTTGTTCTGTTTGACTGTAAATCTTGAATGTTGGGCTAAATTG
Source organism: Sepioteuthis lessoniana (assembly GCA_963585895.1). Lineage (NCBI taxonomy): Eukaryota > Metazoa > Mollusca > Cephalopoda > Myopsida > Loliginidae > Sepioteuthis > Sepioteuthis lessoniana. The sequence continues at coordinate 131,831,457 of OY757907.1, forward strand.
TTCTGAAAAAATTGTTTTTTAAGATTTGTCAGCATTCTTTTTCTGTTATTTGAGGTGGATTATTTTAATATCTATTCAATTTTGAGTGTCCTTGGTATAACACTAAACTGTATCCCATGGTGAGGCTGCAATTCTGGTGCTCTTGGGAATGTGAAGTACCCCTTTGTTGCCATTACTTTCAGATTCATTCTTACCTGGAGCGGTCGTACCTGTCAGTGTCCCATCTATGGGTCAAATAGATCTGTTTGGAAATTATTAATATTGGATAGGAATACTTGAAACCATATAACAGTATGCAAACAAATTATTATTAAATAAGCAAAGTTACTTAAAACCATTTAATTGTGTATAAATTATTAGTTTTTGAAACACTTGAAACTATTCAACAAATTACTTGTGTTATAAAGAACAACTATGTATAAAGAAATAGCAATTGGCAAATAAGAAATGCAATTTTAAAAAATGCAACTTTGAAATATAATTATGACTGCAATCATTTCCAAAGGAATTGAATTTTGGCATTGAATAATCTATAAGGATTTAATGAATCATTCAAGAAATGAACCAAATGAAACCATTTCATTTCGATTGTTTACTTTATTTAAATACACTTGATATAAATATTCTAACTACAAAATTATTGCAGTATTTTCTTTATCAGACGACAATTTCAGGAAAATTTTCAGAATAGATCCTTTCTTAATTATATTTGTGAGCTTTCAGTTTTCTTCATCCTTGTGTCATTTTTTTCACCTAATTTTTTCTATGGATATACGTAATCCATTGAAAAAATAAGGTGAAAAAAATGACATGAAGTTGAGTTATTACTTCAAGTGTCACTCAAAGTGATGATTCTATCTCACATTTATTCAAACATATTCCGACCCATTATGTTATTCTCTTGCTGATCATGAAGATAAAAACACAATTCAGAGCCGCTGGAAAAGTGATACTTTATAAAGGCACCACAACTTCTGACAAAAGACCCTAACATTCAGTCCTAGGATTCTGTTCGATTAGTGTGTCTATAATCTTCTCCAATAATCATATAAATCAAACATTACAGAGAAAAAAATTTCAGATCAAACTTTAGATCAAGTTACAGACTTACTGATCGACTCTTGTTAAATTGGAAACTAAAGTTTTTAATATATTGAAGTAAGATTTACGAATTGAAAAAATCATTTCAATTCTTTTTCTTTTATGGAAAGCAATATTACACAAACAGACCTTTGACTCAAACATCATGAAAGCACATTTTACTTCTTATTATTATATCATACCAGTTAATATCTTTAATATTTCTTTCTTATATTCCTTTGTTCTTGTACAATTCCTATAAAGTTAACTGCTACTTTTTGTATAAATGGGAAAAACTAAGAAGATCTGACAAAGATTAATGATGTTTCAACCTTCTTAATGCTTGTAATTTTGCTAGTAATGTTCCTAAGTGTCTGAAAGACCAGTTTTCAGTTTAGTCAATTTTTCTATCTTCCATTTGTCACATTTTTATTTTTGCATTTTATAAATTAAAACTGATATTAAACATAAAAAGTAGAAAGGAAAAAAAAAATAATAATAATAATTTTTTTTAGATTAAAAAAAATCTTCAATGATCTGGATTTCCTGATTGGCAATTTTGATCTTAATTTCATTTCGTCTTTTCATTTGATTTTAAACAAATATTTTATACAGTGTCTGCAGTATTCTTGACATGTGCAAAAGTTTTCAATGCCATCTTTTGTACAATGTTAGAGAAATCTTAGAATTGTCTTTGAAGCTTACTCAGATCTTCATTGCTGGTGCATTTTTTCACTTGAGAATTTTCTCACAATTACAAGAGATACAAAATTTAATGTTTATTGTTTATTTTGAAAATGTTATTCCCCATTGTAATTTTTAGCAAAATGTGCAGATAATTTTCATATATTAGATTAATTCAAAAGTTTCAATTTTTGTACAATTTTAGGGAAATCTTAAAATTGTCTTAAAAGTTTATGCAGCTGTTTATTGCTTGTACATGAATACTCTTTGAGAAGTCTTTGTGGAAAATGAATCATTTTATTTTATTTTTTGTGGAAATTATGGCTGAACATAGAATATACTTTTGACAATGTTTGTTCTACATATTTAATATGAAAAAAGGTATAAAAGAATCAATGAAAAGATCACAAAAACTAATCACAAAAGGTTGCAAAGGAAACTTTTAATATAAGGACCAAGACTAATTTGACAGTTATCAGAAGTAGAAAACTAATAGAGTAAAGAATCCTTTAAAAGAAAAGGAAAGACAACCTGTATGATTAGGTTGGGTTGGGTTTTATGGCATATCAACCATTGTATCCCAGCTATGGGGTAAATAGTACCACAACTGTTCTTCTAGGAGAATGGCTTTGGCATTAAATAACCTACAAAGAAACCAAACCAAACCAAACCAATCTTTATACATATATATTAAATATATATGTTTTGGTTTGGTTGGGTTTTAAGGCATATCCATCATTGTAAGTTATTTAAAGCCAAATCCTCTTTATACATATATATTATATACATATGATTTGGTTTGGTTGGGCTTCATGCCATATCAACCATTGTAGGTTATTTAATGCCAAATCCTCTTTATACATATATATTGAAAATATATGATTTGGTTTGGTTGGGTTTTATGCCATATCAACCATTGTAGGCTCTTTATACATATATACTGAAAAAAAAAAAAAATATATATATGTATATATATATATACATATATATATATATATATATATATATATATATATATATATATATATATATATATATATGATTTGTAAACGCATTTTGTAGATAACATTCTTAAATGAGCCTGAGCTCTTTTTTTGCACCCAGTTAAATGGTTTCAAGTATTGCTATATAACAGTCACAATTTAACGTCTGTCATTTGTTTGTGCACAGTTTGTTCTATTTGACCCATATATAAGATTCTATCAGGTGCTACCAATCTGGGTCAGAGTGGACCTGGAAGCAATGGCAATGAAGGGGTATGCTGCATTATCCAAATCTCCAAGGCTAGGGCCTTTCCATAAGATAGTTTAATGTCATATCAGGACATTCATTAGGGGGTGGGGTCTTACATTTGCTGTATTTTATCCAGACTTGTTACTTTTGGACTGTCACTTTTTTCATTGCATTCAGCACTCTTTGACTGGTCAGTGGTTCCAACTAATTCAAGATATTGAAAAATCCATTAAAGGAATTGATTCAAGAAAAGAATTGACCCTTTGTACCAAAACAGTTTGTGAAAGTTGATCAGAGGATATAGAAAGCAAGAGAAAATACTTTAATGACTGAGTGATAATACTGTTAATTTTAAAAATGAAAAGATTTATTCAAAAACTGTTTTGTAAACTTTTGGGTCAGCCTAATGCTTAGATTACAAAGTCTTGTATAACATTGCCGTTATTCCCTAAAAAAATGAATACAGAGACTCAAGTTTGAACCCTGGACATGGCTGTTTTCACAGCACTTCAGGCTAGTGTTCATGGGAAAGGTATGAATAAATCTTTTCTCCCTCCAGCAATGGGTAAAATAATAGTCTCACTGAGTTCTCTAGCTTTGTAGGTGAGCAAACAAGTCTAGAAGAAAGAAGAACTCTGGATTCAAACCCCCTACCAAACCCCCTACTGTTAACATTGCAGAGTAACTTACTGTATTGAGTCAGTAAGGGATTAGAGAGGAGGTTCCCATGGTGTAAAGGTTATCGTCGTAAGAAATGGACACGGCGACACGAGTTCAAATCCTGGATGAGGCTGATTGCATTTCACATAACACTAATACCCTTGGGAAAGGTATGAATCCAATTATTCTCCCTCCAGCAATGGGTAAATAGTAGGACAGACTAGATTCTTCAGCCTTGGTGAGACAACTAGTCTAGGAGAAGGAAAACTCTGAATTCAAACCTGTTAAACTCTGCTTAAAAATTGACCTTGTGTCATATCCTGCCCCAACGGAAGGGTTGGTAAATAGGGTAAGGGATTGGAGATTATTTATGTCAGGTCAAAGATCATTCCTTGCTATTGGTACTATGTAACTCATCACATGTTACCTGGAGTGGAGATGAGCGCCACCAAGAAACCCTGCTATTACCCAGAGAGATACCATGAAAAGGGAATTGCTTGGTATGGGGACTCAAAGACCTGAAAAGGGTTAGAGATCTATAAGAAAATATTTAGTCTATTCAATAACTTCTTGAAAGAAGTAATAATCCTTTGTAAACAATTATAATTTCACATAACTTCTTTATATAAATAATTTACAGTTGTATGGCATCAAGTATTCCTCTTAGATATGAATAATTTTTAAACAAATCTTTTTGACTTCTAGATGAAATCCTAACAAGTATTACCACTCCAATTCAGAGAGGATCTGGGAGTAATGGCAATGAAGAAGTTCTCTGCACTCCTGAGATCTCCAGAACTGGAGCCATATGATTAGATGCCGTTTAGAAACATAGCCAGGACACCCTTTATTAGGTGGGGAGGAGTCTTATCCTTCTGCCAGCAATACAAACAGTGTATTTTTTAAACCCTTCCAAAAGAGTGGTATTGATTTATGTTTTTGTAAATACAACTTTCAGTCTCAATACTTTTTGAACATATCTCATATCAAGGCAAAAATAAAAATTATGTATAAGATTTCCTTTAACATGAGAAATTATATATAAACCAACAGATCAAAAAGCTGCACTTTGGTTTACATTATTACATTAGCAACACAAATTATAGCCTTTCTCATAGAGAGAATTGTTAAATATTTCTCATCAGTTTTTAGGTATGTAAAACTTGAGATTTCAAACACTGATTTTCAAAGCAAACAGGTCAACCTTCATTGAAAGATTAGTGAAACACACTCTTCTTAGCTTTATTTCTTGCCTACAATGAACACATATTAATATGTATGCCTTGAGCAACAAAAACAAGAGACCTGAAAAAGGAGAACTTTGATTGGTTATAAATACGATTATCAAGGATCACGTGACTTATCAGTTATGTTGTAAAAAATGGTAGACCTAAAATAAGCTAAACATTTCTTTTTTCAGCTAAAAATTGATAAAAAGAATGATAAAAGATGTTTAGCAAAACACACATGCCAAAACAGCTCCAACTTAACCAAACTTGAGAAAAATAAAATAGAGTCAATGTTTTGAGTTAAAAAAATTTGCCAAATTTATATTTGGCTCCTAGCATAGAACAATTGTAAGCATTTGAGTCTTGCAGACTGTTCATTAGTATAGTGAATTTGAATCTCACTGGGTACCCCACTAAGCAAGAATTAGTAAACACAAAGTATTACCAAAAAGTTTGAGGAATTGGAATAGATTGATCAGTTATTTGGCAAATTACCTAACATTTCCCCGGTCTCACCAGATATTACACTCATCTCTTGAAATCACTCCACCAGGAAATAAAGAACCTAAATTCAGAGCCACTCAAAGATCAATGGAAAAGACAATGCTAAGAATAATTCTTGCTGATAAAAAGAAATCAATATATATATATATTGATGTCTCTGAGAAAATACACAAGTAATAAAGTAATGAAACAAGTTCTATATATTCCAAATATCCGATCAGCAGGGCTTAGAATACACTGATTGTATCTCCTGTAGAGAAGTAAGATCCCCTCCTCCAAAATTATGGGGCATCTTAAGTATAACACTAAATTGCTTTGATGGTGAAGCTCCAGTTCTCAAGATCTTGGGAGTGTGAAGTTCCTCTTCATCACCATTACTCCCAGGTCCACTCAGACCCAGAGTAGTAAGACTTGTAAAGTCCCATCAATGAGTCAAATAGGTCAGTTTAAAAATCATTTACATTCGATAGGACCATGCACAAAAAAAAAAACGACACAAAAAATGTAAATGTGCAATATATGTCATTTCCAATCTCTAGGTTCGGAGTGGTAGCATCTGATTGGGTCTTATCTATGGGTCAAATTGAACTGTTTGGCATTTGAACTGTGCATTTTAACATTTAAACCGAATGCAAACAAATGACTTATGCTAAACTGAATTGCTTGCAATAGAACTGTTTAATCATTTATCTGTGTGTAAACAAATGGCCGATGTTTAATCAAATTGTGAATGATACATAGCAATATTTGGACCCATTTAACTTTGTTGACTTACGCTTAATAGAATTGTTTGAAATAGAACTATTTGATCATTTACCTGTGTGTAAACAAATGACTGACGTTTAATTGAATTGTTAGTATTGAATAACAATACTTGAAAACATTGAACTGTGTACAAACAAATGATTAATAGTAAATAGAATTATTCATGTTAGATAGAAATAAGTGAAACCATGCAAAAAAAATGAGCTCAGGCTTATTTAAAAACATTTTCTACAAAATATGTTTAGAAATCAAATATTTGATATATATGTATAAAAAGGATATGGCATTAAATAACCTACAATGGTTGATATGGCATAAAACCAAACCATCTCTTGGGCAATATAAGCCTAGACAAGTTGACATGCCATTAAGATCAATCAATCAAACAATCTATATATTTCAAGATTTATTTAATCATTTTTTGTATAGTTAATGTGGTAACTACAATTCTTTAATCCATTCAACATCCTTCTTTGGGTAGAAGAAAATTTTTTTAGAGACAAAATGATGAATCAGAAATAGTCATTAATATACCAAATGAATTCAATCTTATTTAAAGAATACAATTTATACCCACCCATCACAGATGATGAGCATTAAAGACTGCAGCACACTAAAAACCCTATTAGCCTGACTTATATCTGCTGCTTCTTTCAATTCTTTCATGCTCTTGCAGTGTTTCCATCCAATTTTATTGGTCTCATCTCACAAGAAGGAAATGTATGTCCTCTTTCCAGTTTTAGTCTGCTACACTAGATTGTTCAACCTCACTTTTGGAAATGACCTTTTTATGACACACAAGGTCAATTTTTTAAAGCAAAGTATTGCTGATTTGAGTTTTCTTTCTTTTAGATTGGTTGCCTAACCAAGGCTAAAAAACCCAGTCCACTCTACTATTTACCCATAGCTGAGGGGGAAGAACAGATGGATTCATGCCTTTCCCAAGGGTATTAGTGTAAAGCAAAATGGTCAACCAGGATTTGAAAAATCAATATGTATTAGGAATATCATTTTTTTTGGATGCTTTTAAAGTTCCAAAACTTTTTTTCAGGTTTTTGGGTCATCATGCTGAGAAATACTCTTTCATCTTTCAACAATGAGAGGGTAACGAGGCAGTACCTATCTCTTCTTTAAGTGTGACAAGTTGTACTGAGCTGAATAGTGCCAGTAGCAAAGGAGCAATATCCGACTTGATTTAAAACTTACAAGTAGCCACATGGTAATTATTATTAAGTGAGCATTATAATCTTGAAAAGTAACAAAATACATTTTAGAAATTATGATCGAATATACAATAGTTAATCAATTACTCAAGAGACAGGCACATTTATGAAGTAAATTTTAACTAGTCTTTAATTGGAATCATTTTGAGATGAGGTTTCTTAATCTGAGAATTGATTTTTATTTATTGCGGACTTTTTTCCTCATCTTGGTAGTTTTTGTGTTGTTTCTTCTTTCACTACATTTCAGCCAAATTTACGGTTACAAGACTCAGCATTCCTATCCGAGGTCATGGTAAAACACCTGGAGAAGGCCAGAGGTGAATTTGGCCGAAACGTAGTGAAAGAAGAAACAACACAAAAACTACCAAGATGAGGAAAGAAAGTCCGCAATAAATAATAAAAAAAAAATTTTAACTGTAATTTTCCCAGTATTATGTTTAATCTATGTGATAAATAGAGAAATATTAGATTTAGTTTATAGATTAGGAAGAGATTATGTTGAAAATTAAATGTTTATGACATAAAATAAATGCCTTTTTATCATTATATACTTGTAGATGTGTGTGGGGGGGTGTACATGAGCACCCACGCATGCATGCACACACACACACACATACACACACACACATACACTTGAATTTATCAATAAATCTATAGCCCAACACAGTTTTCATATCAAATTTTCCTTGTATAATGTTTGGTCACTGTCTTTTCCTTGTATAATGACTAATGAATGTTTTTCTATATATAATGTTTGGTAAATGTTCTTTTCTTTGTATAATGTTTGATAATTGATTTTTTTCTTTATAATGTTTATTCAATGTTTTTTCCTTGCATAATGTTTAGTCAATGTTTTTTCCTGGTCAAATGTATAGTCAGTGATTTTTCCTTGTATAAAGTTTGGTCCATTTCTTTCCTTGTATAATGTTTGTGTAAACTTTGATCTATGTGAGAAACGTTGAGTATTGTGCATTAACAATGGAGAATGTTATATTAAAAAATAAATATTTGCTGCATAAAATAAATGCTTTTTTATCACAAAGCTTATAGAATTACTGATACATCTATACAGATATAATATTCCTAGTAAAATAAAGTTCTCATAAAAAACTACCATCACTAGAAAAATTCTACAATTATTTTTCAAAATGGATTCAGCTTTTCTTTTTAACAAATTCGGTTCAAAAATTTTCCAGAAATTCTTTTGCAGTAAATGCATTAATGTGATAAAATTTCTTAGTGTAAGGGAGACAACTCTTCCATAACATATTTCTCTATCACCATTAAACAAAGATTTGATTTTATATTATTTCCATCCTCTGCTCCGAAGCCAGAATTTACTAAACGTATTTTGCATGTTAAACAGACGAAGCAGAAAGAAAGTGGTAAAATTACATTACTATTTACAATTTTCGTTGAATTGCAGAATGATTAACTTGTGTGATGACTTCAGAATTATGTTGATTGCTCCAGTGATTTTTCCCTCAGTTAAAGGGAGATAGTCTGCCTTAATGACAAATCTTTCTATTTCACACATAATTCAATTGCACTGCAGAAACCAATAAAATGTGTACACACGAAGAGAATCGTATTATAAATAACAGCAGGTCAAGAGAAAATGTGACATTTCCAAAATAATGAGATTCTTGAATTTGATTTTCTTCAAATCCTGATTTCGTGTCTATAAGCTGACAATATACACCTACAGTATATATATATATATATATATATATATATATATATATATATATATATATATATATATATATATATATATATATATATATATATATATATATATATATATATAATGTGAGAAATATTCAATTCGTAAATGTTCCCCAAGACTAAAAAATTTAAATAATTATAATAAAAAGACAAAAAATCAAACTAAATAATTGATGTTTAATCATAGCTATGACAGACAATTTTACAAAGATGTTTCCATACTTAGTTGTTCTCAACACAAAATGGAAAGAAAAATATGAAATGTTAACATTGAATGTGTGAAAACAAAGAAGCAAATAATACTTTAAATGTTTTACCTAACAATGACTGAAGAAAATTCCCAGGAAATTTATTGGATTGAAAAATAAAATGTGAACCAAAACAAAAGGTAAATAAATAAAACACAAAAAAGAAAATAATAGAATTTAGAGTTTAAAATGTATTAGAATGGTTCATCTTCCTTCTTGATCATTTTAAATATAAATGAGTCCATGTATACTTATACATATATCAGAGAAAAGAGAAACAATAGAAAATCAGATTGACATATGTCACTAGAGGAATGGCATTCTTCAAATTTTATCATACTCATAAAAAAACAGAAAAGAAAAGAAGAATTTTCAGTTGAAGACTTATTTACTAGTTTACATTTTGCCTCTTCTTTTCTGATACATCAACTCTTTTTTAAAACTATTTTAAAAATCTTTCTAAAAAAATTTTTTTTTCAAAAAACTTTTCTACTGACAAAACTCAAAGTTGAACTAATTGATAACAATCTAAAAATAAATAATAAAAAAGAAATATTCCTTTAAAATCATTTTTTCATATATATATATATATATATATATATATGTGTGTGTGTGTGTGTGTGTGTGTGTGTGTGTGTGTGTGTGTGTGTGTGTGTGTGTGTGTGTGTGTGTGTGTGTGTGTGTGTGTGTGATTCTAAAGTTTAAATGTACATATATAGCAATAATTTTTATGGATGTAAATACATATTTAAATGCCAAGAAAAATGCATTTTTTTTCACTTAATTTTTATGTATATTTAATTGGATTGTAAATAAATACATTTCCTCGAAAACCTTATACATAAAATTTAAATGGAAAAGCATTGCTCTTTGGAATAGATTTTTAAAAGTATTAACAATTTACTTGTAGTTTTAGATTGGTCATAATTGTACTGATTTTTAAATACACGCACACACACACACATATATACATATGCATATATATATATATATATATATATATATATATATATATATATATATATATATATATATATATCCTGAATGAGACTGATTGCATTTCATATAGTATTAATACTCTTGAGAAAGATATGATTTTAGTTATTCTCCCTCCAGCTATTGGTAAACAGTAGCGTAGATTGGGCTCTTTGAACTTGGAAAGGCAACCAGTGTAGGAGAAGGAAAACTGAATTCAAGCCTGTTAAATTTTGCTTAGGAATTGATTTTGTATTGGATCTTGTTCATGGCAGAGAGGTTGGTTAAATAGATATATACATATATATATATATATATATATATATATATATATATATATATATATATATATATATATATATATATACATATTGTCATCCTCAGAGCAACTGTTTCATTATATCACAACTCTTCAGTATGGCTAGACCTATGAGATACTTTAAGCTGGGATCGAAACCTGATGGCCTTCACGTCAGTCGGACATATCACTCCAGAGCCATCATCATTCTCACTGTAAGTGAAGGAATTTTTTAAGTATTTCTTTCTACATATACATTATTCGTTATCTGGAGTGCTCAATTCTCATGAAGAACTATTGCATTTCAATGCATTTGGCAACCAGCAAATTTCCCTACTAGAGTGCGCAAATATACATATATTTGATGACAGATGATAGCTGTCTTTCCCGACCAAATTACAATATAAACATGCTGATTAATAACTAATTCAACTAGTGAAAAATATACAAAATGAATAAAATCATAAGGTAGAAAGACATCTATATGTCATTGGATTATAATGACATATGCTTGTACGACACCCCTAGAATCCACATAGCTACAGCCTAGTGACAAGCATAGCAAGATTATTGGTGATTATGCAAACAGCAGGTTTCTCTTTAGAACACCTTCTCTTAGAATTTTCTTGTTAAAGGATACCTAGAAATCAGCAGAGGTTTGATGCTGGAACTTCCTTCTCCAGTTTTGATTAGAGTAAACTTTTAGAAGGTTTGCCTTCACCATATCTTTATAAGACTGGAACCTTTTCTACCTCAATATATATATATATATGGATTGAGATTTCATTTCAAATAAGCTCTTTTTGACTGAGAGATGAAGTAAAAAAAACTCATTTTGAATAAAAATATGCTGTTATATTCAAAAAAAAGATTGTCCAGTTTATTTCACTTTTCTTGAATGACATATTTACCAAATTTTTTTATCTTTTGCCATTTTTCAGGTAATGTCATACTTTTAAATTTTTAGCATTTCAGTAACAGTTCTAGATATATTTTTCAATCCCCCAGGGAATTGAAAGTTTTTTTATTAAAACAATTCAGTAAAGACAGTTATAAATGGTTATTCAAACACATAATATTTGATGCATTTGTTGGATGAAGGAAAACTTACCAGCCAATTTGTAAAAATTTTCTACAGTTCATTAAATGAAATATGGAGTCTAGTATTATTCAGATGGAACATTTTGTTCTTTATGTTAACTAATTTTAATGGGCACTTTTCATCAATAGCTACCATTGATTAATAGGGAGCAGTTCTTGTTTGAAATCCAGGAAATGGAGTTGCATCCTCCCCTACACTTCAGTGAAGTAACAATTGAAAAGGGAATCTTCGGGTCACCCTCGACTACGGTCACTAACTTACTTACTTGTTTGAATCAATCCTCTGGTTCTTTGGAAGAAGTTCATAGAAAAGGACTACTTATAATCCAACTATATATACATCACCACCTTTTGGTGATGAAGACCAATCTTTTGTATTGTTGAAACTGGTACTTTTTGTTTGTTCTATAGTCTTGTATTTAACAATACTCTAAATTATCCACTTAATATCACTCACAAAATGGTCAGAATGTTTGCCAATGGTCCAGGACACCAGGGTTCAATCTCAGGTCAAGTCATACCAAAGACTCAAAAAACGGTACTTGATGACCCCTTACTTAGCACATTATAATATATAGATCAAGGGTAAGTGGAGCAATCCAGGGAAAGGAGTAGTGCCCTCCCCTACACCTTGGTGCTGTAGCTATCAAAAAGAGAGCCTTTGGGTTGCCCTCAACTACAGTGGGCTAACTTATATTACCCATTATAACTTCCCTGGGGCTTTTGCTTAAATCAAATAAGTCACATATGAAATCATATAAATGATACAAAACTCACACATGAAATCATATAAATCATATAAAAGTCACATATACAATCATATAAATCATATAAAAGTCACACATGAAATCATATAAATCATATAAAAGTTATGCATGAAATCATGTTAATCATATAAAAGTCACACATGAAATCCGATAAACCATACAAAAGTCACACATGAAATCATATTAATCATATAAAAGTCACACATGAAATGACTAATATAACTAAGTTGAGGCAAAGGATTTTCAGTGCTTGATTTGGATATCTTGAGCAAGTTGATCATCTACCATATTATAGTTGATTATGTGGCAGGCAATACTGGGCTACACGGTACCAGTGGCACTCATCAAGTGAACTGACATTAATCAAATAACTATATCTTTTTATCTATCAAGTACTGACAAATAGTAATTTACTTGCTTACAAATTTACAAAAAGGCATTTGAAATGGAAATTTAATTTTGATTGGTATTTAAATGATTACCAGAAATGACATTGAATGAAGATTTGAATTTTTCAGTTTTTACTTGTTGGTAGCTATACCAGATTCACCAATTGGCTGGAATACTTTCATTTCAGCACATTACTGAGCAAAATATTCAAATATTCCATTCATTATTTACTCTAAGTCAGATATTGAACTCAAGATCTTGAAATTGCCCGTCTAGTATTCTACCTACAGATCCCTTTTGAAGTAAAAGCTATAAAAAATACAAAGAGAAAACTTTTGGCCACATTTTATGAAAGACAACCTTCAATTTATTTTATAAGAAAGGAATCTATTCAGGCTTGTTTAAATGCTTCAGGTAAATTAAAACATTTTTCTTACAAAACATCATTTAAGTGCAAGATAACAAATTGAGTTGCAATGCTAAAGGTAAAGTTGTTTTGTTTTTTGGGTTTTTGGGGTTTTTTTGTCTTTTGGTTTTTTTCATTAGAAATAAACTCATTGTAGGACAAAAAAAATCAATTCAGTGAAAAGAAAATGTCTTTTCAGACTCACTTGAGTAGAAACGAACATCACCACAAATAGATTGAATAATACTGGAATTCTACTTGTAACTTTTTTACAAATAAAAAGCTAAATATCTTTAACATACTTCAATGTAGATACTATTAAACAAAAGAAATATACAGGAAATAACAGAGCGTATGTTAAATAAAAGTGACTACAGTTTGATAATCTTTTTTTTCCAATTTTATGAAAGCTACTTGCAATTCAGTTTTTAAAACAGCATTTTAAGATATGACAAGGAAGTGCAGTTTAATAGTTACTGCATTGCACTGTGTGATTTTTAACATGGATTTGAAAGATTTTATGGAAACTTGATCCTGTATATAATTGACTATGCCACCCCATTCAGTGCTGCATGCATAATTTCACCAAAAAGAATACATTTTGGTTTTGTTTGGTTTGGTTTCTTTGTTTAATGGCATATCAACCTTCATAGGTTATTCAATACCAAAGCCATTTTTGTAAAAGAACAGTCATGGTACTATTTAACCCATTGCTATTTGGTTAATATCACCCATACAACTGCTCACTCTGCCAAAAATTATATTTTACCCTGGAAAAGTTCACTTTTATGAGTGAATCTGAATGATATCGATTGGTCACATAAAGAGGAGCCAGTTTGACTGACTACCACACGGCATTAGCCTGAAGTTAAATATAGTAGCATGCTTGGAGTTTGAAGTTGCTTACTATAATGTTTCACTCCAGAACATTAGCCACTACACAAGAGAGATTCAAAAGAAAGGATATTGTAATTTCACTAATACTATGAGTGTCGGTCTCAGTTTTTTGTTTGTTTGTAAATTGTCTCTTTTCTTTGAACCAACCACATTATTTTTTTATTTTGCTCAGCTACAACGTTAAAAAAGAGTTGAATAAGAACTTGCTCACCTAAGATGGTGACAATTAATACTGAACAAAAACACACAACTCCAGATCAAGGGAGATAATCAACAGGCTGGATACTACAAGATCTTTTGATTGTTCTTTTAACAGAGAAAAAATTCTATTTAAAAAATGGTAAAAGTTAACTTTTCATTTTAAAACTAATACTCACTGGTCAGTAAGCAATAACAAACAACCATTCTTATAAAAGCATGGAAGTGGAAATTCTTTGATTGTGATTCAATCTGCATTGTTTGGTCAATGCAACTAGTTCATTAAAACTTCCTCATCATTGGAGATTGAATTAGGAATCCAAGTTGAAATCCTGAAAGAGGATGTTTGCATTTTACTTCATGCTAATGCCCTTCAGAAAGGCATGAGTCCATCTAGCAATGGGAAAATAGTCAGACTAGATTCTTTGAGCCTGGTTTGGCTATCAGTCAAGGAGAAGGAAAACTCTGAATGCCAACCAATTTAGCTTCACTTAAAAATTAACCTTGCATCATATACTGTCCATTATAAAGGGCCTGAAGAAATGTATCTTTGTACCCTTATCGAGTAATAGGCAATGTTAAACCATACTTTCTAACATACATATTTGTAAAGTTCATATAAAAATAGTGATAATTTTCTTTGACTAGAAATGGACCACCTCATATAATGATTTATGTAATAGTTATAATTTCATGGGAATAAAATTATACCATTTAATATAAATGTGATAACTTCATTTGAGCTTATGCAAAAAAAAATATTGATATTTCTCTTTGAATAAAAATGGACCAGTCCATCTGAGATTGTATAATTAACAGTTATTTTTAAGAAAATAATCATTAATATAAATAGGTTATTATTTTTGGTTTTTAATATTTACTAAATCTTGAAGTGACACAAATAATGTATGCTGAACAGTGACATCGTAGTACCAGAGTTCAAAATCTCTTACATTCACTTTCAGACGAATGCCCCTTGGGAAAGATATGAAGTTTCCTATCCTCCCAGCAATGAGTTAAATAGTACTACTACTGTACTTCTATTAGGTCGGCTTTGGCATTAAATAACCCTCAAAGGTTGAAATGTCCTGCATGTTTTGTTCATCTTATTTGGATGATTAAAGAGATGGAAGGTAAGTGTCCATAAAGCTGCGGTTTTGGGGGATTTGTTCAATATAACTTGTAGCATTCTTGTGTAGTTCATGTCTAGCTTTTTCTCTATACACTTAGTCAGCTTCCATGTGGTGCATCCATTTAGTAGAATTGACACAACCACTGCTTAGAAGAAATTGCATTTTATTTTATTGGATTGGTCTGATTTCCATATGATCGATAACCTGTTGATAGTAGTCTATGAATTTGCTAGTCCCATATTGGTGTCATTTTCAGTAGATGAGATGCTACTTCCAAGGTACATGAACATGTGCTCTAATTTCAGAGAACTACCTTTTAGAGTGGAGATGTCTCCTTTTTGATTAAAACACATGTACTCCATTTTGTCAACTGTTGCCAACTCCAGACTGTGCAGTAGGGATTCAGCTTGGGTTGATGTATTTGCCAGAAGCACTATGTCATCTATATAATCTGCGTCCGTAATAGTTTCTGTCGGAAACAGTAGTAGTTAGGAAAAAGCGAGACAATGTGAAAACAGCATCCTTATGTAATAAAAGGAAACCAACTAATCCTAACACTCAAAAACTTAAGAAGGCACAAAGAGAACTAATTAATGCATACTTAATAGAACAATTTGAATACATTTAAGGTCAGATCAATTAAATAAGAAATTCGGTAGAAAATAGACAATCTTGAATAGTGTGGCAGACAGTAAATGATGTGAGTAAAAGGAAGAACACCTCCAAAGCTAAACTAAAAGCTGCCAGCCAAGAAGAACAAATACAGATGTGGAAAGAACATTTCAAGAATCTGTTGGAAAATCCTCTAAACTAACAAATAAACCGATCACAAAAATTATTATTAACTAACAAGACATCAAACTAGGACTGTTTACTCAAGAAGAACTTGACGTAGTACTGACAAAAATTAAAAACAGGAAAGCTGCTGTTCTTGATGAAATATCACCAGAAGTATGGAAGACAAGGAAATTCGATAACTTACTGCTTTGATACTGCAATGCTGTATATGACTAAAACACAGATGGACAAAAGGCTGCATCCTCCCTTTCCACAAGAAAGGTTACCTTGGAACTGCCAAGAACCTTTACTTCCATAGCAGTTAAGATTTATAATGCTCAGTTACTTAATTGCATCAAACCAGAAATGGAGATAATTCTTAGAAAGAATCAAAATGGTTTTTGGAGAAACCAATCTACAACATCACAGATTCTGATAATCCATCAAATCTTATGCAAAAAACCTTGAAGTAAGCCTCTTATTTGTTGATTTCTCCAAGACATTTGACTCCATACATAGAGAGAAGATGGAGCAAATACTTCTAGCTTATGATCTCCCCCCAAAAAATGTTACAGCCAAAACGATGCTCCATAAAAACAAGAAAATAAAAGTTCACTCACTGGATGGAGACACTGACTTTTTTGACATTGTTGCTGGTGTTCTGCTAGAGGGTTACATTAGCCCCATATCTGTTCTTAATCTGCCAAGACTACGTACTTTGAACATCTATAGATATTCATAGGAATACTTGGTATAAATTATTTATATTTAGACTATAATTGCTTACTAAAGATTATTACTATTTGTTATTTGAAACCATATAACTCCTCAACTGTGTACAAAAAACTTTACAAAAACAATTGAACAAAAAATGTAAAAATAAACATACAATGAACCTCTAAACATAAAATAACCCAAGACAGGTTGACATGCCATTAGGATTAATCATTCTTTCTGAAGCCTTTAAGATTTGACTATTGCCAAAAAGGAACAGTCCAGCTGAACTAGCATTGCCACAACATTTTTTTTTAATGAGTGGTAGTAGAAGGATCCTTATTATTATAACTCTGAAATTTTAACATAATTTTTTTTATTATAAAAGTTGGAAATATGTAAAAAAGAAACACAAAAAATCATTTGAATTGTCTCCCTAGCACAGTATTTTAGAAGAAATGAAGAAGAAAAATCAATTCAGTTTCAACTTCTTATTCAAATGAAAAAGATACAAAGTAACCAAAGAAAACAACATGAGGAACTGGAATTGATAAATCAAGTTCAGATTTGTTGCTATTTATGTTCACTTGGTACTACAATTCATTGGAAAGTTATAAATTCATATATCTGTGATTTTTCCTATAAAATCTAATAATATTGAAATAAATATGTCTTCTTTCTGGCATGTCATAATAATTAATGGAGAAGAAAACAGGAGAGTACAAACTTTCACAAACCACTCCACCATAGTCTTCCTTTTTTCATATTTTCTTATTATTATTTTTAATAGATAACAATTCTTTGTCTAAATTTCAGTGATGAGGCCTGATAATTTTTTTTACTTCGAATATTTGGACTATTGATCTCATCAATTCTAAGTGATAAAAAATATAACAATTCTTTATTGGATAAAAATTCAAATAAAATAATGTAAGTAAATAAAGATGATGATGTATATGGCTGCCAAGAGAAATAAAGAATGAAAGTAATATAATTAAAGCTTCTATAAAAGGTTAATCTGCATAGCCTGATTGGTGAAGTAGCTGTCTTTGATAGGCAGGTTTTCTGAGAATAAGAGATACAAGTTCAAACCTTGCCAGAAACTTATTCTTTATTTCTGATCTGCACATAGAATGATGATCAAAGCGTTGTGATGACAAACAATTGAAATAAGATCAATAAGAAATATGAGTTAATAATTGATAATAATCTGTGTACACATGTCTCAATAGAAAACAGCCTATAGATAACTAAGCATATTGATTTTTCTACGGTTTCTGCTTCTTGATAAATTCCAAAAACTTGTAATTAGTCACAATGGACACACACACAGATACACAAATGTTTTCTTTGGGTTGAATAAGTAAAAAGATTGGTTACATCTTTTTGTTAATGGAGACTTAATTTTGTTGTTTTAAAGTACATTTGGGATCTGGTCATTGTTGCATCATATAAAATGCTAGAAAACAGAACATTATAGAAAATAGAAGAATATAATTTCAATATAATCTATGTAATGTAAATTATACAATAATAAATGAAAATCATTTTTATTATGTTTTTTAATTATTTGTATTTAAAATAGTTTATAAAACCTAGAAAAAAATCAATAAATGAATTTCGAGTTCTTTGATCTGGGGTCCACTAATGCTAAACGTCACACCCTGTTGACAGGACTTTAAGTACACTGATTGTATCTCACAAAAAAAGGTCTCCTGGGGATGACACAAAACTGCATCTGATGGTCAGGCTTGAATTTTGGAGATCTGGGGGATTGCCATTACCCCTAAATTCATTTTGGTAGTACTTATAAGCGTTCCATCTGTGGTTCAAATAGAGAAGTTTAAAAATTATTCATACTTGATAGGACTGTCTGCAAAAAAAGAATTATTCATACTTGATAGGACTGTCTGCAAAAAAAGAACTCTTTAGAAACAACTACACAAAGAAATGTAGATATAATCATATAATGAATACTATTCCTTAACCTCTACACATCAAATAACCCTAGGTGGGTTGATATGCCATTAAAATCAACCAATCAATAAATAAATCAGTTAATCATGTTTAACTTTTTATATATTTAGTTTAAAAAATTGGTTTATAAACAATTGAATTGAAACAGATCAAATTGAAGTTTGAAACTAAATTAAAGAACTCTAGTGGCAGATCCACAAACAACTGGCAGCAGATTCAAAACATATTGGAATATGTCATTTGCTGAGTCACAGAACACCAAATTCAAAATGCAACCCCGAGGATTAAAATCATTCAATGTTTCAGTCAATTTTTTCAATGACCTTATATGGCAAGAGTGCCTAACCCATGGCTTGGGGGCCTCATGGGGTCTTCAAAGACCATCCGTCTAGTCCTACACCCAAATTTCCTCTCCTCTTTTTGATGTTAACAATGCAGTTCCATTCCTACTGCGAATGAAACTCATTGATTTTTTGGGCTCAGAAGATTTGAAGTCCAAGTTTTTGATTGCCACATCCTCAATTTCTTTGAGAACCAAGTCCTTCCATCTAGATGGTTTCCCAACCTTATCAAACACACCCAGCAAGTAGTGAGCATGTTTGGCACTACATATTACTGTAAACAGTTATTCTTCAAAATGAAGCATGACAAAAGTATGTTACATTCACCACTGTCAAATTATCACTTGTCTGATATGTTCCTTCTGTCAACCTTTTCATTTAATCCAGATATTATATATTCTTGTGATTGCAAACAACATCAGACGTTTCATTAACAAATTATTATTGTTATCTTTTTTTGTTCTTTTAAGATTTGTGGCATTTAAGTGGAAAAGGTTGGGGACCCCTGTTATGTAGAAAAAGAAAGATTTCTTTTTCTCACAATTCCAAATTAAAAATTGAAACAAAGAGAAGAAATAAAAATAGTTGACACAAGGAAACCCATTGAAAATAATTTTGGTAGCATTTTGTTTCTGTCTGGTACATGTTTATACAGTTGTATGCTGGATTTTTGTTTCAGATTTTTTGTTTTCTGATATTTCTACTGAAGTTATACTTATATCAAAACATGTCAATTTAATTTTCAATGTTGTCTTCCTTTTCTTTTACCATTAGATTTTATTCCAAATTTTACCCACACACACACACACACACACACACACACACACACACATATATATATTTATTTATTTATTTATAATTCTATACATGAAGCGGAAGTAGTCTGATAGTTCTTATATGTGAGTAAAAACTTCTACCCATTAGATAAGTATTAAAAAAGCTGATAAACTTATGTTTAGTTCCACTTTGCGACTAGAAAAGTCAGTAAGAAATAGTTTTTCCCCCCACTATGTAAAATGAATAAAAAGTGGACAGTTTGGTATTATCTATTAATCCACAAGTTGTTTCCATGAATATTCTCATCTTTATTGGTAATATCTATATTAAGTGATATAAAGAAAAGTAAAATGACTTGACACTCTCATTGGCAGATGCATTAGATTCTTTTATCAAAATGAATGAAAAGCTCAAGCTACAAATGCAATAAAGCCAGCCAGAAACTGATGGCTAAAGTTTAAAATGAATACAAAATGCATCTTTTATAAAAAATGGCAGTTCATTCATACCAGAAAATTATAGTAGTATATAGGCCTGCAATTTTCTTTATTTTAGAATTTTGATTTACCGTCATCATTCATTTGTTCACTTATTACTAAAACCCCCTAAAGGCAGCTATGGAACTGATATAATTTATAAGAAAATGACTTATGTTCTGATATGGTAGAAATATAACTGAATGAAGAAAATAGGTTTTTAAAAGTGCCAACAGGCTGAGAACATAGGTAATCATAAGGACTTCCTGAAAGAAAAGAGATTAAAATTGGCAGAGAACTCTTCACATTATGGAAATACAAATGCTTATACTGTAAGAAAGAGATTCAACTACAGTTGCAGATAATGGGAGAATTAAGGAAATGCCTTTTTCTATAGAAAATGAATTATATTTATTTCACTGATGTTATTGAAAAATGATTGATCCTAAAATCCTTTGAATATGGGTAGGAGGTGGCCATTATGATTTAGCTTACCACAATGATTAACTCAGGACAAAGAGAAGAAATTTCTGAAGATTATCTTTTCATATATTTTTACAAATTTATAAATCTCATTTATTTAAAGTGGTTATTGTAATAATGCTTAAGTTACTAGCATGAAAAATGGAATTGGTAAACTAATTTCAAATTCCAGCTGAAACAGTTAAAGTCTACTTTGCGTTAACCCATTAGGGAAAAGCATGAATCCATTTTTCCCTGCAATCTGTATCACTGCCAGAATCTTGAAGATCTAGTTAAACTAAGTTTAGTAAAAAAAAGAAAGACTGCTTTTGTAACTGAGATAGTTATTTATTTCCTGCCTAATGTCAGTGATCAGTGTTCAAATTTCAGTAAAAGCTAAGGTTTTTAATGCTAATTTTGATAAAAGTCAAAAGTCTTGTTACTGATAAATCTTGATGGATGAAAGAAAAAAGAATGAGTGATTAAATAACTTTTGATTAATTTCTTACGTTGTCTGATAATTAGAACAAAAAAAATTATTCCCATTGTTGATCCGAGTTCAAATCCTGTATAAGGCTGTTAGCATTTCATTTTGCACTTACACCCTTGGGAAAGGTATGAATCTATCTGCACTCTCCCCTACTTATGGTTAAGTAATAGGGCAGACTGGGCTCTTGGTATGGCAACCAATCTGGTAGGAAAACTCAAAATTCAAATGAGTTATTTCAAAACTAAATTCCAACCAGGTTTTAATTTTCACTTAAAAAAGTGACCTTGTGTCACATCCTGCTGATGGTGAAGGGATTTAATAAACGCATATTCACATTGTTGACCTTAAGAGAGTTCAATCAGTGATAGAAAGTGCTTAAGAAAATATATAAGTAGAAAAGATAATGTCAAGTTGAAATTTCTGTGTTAAAGTAATGGGCCTATGTTTAAAGCAGGAAAATGGTGACAGTCATTCTTAATATGAATTCACACTTTGCCTGAAACATATCTTAAAAATATTCCTTATAATTTAATCAATGGTGGTATCCAATATTTGGGAAATTTGATAACAAAAAAATTAGTTGCTTAATACTTAGTTTTCACTGTATTCTTCAAAACAGTTCCTTAGGTTATATATGCAGCAATCATAGCAGTTTTTCCAAGTTACTAAAAGTCATCAAGTGCAAGTGTTTTAAATACCTTTTATAATCCTGCATGGATCCCCACCCTGTTGGCAGAGTGTAGAATATGCTGACTGAATTCTCTGCAGAGAGGTAAGACCCTATGAAAAAAGATGTATCCTGGGTATGACACTAATCTGCATTTGATGGTAAATTGCTAGTTCTGATGCTCTGGGGAATGTAGAGTACTTTTTCATTGCCAATACTCTCAGTCACACTCTGAACCATAGTGGTACAATCTATTAGTATTTCATGTATGTGTCACGGAGATCTGTTAAAAAATTATCTATATTTGATAAGAATTATTGATACTATATAACTGTGAATTATTTGTAGTAAAAATAGTCTTGAAGCTATTAAGCTGCTAAGGATTATTATTATTATTATTATTATTATCCTCCAGGCCCTTTAATAATCCTTTAGTTACTGTGCCAAAAGCACCAATCACAATTAATATAATTGTCACTTTCATGTTCTATGGTTTTTTCAATTCTCTAGCAAAGTCGAGGTACTTATCTCTCTTTTCACATTCTTTCAGTTTTATTCTGTGGTCAGCCGGGACAGCCAAGTCAACATTATTATTATTATTATTATTATTATTGTGGTTGTTGTTGTTGTTTATTTGAAACTGTAATATAACTGAAGCTATTAGGCAACAAAAAATTATTATTATTTACTCCTTGAGAGTTTTTCCCATCAGTTTTAGCTGATGGTCTTTCACTGGAGTTTGAGTGACAGCAAGTCTCCTCAAGTCTCCAAGACTCTTCTCAGTATTCTGGCCATTCTCAATAATGTAGTAGTTTTGATGGCCTTCACTCATTCTCAATTTCCAAGTCCTCCAGTCTCTTTTAATAATCCTTTGGTGACTGTACCAAAAGCACCAATCATGATTGGTATAAGTGTCTCTTTATTATTATTATCATTATTATTATTGTTGTTGTTTTTGTTTTTTTGAAACTATAATATAACTGTGTGTAAACAAATAATTATCATTAAATATTAAAATGATATTATTAAATATTAAATAATTGCTTGAAATCATAAAATTGTGTATAAATTATTAGTAATTGCCAGAAATACTTGATACCATACAACTGTGTACAAATTATTTGTATTAGATTGGAATACTTCAATTCATAAAACTGGATGCAAAAACTCTTTAGAAACAACTACCCAAAATATAGTTTTGTTTGGTTTGATGTAGTTTCTTTGTTTAATGGCATATCAACCTTCATGAGTTATCAAATGCCAAAGTCATCCTTATAGAATGACAGTAGTACTACTATTTAACTCATTGTTGGGTGGATAAGAAAGTTCATACCTTTCTCAAGGGGCATTAGTCCAAAGTGAATGTAATTGTGCAACTGGAATTCAAACTCACTTACTATGATGTCACAGTTCAGCACATTAGTCAATATGTCATAGGGCACCCCTACAAAAAAATGTGAACATAAACTTACAATGAATAAGATTTCCTAACCTCCAAGTATAAAATAACCCTTAACAGGTTGACATGCCATCAGAATTAATCAATCTATCAATCTGTTTGGATCTCTTTAAGAATGTCCAACAAAAGCCTTTTCAGTTGGTGTTTATTCTTAGAGAACAGAAAAGAATTAGTAGTTTGTGAGATCAGGCAAACAGAAGAATAGGAAATGAATGTCATACTTTTGGAAACCAGGAACTATTGAAGAACAATTAATGTGTGGGCAAGTGCATTGATTGATTTGTGCCAAGTGCTCTCTCGTAGTCTCTTCAAAATTCCACAACCTTAATTGCCATTTACAGAGAAAATGGAATTTCTTGTTGACAATGCTTTGAATGTTCACAAAGATAAATAAATAATGATTGATATTGACTTAACATTAATACAAATACAATGTGCTTTTATTTAATCTTTTTTTTTTCCTGCAGTAATTGTGGTGTCTCTCTGAAACAATAGCAGCTTTGTCTCATAGCCACAACTATAAACTCCTAATTCATCATCAGTTATAATCTTGGTGATGAAATTGAGGTAATTTCTGGTTTGATCTTTAAGTTCTCTATTGACAGCAATGCAATTTAATTTCTGGTCTCAGTACAAATTTTGCAGTAATATATCTCATGTTTAAAACATTTGGCAAAATGCACTGAATAGTAACCTTACTCTCCCACGAACGTTATGAATAATTCACTAACAATCTGCACACAAGAGTCTTATGCACTTTTGTGAAGTTTTCTGGTGTCATGTCTATCAACCATCATCCAGAACATTCATTGTCAATGACAGACATTCGTCTGCTCTTAAAGCAATTGTTCTGGCTCATATTATCATTATCACAATGGCTACCGCCTAAAAATAGCAGTTGCAATGGTTCTTACTACCTTTAATTCTTAGGAGGTACAAGTAGCATAATGTTATCATCATAAAAACAGACTGAGTGACCTGAGTTCAGATCCTGAATAGAGCTGTTTGCTTCCCACTTTGCACTAATGCTCTTTGGAAAGGCATGAATCCATCTCTTCTTCCCTCAGTTATGGGTAAATAGTTAGGCAGGCTGTGCTCTTTAGTTTTGGCACAACAACTAGTCAAGGAAAAGGAAAACTATAAATCTAAACTAGCTCTACACTACTTAAAAATTGATCTTCAGTCTCATTTCGCTTGTAGCGGGGGGGGGGGTTAATACATTATACCTTTATTTTCGGTGCACTTTGCATAGGGGTTATCAGTATAAAAAAATAGAATCTAAGATCCAAATTCAAAACTTCAACATGGGCTGTTTGTGTTTCACTTTGTGCTAATGCCCTTGGGAAAGGCAGGAATACATCTGTTCTCCCTTTCAACTATGGATGAATAATAGGGCAACTAGTTTGGGAGAAGGAAAACTCTAAATTCAAATCAGCCGCACTCCACTTACAAGTTGACCTTGTATAACAACCTGCTCATGATAGAAGGTTCCAGTAAGTGCATACTAATTTTGTTCAACTGTCCCTCAATCCCTCGAACATGTACGCACATAACTTTTACACTATATTAATATTTACATCTTCCTGCTTCCCTAGGTGTCAAATTGATTCATTCAACATAGATAGATTCAACTTTAATATAATTCAAATATAAAATTAAAAGAAAATATCTTTATGTATTTAGTAAATTTATTTTGGTACAGGCTTTTGTTGTGGAAATCCTAGTAAAAATAATATTCATTACAATGACTATGTTTTATCAAGATTAGTTTACGAACCATCACACTATGCCAGGTACAATGAAAAAATTTGTATGTTTAATATAGAAAAGTTATACAGATAAGGTTAGTAGCTGTCAAGGTTAACAATGGGTGTAACAAATTTTTATTGTTACTTTTGCCTTGTCAATAAAATAGTTATGGGAAAACATTTTGCCTATATGCTCACTTACCTACTCTATTTTCAGTCAGTCATCAAGTTATGCCAATGAGGAGACATGCTAACTGCAGGAAGAATTTTCTCAAGAGCATCAGTGCTTAGTAAATACAAGCAACTTCATTTGAAACTTGGTTTTCAAATTCTAATTTCTGTTATGCAACCTTCTTTTTCTATGCTATTTTCAATTATAAAAAACTTCATGTGTACATCAATATGAATACTTCAGTATGAGTAGTTCAATATATTCATAGCCTAACAATGAAAAAGTACTTATTTTGTACTTAGCTGATGTTCATAATCCAGTATTTCTCAATAAATCCCATAAATCCAAGATTTTACAGTGAAAATTTAACAGCAAAATTTGAGTAATAACTGTATCGGGCTACAGATTTACTCATGCAATTTTGTTGATAAGTACAAAAATATATCAACTTTACATAAAAACTATATACTGTATATGAAGGTGGTGTCCTCGTGGTGTAATGGTTCAACCGATGGACTGTGGAATCGTAGTACGCGAGTTTGTACTCCAGTCGCGCTATTACGTTCACTTTCGGGCAAATACCCTTGGGAAAGGTATGAACCTTCTTATCCTCCTAGCTATGGGTTAAATAGTACCTCTACTGTTCTTCTAGGAGAATGGCTTTGGCATTAAATAACCTAAAAAGAGTTGATATGCCATTAAACAAAGAAACCAAACCAAACTGTATATAAATATATATAAACTATATATATATATTTCAGTTTTGGTTTGGTTTGGTTTCTTCATTTAATGGCATAT
Source organism: Sepioteuthis lessoniana (assembly GCA_963585895.1). NCBI lineage: Eukaryota > Metazoa > Mollusca > Cephalopoda > Myopsida > Loliginidae > Sepioteuthis > Sepioteuthis lessoniana. Next base: position 131,857,834 of record OY757907.1, read on the forward strand.
CATCCTTCATAGGTTATTTAATATCAAAGCCATCCTTGTAGCAAAACAATAGCGGTATTATTTAACTCATAGCAGGGTTAATAAAAGTTCCTACTTTTCTTTAGGGTAATAGTCCAAAAGTGAATGTTATAGCACAACTGGTATTCAAACTTGCTTACTAAGATGTTACATACCACTATGTTTCCATTAAGCCATAGGGACTCCTCCCATATAAATGTCAGATAATGTAAAATGTTTATTTGGTTTGTCAAGTGAAAAATTCAATTTTTCCTTCATTAACTTTATTGAAGAAGATGTTTACTATTTTCTGCCATCTTTCTGGTAAGTTTATAAGTCCATCTACAAAAAAGACATGAACCCTACTCTGATCCTTCACTAAATATTTTGATAAAAAATCATATCTTTGCCATGGCACAGTGGTTGATAGATGAATAAGCATTTGGGTAAACCACTTCCCCATAATTATATTGCTGTCTTTGTAGTAGTAGCTGTAAAATCTATTACACCAATTATCCACCCAAGATCAATCATTTACCCCAAGAAACATTTATTCAAGGAAAGGGTTTTATGAATTTTTCAAAGTAAGTATACCCATTTGGCAAGGGCTTTAAAATATGCTGACTGCATCTCTGCACAGGGGTAAGAGCCCCTAACATGTGTCCTGGATATAACATAAAGCCATCTGATAGTAAAGCTCCAGTCTTGGAGCTTTGAGGAGAATGGAGTACTCTTTTATTACCATTACTCCCAGAAATTACTTACCAGGAATGGTAATAACTGCTGGGGTCCCATCTACGGGTCAAATAGAATTGTTTGATCATTTACCGTACATGAAACCATTCAACTGTGTGCAAATAGAACTATTAGTGTTAGTTAAGAATACTTGAAACTATTTAACTGTGAGCAAACAATAAATAACAATACTTGAAACCAAGTGACTGAATAAAAACAAATCAAAAATAATGTTACCTACAAATTATTCACTTCCAAATCATATATATGTATAAATAGGATTTCACATTAAATAACCCACAAAAGTTGATATGCCATAAAACATGACCAACCAACTAACCAACCAACCTACATTGACTCATTGTGACATTTTTGAGATTGTATTTTAGTTTGGTTTAGTAGATTGATGGCATATCAACTCCTTTTGTGTAATTCAAAGCTAAAATTTGATTCATTTGATAATAATCATAACTATATTTTCAATGTCCCATTGCATTTGTCAACAGTCATTTATTTGCACACAGTTATATGATTTCAAGTATTCCTATTAAATACAACTAATTTACACACTGTTGTATGGTTACAAGTGTTTCCATCTGATACAAATAATTTATAAAGAGTATTATAGTTTTAAGAAATTATTTCTATTTAATGATAATCAATTGTTTGCACACAGGCATATTCCAATCTAATATGGCTTCGTATATTACTGTTTAATACAAATGGTTTTCAAAAGAGAATATTTACCACATTCAACTCATAGATGAGACCCTAACAAATATTACCACTCTGGGTCAGAGTGGACCTGAGATTAATGGCAATTCTTCTTAAAGCATCAAAACTGGAGCCTAATTACCAGACGGTGTTCTGTCTCATACTAGAACACTTGTACAATACTAGAACACTTGTTCAATAGTGAGGCAAAGAAAATTGACAAGACAGAAAAAGAAAAAAAGAAAACATTCAAGAAAATTAGAGACTATGTGTTTATTTGTTTGTTGTTTTTTTTAATTAAACATGAATTTGAAAATCAACAAATTTTTATATATAAAACAAACTTATATATATATATATATATATATATATATATATATATATATATATTTATATATATATATATATAGTTAAATACTACCTCTATTCCATAAATTACATTTGCATGAAAATTTCATTTCCTTAATGTAATAACTATTATGAGAAAGAGAGAGTAATATTTTTATACCCTTTTTCTATTCCAGCACCTCTTGGGATTTTGAAATTCTATCCCATACCCCTACGCCTTGTGCAAAAGGAAAATAACTTGAATTTTCAGGTTAAATTATCAGCTACTTAGCAGTGACTATTCAATTTATCAACTATAATGATTAATAAACATAAGTTGAAACAAATGGAAAAGCTATTAAACACTGAATGATTAGTGAAACAAACAAAGTCGTTTTTTTGGACCTCTCCTCACAAACCCAAAAAACTGAATCTTGCATCCCATGAGAGTCGCAGTACCCTAGGTTAAGAACCATTGTACTTGAATATATTACTTATTCTCAATTGTGAATTTTTATCATATAATCCCGACTAGTACGACTTAAATGCTGTTAAAGTGTTATATGTTAGTTTATGGAAATGCACAGAGGAATTAACTTAAGTGTTCGGTTTGAGAAACAGCAATTATGAACAAATGTATACACAAGAATATATTGTTAGGAATAATTAGCATAATAACCAATGCAGATATCTCATCTATAATGAATTTTTAATCTGTTGACATTACAAAAATTGATACTGATTGATTTTATTACAACTCTTTGAGTGTGTGTGTGTGTGTGAGCACATGCACGTATGTGTGTGCATGTGTGAGAAAGAATCAATAAAACATAGTTTAATTATACATGGAGTCATGCTAAGTAAAACAATTATTATCATTGGAAATGGACATGGAGAACCAAGTTCAAATCCTGGATGCTGCAGTTAGCATTTGACTTCATACTAATACCCTTGGGAAAGGCATGAATATATCTGTTTTCTCCTAGTTATTGGTTGATAGTAAGGCAACCAAGGGTCTTTGACATTGGTAAGGTAACCCATCTAGGTGAAAGAAAAGACTGAATTCAAACCAGCTGCACTTCACTTGAAAAGTGACCTTATGTCACATCCTTTCTGTGGCAGAGGAAATTGGTAAATACATACTGCCCTTAATTTGGGTGAACTTAGAATAAAAGTTATCATCTTGAATAAGGTTTTTTGTGTTTCATTACGTGCTAATACTCTTAGGAAAGGCATGAATCCTTCTGTTCCCTTCCCAGGTAAATAGAAGGGCAGATTTTTATTGGCCTTAGTTAAGAAGCCAGTCACAGAGAGAAAAAAAAATCTGGATTCAAACTGATTTTACTTTGCTTAAAAACAGACCTTATGCCATACACTGTCCATGACTGAGGGTTTAGGTAAATATATGCATCAGGTTTAAAACAGCTTCTTTCAACAAACAATTACAGCAAAGTTTTAACAAATAATTAGTCAATTTTAGTTAATGTGATGGGTTGAAATATCATTATTCTCAGTCGTCTTTATTAAAATGTGGAGATGGCACCATCTTATTTAAACATATGAACTCATGTTGGAGGCAGTGGCAGCTTGTCTCTAAGAACTGTGAAACTGCAGCATCCCTAATATTAATATGATTTTTATACATTTTATATGAATTAATATTACAAGTCACAAATAGATGGAGGGGGTGGGTAAATACATACATAAGTAAAATTTGAAAACAAATGTTTGAAACAATAATAAGAAAAATGAATTAGCTGAAATTGGTAATATTTGAAGAAGAAATAGTCACAATGGATGTTCCTTGAAATAAAAGTGTACTTAATGTGTGAGAGCAGATCAGTAAAATAGATAGTCCTGGTAAAAGAAACGTTCTTTGTATGCACACATAACATGATTTTTTGTGATAAACAGAGTTACTTACTTTGGCAAAACTTTTGGGTGTTAATGTTTGTCTGGACTGTTCCTGAGCAAGTATGTATCTGTTTGTGGGATCTTTGAGTGGCAACAAAGTGATGTTGACTGGCTGAGCTGTTATCACTGGCATGAAAGATTTCTTTCACTGTTTTTAAGAAAATTAGCTTGACTCCAGTACAACTAAATTTTTAGACATATGGGCTCTATTACGATTGGTCAGAAAAACTAGTTTTTTGGTTATATGATCTGCTCCAGACTACATCCATGCAAGTGTTCATTTTTGCAAAGTCTAATCCTATGATGCTTGAGTTTACAGTTTTATTTCTAGACTTTATGCAAGTTTTGGTTATGGTTTATTTACATTGGTAATGAGAAAATTTGGAACCATTTTTTTTCTGAAATGTATAATCAGATATACTGACAAGGCATTCTCACTTGAATTGATCAAATACAGTCTAATAACAATCGTTAGGATTAGATGAATGTTTAGATATGGTTCAGAAAGATAATGTTCTTTCTAGACTTTGTCTGTATTTCTGAGTGTCATTGCTTGTGATGATTTTCTTTTTGCATTTGTGGATTTTCATCTTTTGTTATTATTTTACAAATAATTGTGAAGTTGGCATGAGATTTTGTAATTCAAAGAAATTGATAGTGTCGGGTTTATTCCTTTTTTTGTTCCATGAAGTATTCCTCTGCCTAATTGGGATATTGGGTTGGGTGGCACTGGGGAGGGGTAATATTTAGTCGAGACCCCACTCACCAAGTCCAACATTAGCATCAGTATATCCAATGATACACTAAGACTGAATAAACAGAAAGACAGCTCATTTGTACATATGGTAAAGTTGCTGAGCTTAGTCGAGCATGACCTAAAGGCTCCCTTTTCAATAGCTACTACACCGAGGTGTAGGGTAAGGCGCTACTCCATTCCCTGGATTGCTCCACTTTACTCTTGATCCTTTCCTTATAATGCTGAGTGTTAAGCAAGGCAGCATCAAGTACCATTTTTTTTAGTCTTTGGTATGACTTGACCTGGGATTGAACCCCAATCCCCCGGACCATTGGCAAAAGGAACATTTAATACATACATATTAAACATTTAAAAAGTATAATAAAAACAAAAAACAAAGTGTCCCAACAGATAAAATATGCACATATTGTTCTATGAACAAGCAGTATATAAAAGAGGTACCAAAACGGTAAAAGTCTTACTTGCATTCAGTGGTTTAGCCATGTGAGCCTTATGTTTCAATGACAAGGTGAAAAATAATGTCCATCATCGAAATTGGAAACAAAGTCTCTCTAATGTTCAACAAACAGAGACTAAAAAAAGGCATGTCTTAACTGTTCCAAGAACAGAAACAAGATCATCTTTTTCATTCAAAGAATATAACCACGAGGCGTCCAAAGGACACGCCCCTAAAATCCAATATTTCATTGGCTCTCTACAGTGAATTTATAGAGCCTTCGTAACTTGCAATAAGTGTCTTTTAACTGCATCTTTTCATACGAAGATATAATGACTGTCAGGGAGATTTTGATGTATGTATAATTGTTTGAGACAATGAAAAAGTATATACTGAAGTTCTGAGATTCTTTTTGTTTTTATTATTCTTTTATGAAGGTAGATATCGTTCATCTCTCGATCTTCCTCAAAATGTTGCCCTGCTAGTGTCAGGTTTGTACTGAAAACTAAATCACGTGCAGTACAGCCAAAATCTTTTTTTTATATATTTCGTAGAGACAAGAGTATTAAAAATAAGTTATCTTGCCAATATATTGGATTATTTGAAATAGTTGAAGAAGTCTTCAACTGTCCGTGCAGTCTCTCGATTAAACCATCGATGCTATGCACTTGCCTTGCTGTGTTTTATTCCTAATAAATTAATATATTAATTTAAGAGTATCAACTGAAATTGCATGCTTTTGTCTGTGTTAATGATTTGAGGCACATCATAGATGAAAATCCACTTTTTTCATAATGTATTTGCCTCTGTCTCAGCAGATATATCTCTTAATGATATAACTGTTGACCATCATGTGAATCAATCGACTATGGTTAACATAGGTAACATACAGGTAAGTACAGCTCCTACAACATAGGTAACATACAGGTAAGTACAGCTCCTTCAACATTAATGTATAGGTGTGAAAATCAGGTGTCAGGGTTGCTAAAGACTTTCATTGGTGTTTTAGTGTATTTATGTACCTTGCTTCATTGAAACTGTAAATGTTTTCGACCAGTTTTTGACGTCAGTTGCTACGCTTGGTTATTCGAAGCGATCACCAATAAGTTTTGCTTGTGTGAAACAGTTCTAGTTGGAGTATAAATATCTCCCGTCTAAAACTGGGGGGTATATTTATTCTGGGGTTTCCGATGGTGGTGTAGGGACACAAGAAATAATCATCACTCTTAAATGATTCACAAGTTCGTTAGGGATCAGTAGGGAGTCACATGACAGTCTAGCACCTGTTTTTGATTTCTTTTTGCGTAAATTCTTTGAACAGCAGAGACATTGTCTCTGACTCTGACAGGGAGCGGAAAACCCACATGGTGACATTATACTAATCAAGAAAGCTTTTTTATTCTATTTTTAACCCCCTTCCACATACTGCTCATTCGTGGAACAACGAGTATAATTCTACCATGTGATAGTTTGTGTATTCTTTCCTTTTGATACCATTGGTATCTATATCATGTATATAAAAGTAAGCCTTTTTTCTATCTTGAACCCCATAGTATCTATATTATGTATATAAAAGGTTAAATGTTGTTTTATGTGCAAATATACGTTTGTCTTGTTTTTCCTTCTCTTTCATTCAATTTTAGTATATTACGGATATACTAATGCTAATATTGGTCCTTGGTGAGTAGGAACTCCACGAAATATCTTTCTTTGCTCCAAGCACGCCAATAGTAATATCAGAGTATAAAATTTTGTTACTAAATGGTACAATCATGCAAATTTTAATTATGTATTCTTTTATACTTCGAGTAATGTTGGGTCAGTTTCCTGCTCGTTAGTAGACATTTCGTGACTTAAATTGTATTGTGTGTTATGGAATTAATGTCAGTGTGTGAAAGAGTGTCACCAATTACATTTTGACTTCTTTTTATGTCTGATGAAAATTGTGAAATGTATGTAGTGTATCTTACGGGGTGAATATTTGTCAATGTGTTTTTCCACGACCGGTGTTAATGGTTTATGATCCGTATAAATTACAAAGTCCTTTCCTTCCAAAATGCGACACAAATGTTTTGTCGCTAAACATATAACTAATAGTTTTATTCAGAAGGTACTATTGGAATGTTTGGTGATAGGGGATATTGCAGCAGGGTTGATGATGATGTCGACCCTACAAATATTTGAATATAGATGTAGCAGAAAGAAATAATTTCAAATCATTATTTAGTGTGGAAATCATTTTGGCCGTTGAGGTTTCGATTTTATATTTTCGTCCAATGGGGATGATTTAAGCCATTCTACTCGGATGATTTTTCCTGGGTTGTGTGAAAGGCCGTGCAAACGCTCTCTCAACTTCTTCCTCACATATTTTTAGAGTAGGACTGGCCGGCTCTTCCTCACTCATTCTTGCCGCAGGACAGACCATCTTTAACGAGGGGAGCGCATTTAACCAAGGGCCATTGTTCCTTTTGGAGTCTAGTCCTTTGTCATCTATTCATTCCTCCTAGACCAACTGGATCTCGAAACTTCAGGTTAAATGCTTAATTCCTGCTCTAAATTCGCAACTGTTTTTCTTCCATTTTGTACGACTCACAGTACAAGGGTTATCTTTCTGGCTGTCATTAAAGCTGTTGAAATTCATCAATATTCTCGTCCACATTCCTGTATTTTTCTTTCTTCTTAATGTAACAGGGCTGACCACACATTTGCCTTTTTGTTGCTAAATAGATTTACAACAAGAGAATAAAGACAATGTATTTAAGTTTTAAAAAAATCGCCGATTTTTACTTGGTAAAAACAACCAAAAAAGAGTTCAAGAAAGAATTTAGGAAAGTTCTGTGTGGTTATGCAAATCGTAAACTGGTTGAAGATAATTAGTCTCAGCGAAATTGGTTAAAGGTAACCAGTCTCTGCCAGACTTGATGGGACAAGTCGGCAAAAGGTAGACTCAACAGTGAAATAGTTCTTAACGACCGTGTGTCTTGATGTTTCTTGAACTGAGTTGCTGGTAGTCGACAGCACAGCTATACAGCCGAGGTAATAAGGTGCGGTCAGATCACCTGTAATCGGCCCAAGAGTTAGACGTTGTTATATACAGATATTTCGTCTGGTTTACAAATACATCCCAACTAATTCACCAGCACAATGAATAAATAAACAAACAAATAAAAACACCACGAGCGTACGTTTCAGTTGAAAAAAAGTAACATTAACCGGATGTAGTCTAGACGATGGCCGAGACCAAAATGTGTAAAACGCGTTGCTGTGCAGGTAGGCTCCGCGCATCCATCCGATTGAAACGTAAAAATAAATTTACAATTGAAAAGCTCCTTTTTTCAACCAATCATGAACTTTCCACACAAAGTTTTTCGGGGCCGATTCGACCCCATACGGCGTTATAAAACGGTCAACAAAAGTTCGACTTCGGAGACTTCAAGCAGAGATAACCGTCACATGTCACATTTCAGACAAGGTCAAAGACTGCTGACACCCTACCAATCATCATCACAGACAATCAAGTCACGCATTTCCAACACTAGACCTAGGCCGCTCATAGCTTACCAGTCCACGTCACACCACCGTGCCGCAGACAAACAAACCAACCACCTTAGAACAATTTACACCCTCTCACTTCCTGACCTGGCGGAACAAGAGAGCCTGTATCTCTTCTTACATACCGACCTTTGTCTATTCAAAAATAAACGAAATTAAATCCATTCCACTCGTCAGTTGGCTCTTGCAACAATACGATTGTCTAAAACAGCGTGTTGGATCTCCAAGGCAAGCAAGTCGATGTCCCGGTGGTTGATCGGTAGTTGACCCGGTTCTTGGTCGGCGTTAGTTACGAGCAAGCAGAAGAAATTAACCAGAGCGATGTCTCGAGGTCCAATGAGAAGTCTGCTTCAGAGTGCCGCTTATGTAGTTGGTTGTCTTGAAAAGGACAGTTACAGTAGCAGGATCAAAAAATAGCTGGAATGAAGCAAGAACAGGTGGATCGAGGCTGGTGTGGCAAGAATGGAGCAGTACGCCTGAAACAGATACTACACTTTGATCCTTTTTGCTTAGACTGGGCAGGCCTTGATTTTGGTGTGTAATTCTTTTTTTGTTTTGTTTTGTTTTTGTTTTTTTGTTTTTTTTGCTTGCTGATTTATGCTACAAACAAGTATCGTCAGTTTGGTTTTTGGAGTAATTGGCGGTAACGGAAGAAAATTAGCTTCCAGCTACGACAGTATATTTAGTCGAGTCCCTAATTACCAAGAACCAATATTAGTATATGTGTACCCGTGATATATTAACACGGAACTCAACGGAAGGAAAGATATGATAAACTTATTAACACATACAGTAACATTTAATGCATTTTAGGATGGGTCAAAAGTGGCAGTTCCGGATGCTTTTGCTAAAGTTGTGAGGGTGACGAACTACACTGGACTGGGAGATGCTGAACTTGCCTGATACTCTCTGAGTGATACTTGCTGGATTTGTCTTAATGGCTTGAAGCAGGGCCTCGGAATCTATGGTTTTACGCCTATCTGACCTTTCCTGATCGCGAAGTTCTTGCAACCAAGTAAAATTTCTTGAGCCATCTGGTTATTGTATTGAGATCAACAGCGCCATTTACCTTTCGCCCAACAAATGTTTTTGCTTGTTTTCGCTCAGAGACAACGTCTCTTCAAAGAAGACAAAAAGCGGTCGAAAATGGGTTTGGGGGGTCCTCATGTGACCTCCTACGGGGTCCCTAATGGAAAGGAAAACTAAGGGAGATAATCACGTATTGTATCCCTATTACACTATGTTTTTGACTGAGTATTAAGTAGAGCGTTCGCCAATGGCCCGGGAGACCGGGGTTTAATCCCAGGTCGAGTCATACCAAAGACTCAAAAAATGGTACTTGATATCTCCTTGCTTAACACTCAGCGTTATAAGGTACGTATCAAGGGTAAAGGGGAGCAATCCAAGGAAAGGAGTAACGCTCTGCCCTACACCTCGGTGTGGTAGCTTTTGAAAAGGGAACCTTCTGGTTACCCTCAACTAAAGGGAGACAACTTTACTTTTTTCTTATTGCTTAGTTTCGCGGATAAAAGGAAAATAGATATATTTTTCATAGTACTGTATATATTGCTATGTTGGACGCATCAGTGGTGAGAGTGTTTGTATTATTATCATCATCTCTTATGTAGAATAACTTCGTCTGGCAGTGTTATGTATAGTTCCTTTTTTTTTCTAGCAGAATATTTTATCAGTGGTAAAAGGATGGACGAATCATTAGCCATGGATTGTCGGTAGTATCCAATGAGTCCTACAAATCAGCAAACGTATCTCATGGGAATCAGTTCTGAAAAATTGATAATTGCCTCGATCTTAAAACCAAAATGAGACAATCTTTGGAATATCTGGTGAAATATGTGTGGTATTTGCGATACTGTGCAGTAGTGTTATTCGCCTTTGTATATGCATCTGTAGTAGACAATGACGCTATGTTGTAAATAAACTTGTTTTGTAAACCTCTGTACTTTATCAATCTCCTATAGGATTATAATAGTGGCGACAAAGATGAGATTATGAACTCCAATGTTTCCAGAGGTACAGTCATATAGAAAACTCTGAAAGAAAATGAGCTATGAATGCTAAAACAATAAACAAAATCGTTATACCTGTTTCTCGTTTCTCGTAACGAGAAAGACTGAAAATATCGGCTGTGTTTTTTTTTTAACTTTATTTATTTTATAGTATTTTCTTCATTGAAATAGAAGTAAAGATGGCTGCATATGAAATAATGAAGGAATATATCGGGTCCGAAGAGTTTTCCCATTATATGGAGAGATTAGAATTTTTCTTCACCGCTTACTGCATTGAAGATACACCAGAGAACGCAGGAAGAAGAAAAGCAATACTACTAAGTGTTATTGGGAGTAAAACCTCTGGGCACGTTAGAGATTTATTAGCCCCAAATCGACCGAAAGACAAAAGCTATTCAGAGATTTTTAAAAAATCACTTTCAACCAAAACTGTTGTTACATATAAGCGTGTAGTTGCAAGAAAAATAAGACTGACGAGAAGATTTCGTTTATTTCGTTTATTGAAGAAATAAAAGTAAACAAGCGAATGAAATATCTGATCGGCTGATGGGCGGTTATCTGGTCAGCGGCAAACGGTTGCTTTGATCTGGTCTGACGGTGTTGTCGGGTGACGCTCTCAGCAACGGCTGGGGATTCAACTGCCCGTGTGACCTCCGCTTGCCCAATTTATATGTTCCCAACTTCAAACACCGGCTCCAAAAAATACTATTTGTGGAAAAGGAATGATTGGTTGAAAATTAAACCTTTTTTTTTATAACTGAGAATTTTCTTGGGATTTCGAAAAGACTATGCGTGGAGCATATGCGCAGAAGCCATGATTTTCTCAGTTTGACACTGGCCATTGTTGGGTCAACATCCGGTAGATGTTATTTTCTTCAACAGTGTCGATGTCTGTCGGTCTGTGTTTTAGTAGTTAGATGTGTGAAGAATTAAGTGGGTGAATCAGAAGAGATTTTATGTATTTTACTATAACACCGTCCGATGTCGTCCATTGGCATAAATTTTATACACGAGCCGATCACAAACTTTGTGGCAGATTTCAAACGTTTATCGGAAAACAGCTACTTCGCTGCGACACGAGAGACAATGATACAAGAGAGAATTGTATGCGGAATAAAGGAGGAAAATATACAGAGATGATTATTGTCCAAGAGTGATTTGGTATTAAAGGCGCTTTTGAAATAACTCAAGGGATAGAAGTCACTCGGAGATATGTCACGGATTTGAGTGGCGAAAGTCAATAAGGTGGAAGAAAACAGGAAGTGTGGTACACTGACTGACTGTCTGGTGAAAACTGACCAAGAGAATAGGCGATCGACAGAAACAGGTGACAAATGCTATCGTTGTGTAGAAAAACCATAAACCGGACCAGTGCATTCACAAAAGGACAAAATTCTATTATTGTTTGAAAATAGGGAACTTGATGCGTTACTGTCATTATAGACAACAAGAAGTAAGTGATCACTAGTCACCCACTGGAAGGAGAGGGGCGTTGTTCGATACAGACCGAGGGTGTGGCAGACGTGCGCATTAATTGGTATCAAGAGGTACTGAGTTTGAAGAACTATAGGATTTACACTCCTATAATTTTTTTTAAATGGCCGTCGATGACCACGCAGAAAAAAAAATTCTAGAAAAATAGGATCTATGACTCACTTGTTTCCGAAATAAAAGTAGTGGGGGCGTCGGTAAATCAAATAGTTTCGGGAATCTGATTGAACAGAGGAGTCACGTGCCGTGTGATTTCAAATACGTCCGTGCATTTTTATTTTGTCCTGCGAAAAAAATCTTGCGTTTGGAGCCGGTCACATGACATGGCTACCTATCTAGTCTGCCCCTTTGAAAGTTTTCTCTCTCTCTTACGTTCTAACTCCCAGCTGGACAGCTTTCATTCTCATGGGCTCTCACAACCTCGGACATTTCGCCACATTACAGATAGAAACAACAGCCAACATGGGAGAACGTACAGCCTGCAAAATACATTCATTGCTCTAACGAAATTGGTATATTTGTCACACTCCCGTGTTCTGGACTTTGCATAGATGTCAAAATCGCCTCACACATACTGACGCACAAGCCGCTATTTTGCTACTTTGGCTTTTCGAGCATACATACATACGCGCACATAAACGTAAGTAAGGACTGTTACATTATAAACCTTAGTCTTAACAACGAAAACACGTACACACAGATATTTTCATCCCAAACACACATTCACATAATATTTGTATCAGTCACACCCATACACACACACGAATATCTAACAACAATATTCGGACGTTCTTCCCACTTTATAGCTTTTTGCTTCGTTGTTAGTATATAAAATTGTCTGTTGTATATTACCATGTCGTGAATTTTCTTTTGTTTTCGTTGTTCATTTCTTTATGTTGTAAATTATGGAACGACTCTCGAAGTTTTGTTGCTAATAAAGCCATGAGTGAACTGGACGACCAATTCATCCATCACAAAACAACCACAAGGGTACGCCATGTTCAGAGCGAAGGAGAACACAAAATGGCAAAAACTATATCGGGTCACGATACTCATAAATGGGAACAAAATAACTATGGAAGTGGAGGTGGGCGCCATAGTCAGATTGAAGCACCATGTGCAACTATGAACAACTGTCCACGACAACAAAAATTAAACACCAAGTTACACACATATGCAAGAGAGAAACTGGATGTTTTGGAGAATATTGACTCTCAGTGTCAACATTATAAGTTACCTGTAATAGTAGTCGCGAGCAAAGGTCCTTAGTTGGTGGGTAGAAACTGGTTAAACGTCATAGAATTGGACTGGACCAAAATCGTTTCCCTTCTCTAAAAAGTTTGGAGAACGGAAACGATAAACAATGGCAACGGGTAACAAACCAATATCCTCAGGTGTTCCCTGAAGAATTGGGCTCTTTGAAAAGTGCGAAGGCCCACATTCAAGTACCTGAAGGTGTGATACCTAGGTATTCTAAACCCAAACCATTGGTCTGTGCACTGCAAGGACCAGTGATCAAGAAAATTGAGTGACTACAAGCAGTTGGTACAATAGTTCCGGTGACTCATTTTGAATGGGCTGCGCACATTGTTTCTATGGAAGCATTCGAATATGCATAGACTACAAAGTTACGGTAAATCAAGCCTCAAAGCTGGACAACTACTCTATCTCTAAAGCAGAAGACTTATTAACTAAAACTGGAGTGGGACTAAAAGTTTACCAAACTATACGTAAGTCACACCTACCAACAGCTGTTGTGAGATAAAAAAAAAGAACAAACAACACAACAATAAATACATGTAGGGGACTATTTATGTATATGAGGTTACCCAGTGAATTTTCCTCTAACCCCGCCATTTTTCAGCGAATCATGGAAAATTTGTGGACTGAGATTACATACGTGATTGTGAGGCTGGCTGACATCTTGGTCAGTAGCAAAGATGAACTAGAACATCTAAGGAACTTGGAAGACGTACTGAAACGACTGTCCAATGAAGGCCTGAGGTTGAAAAAATGTTTTCATAGCACCAGAATTTGTGTATTATAGACACAATATCATAGTACAGCGCATCACATCAGCAAAAGCAAATATATGAGCAATACGTGAAACACCAATACCTCAAAATACCAGCCATTGAAATCATATTTCATCAGGATCATCATGTCGTGCTACTAGCACTGATTTCCCTGATTTGCACCATTTATCTCTATCATCCATCGCTTCTGGCAGGTCTTCAAGACTACATCTTGTGTCCGTACAGAGCTGTTATAGATAAGTTCTTGTTGGTTGTCCAACACTTGCATGTCCGTGTGATGAGGTCCATAGGAGAATGTCACTTATGAGTTCGTCTTTACTTCTCCAGCCGTGTCCCGAATGTCTTGTTCGTCTTATTTGGATGGTTTAGCTGTACAGCTGCTGTTTTATGAGATGTTACTTCCAGGATATTTTCAATATAGCTCGGAGCATTCTGGTGCAATTCCTGTCTAGCTTCTTCTCTATACACTAAGTCAGTGTCCATGTGGTGCATCCATATAGTATATTTGACACAACCGCTGCTTGGAAGAAATTCCATATAATCAATAACCTATCAATTGCAGTCCATACATTTGCTAGTTACATATTGATGTCATTTTCAGTAGAAGAAACATTGCTTCCGAGATAGGTGAACTTGTACACTAGTTTCAGAGAACCACCATTTAGTGTAGAGATGTTTTCTTTTTTTATTAAAAGACATGTACTCCGTTTTGTCTGCATTCACATAAAGGCAATACCACCCGTGACTCTCACTCAAACCAGACGAGACGAAATCCTATTTAGGTATGATGAATTATAACCATTAATTCCAACCAGGACAGTCAACTATACTAGCACCCTTACGTAGACTGTTAGCCAAGAATTAACGATGGAACTGGTCAGTTGAACAAGAAGTTGCTGACATCTTCTACACTATTGGTGTACTATGACAGTGCCGAAGAAATAGTATTTCTATGCGATGTATAACCATATGGGATTGGAGAAATAATATGACGTATCGTGGAGGACGGTGAGGAGAATCAAATCGCATACAATTCCCGTAACTTAACGAGATTGGCACTGACATTGTCAGCATATGAATATACTCTGCGATACAGGAAAGGATGTGACCTTAGTAGGATACCGTTGAACAAGACGTTTTCAACACTAGTGTCAATGCTGAGAGAAATACTCTGGTTGATCAATCTATTTGACTCATCACCGAAGGATGCAATAAGCATAAAACGATGGACTTGTCGGGACCCAGTGATATCCAGAGTATTGACTTTTTTCCAGTGAGTATGGCCTGATGGAGCAGGTTAGGACACCATCCTACCATATTTCACAGGATGAAATAACAGTGCACAAGGGTTGTATGTTCTGGGGATAACGGGTCATCATTCCAGAGCCAGTTAGAAAAAATATTAAAACTCCATGATATTGAAACATGGCTATGTAAAATACTTCTACAATATCATACCACAACATGCACAACTACAGGTCTATCACCAGCTGAACTGCTGATGAAAAGAAATACTGACTTAGAAATTTAGGAGAGTACGTCAAGACCTACAATTATGAAAAACAAATGGTAGTGAATGGAATGCATGATCAACATGCAAACTAGAGGAAATTCATGGAAGGAGATCTGGTTTTTGTTCGCATCTTCAATTCCTGGGGGTAAATGGATCTTAGGGGTAGTAGGCGTAGTGCTTGTGTACCACTACGAGTTTCAAATAAAAGGTTGTAATGTTACTGCACCAAATAAGACGTTATACCTTTACCCACCAAATGTACAGTTGTAACCCCACCGTGAGAACGATTACGAACAAACAAAACTTTGTCTTAGTTCACTAACACAAAAGTTTATTCGTTACTACACTTTTTACGTAGTCGTCGGGGGGAAAGTAGAGAATCAAAACTGGAGTCGACCGCGTCAGCGGGACAAAGAGAGATAACATGTCAAAGAAGAAAAAGAGCAGATACAGACCTTGAATTTTCTTTCTAGTCTGTTGTAGTTCTAACGTTCTTGTTCGCTGGTTTCGTCTTCACAGGTTCGCATCTTGTCTGATAACCCTTTTCGGAGCTCACCCCAAAATAGGGATCGCAACTTTCGACTATCTTCACATTGTCTTAGCTAGTGTTCACTCTCATCCTTACCTCGTCACGTCTCCGAGCCAACTTACTTTCAAACCCGAGTCGTCCCCTTCCTTTCGCCGGGTGTCGGAGAGAGGACATATCCGTGGTTCCGCACCTGCGCAGAAGATTTGGGACCTCTGTTTTTTTTTCTAGTAATTTTTAATTACCGTAGTCATTTATCCGTGACTGGCTCCCACAACGAGTGCTTTGGCCTGACTTTCTCTGGTCAGACAGCTTTTTCTTTTTTTTTATTCTCTCTTTCTCTTTCCTTCCCCCAAAATTCTCTTTTTAACTTGGACCTACCATATCACGTGACACTTGTGAGAGTATCGAACGGACGAATACCCCAAAGACATGTCAACCATGAACATAAAAGATAGCCAGCAATAAAAGCCAGCCCTAGGGGCACCTACACTCACCCAGTCAAGAGTATAGGGAGCTCATCAACAGCCAGGTATCAGCAAATGCCAATAGAAGAGCCAACCCATAATAACGAGGCACTAGTAACAGTTCATAGTCCTGTAACAAAGACTAATACCCCCACGTCAGACTCAAGAAGGCCAGAAGAGCATGAGACTAGATACGCACTCAGGCATCGCACCAAACCCACGAATCCGAGAAAGTATTTTATGCCTGTAATTGACATGTATTGGGGAATATTGTTTTCATCTTCTTTATCACTATTGTTGTGGTATTGTTGAGGAGTTTGCTGATTTCAAAATACTTGGAGTAATAATCCACAACAATGAGGTATATTCTCCCCTGTATTTTCAACAGGTCCGTACCGACTTTTGTCCAAGGTTTGTCAGGAATCTCATGGTTCTTGAGTGGCTCCGCACTTTGATGTTTTTTGTATTGTAGGCATGCCTCATAATTTGATATCGTATTTGTAATATCAGCATCCATGTTTAGCCAGAAGAGTGATTGTCTGGCCTGTGACTTCGTTTTTTCAATTTCCAGGTGGCCTTGGTGTAGGTTTTTGCACATTTCCAGTCGGAGTGTTGAGCGCATTATGATTTTTTGGCCCTTGAGAAGAAACCCATCTTGGTATGTGATCATTGAGTTATGGTGATGGTGTGGTCTGAGACAGGGATCGAGTTTGAACCGATGTTCTGGCCATCCTGCAGAGATTCGATGTAGTTTTTATAGTGTATCATCCTTTGCTGTTTCAGATACTAGTTTCTGGCGAGTCTTTTAACTGATTGGGTGAGAAGACATCGGAGATTTCAGGAGTGTTGTCTTGTAATGCAGCCCGGCTTAGTATGTCCATAACCTTCATTAATTGGCCTTTTGTGTATTCCAGGTCGAAATCATGTTTTTAGAGCCTTAAGAGGAAACACTATATTCTAGGTGGAGCTTTGGCTATTTGTTTGTTCATTATGGTCTTGAATGGTTTGTGATCATTGTGTATGATGAAATGTTGTCCATATGTGTATTCATGAAAATACTGACAGGCAAACAGAATTGACAGTATTTCTAATTCCAGGGGACAGTAGTTTATTTCAGCTGATGTCAGAGATCTACTGGCATAAGCTATCGGATGCCAGTCATTTTCATGTAGCTGTTCTAGCAGGGCACCTAATCCTAAGGCAGATGGATCAGATGATACTTTGATTGGGAGTTTGGGGTCAAAATACTTTAGTTTTGGGCTCTGAGTGATCATTTTCTTAAAGTCTTGAAGTGCCTCCCTTTGAGGTTTGTCAAAGGACCAAATAATGTCCGTTGAGGTGCTGTTTTGGTTGAGAGATCTAGGAGAAGTTTTCCCAGGCATGTTATCATGCCTAAGAAGCGTTGTAGTTCCTTTTGGTTTGTTGGTTCTAGCATGTCTGTGATAGCTTTTATTTTTCTGGCATTTTGTGCTATTCCCTTGTTGGATATCGTGTGTCCGAGGAATGTCAATTGACGTTGGTTGAATTGACACTTGGCTCGATTCAGTTTTAATCCTGATCGTCTGACGATTTGCAGAATTTCAATTGTTCCTTTTTCAAATATTTCAGGTGTATCTGCCCTATGGATTCTATGATTGCAGCTATACGCGCTTGACACACCTCACTGGCACTGTGAATCCCATATGGAATGCATTGAATTCTGAAACGGCCACAGGGAGAATTGAAGGTGAGGAGTTTGGAACTTTCTTTATCCACCCTTATTTGCCAGCTTGGTGAAGTACTATTTTCCTACCATTTCCTGGAATGTGTCAGTAACTGTTCATCATCATATCGCGCTGGTAGCACGGATATCCCTGACCCTCTCTCGCCACTCCTCCCTATCGTTCATCGCCCTAGCTACGTCTTCAGGACAACATCCCGTATCCTCACAGAGCTGCTGAATGTATGTTCGTGCTGGTCGTCCTGCTTTTGCACGGCCATGTGTGGGGGTCCATAAGAGTACATCTCTTATGAGTTCGTCCCTGCTTCTCCAGCAGTGTCCTGCATGTCTGGTTCGTCTAACTTGAATAGTTTTCGTGATAGGGGGCAGGTGACCGTACAGTTGGTGTCTTGTGGGGTGTTGCCGCCAGGACTTGTTTAAGATTGCACGTAGCATTCTTGTGTAATTGCCGTCTAGCTTCTTCTCCAGCCGTTTTGTTAGCGTCCATGTAGTGCATCCATATAGCAGTATCGATGTGACCGCTGCCTGGAAGAAACTGCGTTTCATTTTATCGGTTAGGTCTGATTTCCATATAATCGATAGCCTATTGATAGCTGTCCATGCTTTCGCTAACCTCGTTTTGATGTCCTTTTCGGTTGATTCGACGCTGCTTCCTAGGTAAGTGAATTTGTCTACTAGTTTAAGAGGGGTTCCTTCTAGAGTGGAGATGTCCCCCGTTTGATTATAGCACATATATTCCGTTTTGTGTGCATTTACATAGAGGTCTGTGTTTGCTGCTGCTCGTTCCAAACTATGCAGTAGTGTTTCGGCTTGGTCAGGTGTATTTGCCAGTATCGCTATGTCATCGGCGTAGTCGGCGTCGGTAATTGTTGTTGCGGGGTACCTTCTGCTTCTTTTCTTCGTCAGTTCGAAGCCATTCTCTTTGATTTTGTCAATCGATGTTCTAAATACGTAGTCTAGACAAATGATAAAGAGGTACGGAGCCAGCGTGTCCCCTTGTAGTACTCCTGCTACAATGTCGAAGTATTCTGTGTCTCCATCTGGTGATCGTACTTTTACTTGAGTGTTTCTATAGAGAATCGTTATTGCCGCTACGGTTTCTTTAGGTATGCCGTACGCTAGTAGGATTTGTTCCATCTTTCCTCTGTAAATGGAATCGAAAGCCTTGGTAAAGTCAACAAATATTAATGTCGCTTGTAGGTTTTTTGCCCGTACACCTTCAAGGATTCTACGGATGGTTAATATTTGTGAGGTCGTGGATCTATTTCTTCGGAAGCCATTTTGGTTTTTTCTAAGTATGTTGTCGATTTTGGGTTCTATGCGGTTTCGTAGTAGGGCATTATAGATTTTGGCTGCTATGGATGTAAGTGTTATGCCTCGGTAGTTTTTGGCTAATCCGAGGTCCCCCTAAGCAAACACTACAAATAGCCACATTTAACATAAGAACCTTAAATAGAATAGGACAACTACCAGAGCTAATCGCATCGGCCGAAGAACATAAGATTGACATAATATGCATACAAGAACACAGATACACGCACACCGAAGATATCAAATATAACGAAACTGGCAATGGGTGGTCGCTCGTCACTGTATCTGCATGGAAAAACTCTGTCAACGCCGCAGTAGGAGGGGTAGGATTACTTATAGGACCTAGAGCATTAAAAACGCTAAATAGCGTTGAGAAAATACAACCTAGAATGATGGCAGCTACTTTTAACGGCAACCCCAGAGCAACAGTCATCTCCTGCTACAGCCCCACCAATGTTAGTGAAGAAACTGAACTAGTCACCTTCTACGATGAGCTATCCTCATTAGTGCGTAGCATCCCGAAACACAACATGTTAGTCATTGGCGGAGACATGAATGCCCAAATCGGGAAAAACGGAAACAACAAATACAGCCTCCACAACACGTCAAATAGGAATGGGCAATATCTAACAGATTTCATGATAGAAAATAGATTAGCATGCCTCAATACAAACTACCAAAAAAGGGAGGGAAAACTATGGACATACACGTACGCAAACAATACTAAAGCTCAGATAGACTACGTCCTTATAAACAAGAAATGGAAAAGTAGTGCAATGAATTGCGAGGCATACTCCTCTTTTGAGGGTGTGTCCACCGATCACCGAATAGTCACGGCGAAAATACGGTTAAGCCTACGAAAAAACGCCAAACGAACAGCGACCACCAAACACTATGACTGGGCCCTATTGAACAACAGAGATATAAGAGATAAATACGTATTAGAATTAAGAAACAGATTCGAAACACTACAAGAAAAGGCCGAAAAAAGTACCCCAAATGACGAATATGAAAATTTCGTCAATGCACACCTCGAAGCAGCAGCGAAATGCATTCCAACAAAACTCAAAACTAAATATAGAGTCCCATGGGAAACTTTAGCGGTGAGAGAAAAACGTGCACTAGTGAAAACAGCCTCCAAAAACTATCGAAAAAACCCAACAAACCCAAATGCCTTAAAACTAAAAACGACACAATATCAATTAGCTGGCATATATAAAAAAGGAACAGACAGAATACATTCAAAATCAGATAGATAAGATTAGAGACTCGGTGGAAGATAGACAATCTAGAATAGCCTGGCAAACAATAAATGAAGTGAGTAGAAGAAAGAACACAGCCAAAGCAAAACTGAAAGCAGCAAACCAACAAGAAAGAATAAAACTGTGGAAACAGCACTTCGAAAACTTACTAGGAAACCCACCGAAAATAACACATGAACCAATCACCAGAATAATTAGCAAACAATTAGACATTAAACTAGGACCGTTCACACAAGAAGAACTCGACTTGGTTCTCAGAAAAATTAAAAATAGGAAAGCTGCTGGGCTGGACGAAATTCCCCCGGAAGTATGGAAGACCAGACAATTCGACGACATACTGCTCCGACACTGCAACGCAGTATACAATCAAAATCCGATAGATAGATGGATGAAGGGATGCAGTAACTGTTAGTAGACGGTAGTGCTCCCTTTTAATTGCCTTGTTTAGATTTTGAGGGACTAAATAAACTCGCAGGTTGCCATTGGGTTTTTTCTACCGCTACTAGAGAGGAAACCCAGTCTGTGGATTCATGGACAGAAACAATTATGTCAAGCTGAGTCGTTCGTTGCAGCTCCTGTTTTAGTCTCCGACTGAGAGCAAATGGTACTTTGCATGGTGGATTTATGATGGGTTTTATATTTGGGTCCATTGTAATATGGTGATACCCTGGTAATGTCCCTAGTTCCCCTAAACAATCTTTAAATTTTTAAGAGGAAAACAGTTTCTCCTTTTGAAATGCTGGGAACTCTTTTTATTAGGTGAATGTCAGCACTGGTTTTAGTCCGAAGATTGGAGAGGCGTCAATGTCTGCTCCAATTATTGGGACATCATATGTTTTGTTTTGGAGTGGAATTTGTACAGCACATTTTCCTAGTACTACGATAGAGGTGGCGTTGTGGGGATTTAGGAATTAACAAAAAAAACTCCCAACCGGATATTGACTCGTCGGCTGCCTGATACAAAATGTATAAACGCGTCGCCACGCATAAGGCTCCACGCATCCATCCGGTTAAAATCAGAAAAAAGAAAAATAATAAAATGTAAAGTAGCCAATGAGAAGCGGTCGCGCCAAAATTAGAAGAATTTTGGAGTAGCGAATTTGGAGCCGGTGAAGAGAGATAAATACTCAGGTTTTCTGTGAACCGACCTCTCTTTTCGGGTAGTGACGTCGAACCGACAACACCGATTTTACTGTCGGGTGTTTTGGACACCACGTTATGTTTTGGGAAGTAGCGTTGGTTAGTCCATTCACCAAGTAAATAAAGGAAAGTATGAAAGAAATGTTTTCGTCTCTTGTCTGTTTCTATCTCTTTTTTGTATATTTCTTTTGGACCTTCTTTGGGCAAGGCATTGCGCCAGCCAGTCAACGTGGGGTAAAATAATATAACCAAAATATGGAGTCAAATATCTTACGGCAACACAGCCTTGCCCTTAGCCACTGACCTTCATAAAAACCTTCAAACCCCACAGCGTTGTAGGCTGTTAACCTTGTCCTGGTTTATTTTTTCAGTAGCTGGTAGTCTGTTATTTTTTCTCTGTTGGAGAAGGGTGTTCTGTCCTTTGTGAGATTGAGTTTCTTCATGCCTTTTTCGCCGGCTGGTAACTGTTTTTTCCCCTTTTTGTAAAATTTACTTTCTTGGGCTTTCTTTGTAGGAATTCTACTTGTCGTCTTGTAGCCTCGGAGATTTAACCTGCCTTTATTACAAATTCCAGGGTTAGATCAGTTTCTGATAAGAGTTTTTCCTGAAGGTAGAGGTCGTTTGTTCCGATAATAATCATGTCCTTGATGAGACTGTCTCTCCATTCTTTTAATTCACACTCGTGACTCAGCGTTTTTAATTTGTTTACAAACTCCTCGAATTTTTCTGCCTCGTGTTGTCGAGACGTGAGAAATTTGTACCACACTAGTGTTAAATTATTTTCGAGGAATGCAGTAGTCCTTGAATTTTGTCATTATTATATCGTTATTCATTTCATCATTCACTGACGAAAATTCAAAATTGTTATTAATCTGGCGGCCTTGTTTTCTTATGCAATTGACTAGAATGCTGTTTTTAACTTCGCTTGGTTTCTCTAATTTTTCTGTGGCTATTAGGTAAAGCCTCAATTCTCGCTTGAAAAGTTTCCAGTTTTCAGAAACATTTCCGTTGGAAAAGTCTAAGAGTTCCAGGAGATTAAATTGAGAAGCCTTGTTGTCTCGTCCGACGACTCGGGCGTGAGAGCGAGTAACAGTTTAACATTGGGAAAGGGCTTTAAGATTCTGACACTATGATGTATTCAAAGAAGAAAGTGAGATAAATCTTACCTGAGAGAACAATCGTTTCCTGGTGTGGGAATTATTTTATTGTAATAGGAACATCTTCTTGGAATGGACTTTTATGGTCATCACCGCCGAAAGGAAAGGACGGGATTTTTTGGAATTAACACCACCTGCTGAGAGAATAACCCTTTTTCTGCTCAGGCCACGGCGTAGAGAAGACGTGAATTGATAAGTCCTGTTAATTATCGCAGGGTGAGCTGTTTTTTAAAACTTGCTGTTCCCTACAATTGAGGGAAAATAGTAAATAGGGAGTAAATCCCTCAGAGAATTTGGCTACTGTGCTGGACCTCTTCTAGAGAAATATGCTGTTAACTATATCTGTGAATTTGTGCTGTCTCGACTTCGACCACGAGGTGTTCCAGAACTACCCCGCTGTGCTGTATTCTTCTTAGAGAAATATGCTGTTGCCTATATCAGAGAATTTGTGTAGTCTTGAACAATTTAATTTGCTGTCCTATACAAGGGCTAAAAGAATTACTGAATGAACTCCCATGTGTCTGCATTATTCGCTGTATTATTGACTGGAAAGTGAACGGGTTTTCCCAAGAGATGTTTTTCGCCAAAGAGACCTTTCCAAATCTTTTTTCCTTTCATACAACACCCCTTTTTTGAGTTGTAAGTACCAGCTCCTTTGTTCGTTAAAGACATATCAGTTTCTTGTAATTCATAAGTGACCCAGTGTTTTTTCGAAACAATTTGTATAATTGTTACTGAATTCATTTTTTTTTTTTTTGACAGGTGGCTAAAATAGCAATTAATTTTAGCAACAAGTGTTTTTTCTTCAAAACTTTATAACTCCTTTTTATTTACTTTTATTTACTTGGTAATAAATAGTTCTTAGTTGAACGCACAAGGCCCGTTTGTCTCTATATTTTTCCTTTCTTTTTTTTTAAAGAGCTGTTTTATTTTCCGTGAAAGGATTCGTTTTTTTTATGAAGATTAATCCTTTTACCGGTGCCTACATAAAGATAACCTCAAGACGTGTTATGTCAACCAAGACTTTATTTCTACTGGGTGTGTGGGGATTTAGGAATTAACAGTAAAACTCCCAACCGGATATTGACTCGTCGGCTGCCTGATACAAAATGTATAAACGCGTCGCTACGCATAAGGCGCCACGCATCCATCCGGTTAAAAATCAGAAAAAAATAAAAATAAAAAAAGTAAAGTAGCCAATGGGAAGCGGTCGCGCCAAAATTAGAAGGATTTTGGAGAGGCGAATTTGGAGCCGGTGGAGAGAGATAAATACTCAGGTTTTCTGTGAACCGACCTCTTTTTCGGGTAGTGACGTCGAACCGACAACACCGATTTTTGCTGTCTGGTGTTTTGGGCACCACGCTACGTCTTGGGAAGTAGCGTTGGTTAGTCCATTCACCAAGTAAATAGAGGAAAGTATGGAAGAAATGTTTTCGTCTCTTATCTGTTTCTATCTTTTCTTTTTGTATATTTCTTTTGGACTTTCTTTGGGCAAGGCATTGCGCCAGCCAGTCAACGTGGAGTAAAATAATATAACCAAAATATGGAGTCAGATATCTTACGGCAACACAGCCTTGCCCCTTGCCACTGACCTCCTAAAAGCCTTTAAACCCCACAGGTGTATATTGCTAAAACTCCAAGGGAATTAACTCTACATTAGTTTATTGTTTATATAAACATGCAACAAACCGTGTCTTGTCTAATTCTTACAGTAAAACTGAATATGCGTTTCGTGAGTTCTGAAAGAGAAAATTCACGTAAAACAATATGTGTGTGTGTGTGTGTGTGTGTGTGTGTGTGTGTGTGTGTGTGTGTGTGTGTGTGAGTGTGTGTGTATGAACCCCTCTGTGTGAGCAGGATGTGACACAAGGTCAATTTTTGAGCGGAGTTTAGCAGATTTGAATCTGGAATTTTCTTTCTCCAATACCAGTTTCCATACCAAAGTCAGAGAGCTCAGTCTGCCCGATTATGTTGCTGTAAAAGAACATGACAGTGAACGAAAGGAAGCAAAAGTTTTAAGTGGGCTGAGCTACCACTGTAAACGTCATCTCATAGAAAGATGTACAGAACGTCAATCTACAACAGATGACCAAGAAACTCCAAATAAAGAATGGTACTGAATTCGCCGCCATTAGTAAATATCGCATCACGTTGCGCAATCTGAAGAGCCAAAACAAAGTACTCAATTGAGTTTATCATAGTGAATGAAAACCCGGTCTTATTGCTTGGGAAATGGGCAAAATAATAATGATGAACAATGATAATATTGCCAATTAGGAAACAATTACTGACTGAATTGTTACATATGGTAAACCGGGATAATTACCTATACAAATGCGCCTACAGATTGATGATACTGTCACACCACATTCTGATGCACCATAAGGCATACAAGAATTAGGTTTCTTGGAGATGGGGAGGATATTTAGTTGAATTCGCACTCACTAAAGATCATTGTTAGCATTAGTACATACGTGATACACTAATATTGAATTAACGGACGGAAGACAAGATGGGCTCATTTAAACAGAAATATTTAGTATTTACATAGTTTATATACAAGAACTATTGAAACAAATGCAAAAACATGTCCTAACAGATGTAATATTCACATATTCTTCTATGGACAAGCAGTATGTAAAAGAGGTAAAAAGAAAACGGGAAAGGTCTTTATTAAGTAATACTTTATAGCCGTACTAGCAAGCCACGCTAGCTTTACTGAATAATCTTGATAGCCAAACTAGCTTTACTGAATAATCTTGATAGCGTCGTTAGCTTTACTAATCAATCTTGATGGCCAAAACAAGCTTTACTGAACAATCTTGATAGCCTCGCTAGATTTACTGGACAATCTTGAAAGCCAAACTAGCTTTACTGTAAAAGGTGGCTGGGCAGAAGACAACGTCTTTACTGGTCAAAGATCAGAGACAAGAGAGAGCGAGAAAGGATTTTTCGGATTGTTATGTGACTGTTCATCAGCCCGACCCTCTAACGGACACATGTATTCTTTAAAGGGGACAATTATTTATTATCACCATAAACCAGTCTCTGTGATTTTTCAAGTCGAAGAAGTACTAAGACGTCAGGAGAAAGTTATAGTTATCACCTCTGTTGTCGAACCAACATGCTGGAATAGAAGGACGGTCATCGCCTGTGAGAAGTCTAGTGACATCTGGATCTGCATCGGTCCCAGACTTTGAAGAAATTGTTGAAATGTAAGCGATATCAACTATGAAATACGCAATTCCATGTCAGGTGAGTTGTGATGCTGGCTTCCAGTCGAAATCATCATCATTATCACTCAGACACTTTTCAAAGAGATGGAACTTTGAACAGTTCATGGCAAACCCTGGGAATCAGTAAACAAATGACAAGACCGGATCTGCCGTTAAGAGTGCAAAACGGCTCATGCGGAGGAAAAAAGACACCACTCTCGACCCATATCTTGCACTGTTAGACTTCCCAAATACCCCTCCCCAAGGAATGAGAAGCATCCGGCTCAATAACGATTAAATCATCTAGCTCACTCAGTGCTATCATTGAACAGCTGTCTGCTACAACCAAGCCTTGTGAATCATGGTCGGAATGAAAAGATCATACTCGAACACCGACAGAAAGTCCAAATAGGTTACTAAAATCGTCACGCACGTGATTTGCCTACGTTAGATGAGAGGGAGCGTTCTTAGAATGCATCTGTGCAAGAAAGGTGGCCATGGGTGGGAGAAAGATGCTGCTGCAAGAATAGTATAAATGTTATAGCAAATTAAGCGTAATGAGTTCGTAACAAAATGCAGCTTAATATTGTAGCAGAGGAATTTTTCGGGTTCTGTCATAAAAAGGTTAATACTGAAATGAATAATAAATAAAGCAAACAAACCGCAAAACAAACAATAGGAGGTTGAATTGAAACAGTCGTTGTCTTTTTATTAATTAATTTTGGTTATGAGCAATAATCTACAAAAATATGAAATCGGAAGAAAAGCTGCACTGTTGTAACCCAGTCTCAGTATAAACAGCGACCAAAAAATCAGACTGGGACGTGACTTCCCCGGCCACGAAAAAAGAGGACCAGAGTGAGAAACTTCCAACAGTTCCTGCTTCCTGCCTACTTCTAGCAGTTCCAAACGCCATCACCACGTTTTTCGATCCACCAGCTGTGAACGCAGCAGTCTAGCCTTTTCTTTTTTTAACTCTCCTTTTAAGGTCTCAAGTCTTTCCTTAATAGTACTGCCCTTTTAAGGACACAGTTCTTATCTCCCTGCTACAGCAATTTCAAGGTAGTCACCTACTTCCATATCAACACCACGAATACGATGTTCTATTAGTAGCCTTTCTACTCCACCAGCCAGATGCAAGGAACACCTGATGTAACGGGACAGTTCACGAGCAGATAACAGCTGTTGACGCCTAGCAACTCTGGCCATATCAATCCGGCCAACGAAACGTTAGCCTTACGACACCAGTTCACAAGCGAACGACTTCATTCGAACCAACGACACTTCATCAACTCGTTCGAAGCTAATGTCGAACAAACTCCTGTTAACGGCCAAATCAACCATTAGCCGTCTTCTGCGATTCGACATGCCCAACTCTCTCGTCATTTGCCAACTCCCTGGTCACATGACTGCGCCAACAACCTGTTAAAGTATAACTAAGACTCGCTCTCGCCAAAAACTATTAGACAGAGGTGCCCGTGGTGTAATGGTTATCGTCGCAGGATGTGGACACGACGACTCGAGTTCAAATCCTGGACGAACCTGATTGCATTACACATAGCACTAATACCCTTGGGAAAGGTATGAATCCAAATATTCTCCCTCCCGCTATGGGTAAATAGTAGGGCAGACTAGCTTCTTCAGCCTTGGTGAGGCGACTAGTCTAGAAGGAAAACTCTGAATTCAAACCTGTTAAACTCCGCTTAAAAATTGACCTTGTGTCATATCCTGCCCGAGCGGAGGGGTCAGGTAAATATGATTAGACAGTTGAATCTACCCTTTCGATGTCAACAGGATTTTCACACAACCACTTTTCTTGTATTTATTGCCTAAATAAAAGTTGACTTTAATTTACTCACTTGACTTTGTCATCTTTGCCTTTCCTATGTCACTTCACTCAATTCAAAAAGTTTGTGAGATCGACATATTTATCGGCACCGCAACAAATGTGAAGACTAATTTTTGTATGAATTTACCCAACCCCTCCCCACGAGCATAATGCGACACAAGATCCTATTTTCATGCGGAGTTTAACTGGTCTGAGTTCAGAGTTGTCTTTCTCCTAGACCGATTGCCATACCAAAGCTAAATAGCCCAATCTACCCAGTTATTTTACCCATTGCTGGACGGTGAATACTTGGATACACCTTTCCCAAGAGTATTAGCGCTATGTGAAATGCAAACAACTTTGTGCAGGATTTGAACTCGGGTTGCTGTGTCCATTTCCTACGATGGGAACCATTACACCACGGCTATGTATACAGTGTACGTAAATGTTTTGTATTCTTTTCAAATGCTTACTCGCGTGTCGGCCCTAAAATTCCTTAGACGATAAGATTTAGATACCGTTATGAAATTTGTGATTGATGTATTTCGTTTGTCTGTCTTCTGAGGCTGCCGGGCAGCTACTGACTGGTACTGGGGATTTGGCCTACTCACTAGTTTTTTGACGGCAAAATAGAGAAAAGTTATTTCTGGAAACTGGCTCACTAGTCTTGTGGGTAGAGTGTTCGCCAATGGTTCGGCAGACCTGGGTTCAATCCCAGGTCGCGTCATACCAAAGACTTTAAAAATGGTACTTGATACCTCCTTGCTTAACACTCAGCGATATAAGGTACGTATCGAGGGTAAAGTGGAGCAATCCAAGGAAAGGAGTAGCCCTCTCCCTTCTCCTCGGTGAAGTAGCTACTGAAAAGGGAGCCTTCTGGTCGCCCTCGACTACGATCGCCAACTTACTTTATTTCTGGAAACCATGACACACATGGGTCTTTTTCTATTTTTAGATTTGGTGATACACGCGGGTTATGTACAACTGATTATATGAAGTCGGGATGTATTGACTCAACAGACTGGTGATACACGCGGGTTATGTACAACTGATCATACGAAGTCGGGATGTATTGACTCAACAGACGTCATCTGCGAAGGTCTTCAAAGCAAGCACATTCGGTGGTGGAGCACAAAACGGAATAGCGAATGCTATCCCCTTCAGATGACATTCTTGTTCCCACACTCACAATACAGGTACCACTCGCCGCCGGGAATTGCATCTTCATTTCCTGTCCAGAGAGAGTAATTTGACAGAACCTAACAAATTTCAATCTCTGGGTAGGACCCACAGTCTCTCTAAAAACATAATACTTAAGGGCCTATGTAAAATGACACTATTTTCATGCCAATAAGGACAATAAACTTCATCTATAAAAGTGGGGAGAATGTTACATTATAATTTAAGGTAAGCTCTCTACCTACTACTTGTTAGGGTACAGCCCCGCACGATATCCCCTCACACCACTTGCTCTATCTGAATAAAACCCTGTCATATTGCGTTTGCTTTATCGCTCAGGTATGAATTATTCGCAATTTGATTTTCTTTTTTCTTTTTTATCTCATTCAATTCAGTCTCTAACCGTCGACACTCTTCCCTTTGGTCTGGTCTTCATGGGTCATACAAAAGGCGTAGGCATGACATTGTCATAAAAGACAAACAAGATAATTGCTTTACTTAAACTTTTTTCAACCTAACTATAGTCCTATTAGGCTGAAGATTCTTTAGTATTTTACTGAACTGATTTAGGAGGAGGGGGAGACAACTATGTTTCACTTCGCCACAGAAATAGACTCGTACATGAGTAAAAGTTGAAAATATCCGCAACAATAACAAAACAGAAATTTATTTGAAGAAATATGGTAAGCTGTTAAGCTAGGAAGAAAGGTTTAGGGATTTTACAAGCTTATGAAAACTTTTAAAGGTGAAATCACATAAAATAAAGAAAAAAGCAACTCAAACTCAATATAGATTTAGATCATTTTTACAAAAATGTTTTATTCATAATGTTTAAAAGACTTTTACAAATAGAAAAAAATAACAAAAGCCAAACAAAAAACTGTGCAACATATTCAACTTGGAGGTTGGGGGAGAATTTGACAAATAATTCTTTGAGCTCTTTGCCAAATTAACAAATCATCATATAAAGTCTTTCAAGGGATCAATGAAAATTGACTTAATTTGAAGTTTACTTAAGAGGAAAAGGTTAAGTTAAATACAAAGGATTAGTGAAAGATGTGAGCCTGTAGAAAATTGGTGAAGATTTGAAGAAACATTTCAATATTGTATTTAGTGGAAATTTTAGATTTTCCATCGAGTAGAGAATTTAAAAAAACTTTTATCTATGTAGTGGAAATTTTAGAAGATTTTCCATCTAGTAGAGAATTTTAAAAGACTTCCATCAATGTAGTGGAAATTTTAGATTTTCAGTGTAATATAAGAGATATTTACTCAGTTTCTTTGAGTTTAGGAGATTCTTCTCTTTCATATCTTCTTCTTCTCCAGTTATTGTTGCTGTTGTTGTTGTTGTCGGTGATGATGAACTTTCACATCTGAAGCCTTTTCTTTGACTATATGTAAATATAACCCTTTTAACTCACACACAGTATTCAAAGTCACACCTTTTTTCACCTACACAATTTAGAATAGATGACCTGACTCCAATTTAAACTCCCAAACCGTTTTTTTTACACTTACGCAATTTAGAATAGATTATATAAAATACGGTGCTCTATGCTCAAAGAGGAAGAGCAATATCACAATATTTTTCAAGTATAAAATAGGGTAAAACTTTGAATTTTACATGGCTAATCCTCATGGGAGCTAGTATTTACTCATTTTTAAACTTTGAAATAAACTTTCCAAATAAATATATAAGTTGTTAGATAAAATAAGATGAAGCAAAAATGCTCTGTGTGTGTGTGTGTGTGTGTGTGTGTGTGTGTGTGTGTGTGTGTGTGTGTGTGTGTGTGTGTGTGTGTGTGTGTGTGTGTGTTTTAAATTCTGATTAGCCAATGTATCATGTGCTTGGATACTTAAAGCATTCAAACATTTTGGGAGGGTTTTGTCTGTTGTCTCTTAGTCTTGGCTCAACTAAGCAGAAACTTTTTCTTGGAGAATACAAATTTTAGCATGTATATACAAGTACTACTATGATATCTAATGTTCTGAGATACGTAAACTACTGCTATTATAGTGGGGATTATTCTAACTTTTGTCTTCATCTTTGTTGTTTTGATCATAGCAAGCACCTGATGATGTCAATAGAATGTACCAATAATGAAAAAAATGGTGATATTAATCCAAACAATGCCTGAGAAACTTTTAAATCACAAATAATTTCAGTCTCCAATTAATACTTAATTCTTTTCGCTTTCCTTCATTTCTATCATTTTTGCTTTTCAAATGTCGTCAATAAAAAAATATCTTAGCAACCATATTTAAAACTAGAGCAGGAAATATAATATTGAAAATTGTCCCAAAATACTTCGAATCATTCTACATGATGTTTGAAAATTAAACCAAAACTGAATTTTCTACTCTGGTAATTATTTGGGAGGTTAACAGTGAACAGAGTAGTCAAGCTGGAAATGGAATTTGGCCAACATTATTAATACCTGAAATTGGCCAGACAGAGAATTCAATTTGAATATCTAGCAGCAAATATAAAATGAGGATAGCATCATAATTCTGTCATGCCATGGCAGCCTGTTTAAAATGGATGATTAGATTATTAGATTTTCTTTCCCTAGAGGAAAAATCTACTTACAAACTTCAATTTTGCTAAGAATTCTGTGTCCTAACATTCAGTAATGTGTTTGGTTTGGGATTTACATTATTTTATGGTCTTTTTTCTCTAGTGAATTCTTTGTTTTTCTCAAAACAAACCAATATCTGACAACAGAGATTGGCATCCACACACTTTGGTAAAATGAGAAAAAAAACTTTAAATTCTAAACAAGCTGATTAGACTGTCCTGCTTCATCTCTTTTCCTTTTGTTTTCAATAAAAATGTATTTTTTATAATATTTCAACTTTTTATGTTGAATGCCATTGTACAAGAGTGATTGATAAGTTTTTTAGTCTATGGTACAAGGACATGAGTTACACAGTTGCAACAAAATCCACTAATATTTCATGTTTTTGAACAATTACACAGTTGAAGTTGAAGTTTGTATGTATTTACCCAACCCCTCTAACACAGGCAGGATGTGATACAAGGTAACTTTTTAAGTGTAGTAAAGCTGTTTGAATTCAATGTTTTCCTTCTCATAAATAGGTTGCCTTACCAAAAGTAAAGAATTCAGTCTGCCCTACTTTTCACTCAGAGCTGAAGTGAAAGCAAAAGGATTCAAGCTTTTCTCAAGACTTTTAATGCAAAATGAAACACAATCTGCCTTGACCAAGATTTGAACTCTGGTTGCCAATTACATTTCCAACAGTAATAAGTATTACACTAAGCTTGCCACCTGAAGTCTGTAATCATCTTACTTTTTCTGCTTCAGAAAATTTAAAGTCAGCAACTGTTGATTAAAGGAACATTATAGCTCATCATGCATTCAGCTAGCCTCTCCGGTTTGATAATGCTGTAAGGAAGAGGAATCATTTGGAGGGGGCATCGTCCTCATAGGTTTCCTGAGGTGATAAGACCTTGAGGTAACTGATAACTTTCCGTTGTGTTAGTAAATCAGAAATATACTAAAGCTGATATTGGTCATTGGTGAGTGGGAAGCCACCTAAATATTATCCTTCACATCAAAAATACCAATATATATATATATATATATATATATATATATGTCATGTTTGTCTTTTAATTTAACCTTTTATAAAAACAATATAGAAGTTTTTTTTAATTATTTCAACCAAAACATTAAAATGTAAAGATGGCTTCATATTAATTTGCTAAAAAAAGTTAATTATTGTCTTAGATTTATAATTAGTTGAAGCATTGTCAATAATTAAATTATTTTACCAGTGTTTCTTCACATATTATTTCTTAGCTTTTTATTAAAACTCTCAGAGTATTATTCTACAGTTTAGTATGCAGTAAAGACTCCTACCACCCCATATCCTCAAGAAAGCTGTCTGACCAGGGCATATATTTATTTGACCCCTCTTCTATGAGCAGGATATGACACAAGGTCAATTTTTTGCCAGAATAAAGTTAGCTTGAATTCATAGTTTTCATTCTCTTAGACTGGTTACTAAATCAAGGTTAAAGAACCCAGCCTGTCTTACTATTTACCCATAGCAGAAGAAGAGATGAATTCATGACTTTCCTAGAAGCATTTGTGACGGAAAATGCAAACAACCTTGTGCAGAATTTGAACTCAGATTGTTGGTTTCATTTCATATGATGATAAATGTTATGCTAGGCACAACTCCTTTCTTCACTAACATTGGGTGGTTGTCTTACTGACTGGGTCACATAGACATCTGGTAACAGATATTCAAAATTATGTTTTATTCCTAATTTTTGTGAGAATGCCAAATTTTCTGCAATTTTTATTGTTTGTAGTATGAAATTTATTATTAAATGTAACATTGTCAATTATCATTAATTTTAGACTATTATTTGTTTCATTTTGTTTCATTTAGCTGAAATATAATATATAATATATTTGTAGATTCAAATTAAATTCAACACTTTCACAGCTTAATTTCTCAAATGATTAGCATTAGTGGAAATCTTAATAATTCTACTTAGTGAAAAACATCGTAGTAAATAAACACTAGTTTAATAATTGCTAATAACTAGATGGTTGGTTGGTTGGTCGGCTGGTTGGTTGATTGGCTGGTCGGTTGGGCTTTATGGCATATCAACCCTTGTAGGTTATTTGATGCGAAATCCTTTTTATACAAGTATTTAATATATAGGATTTGTAAATGTATAGTTTGTGCGTAACATTTTTAAATAAGTTAAAGTTATTTGTTTGTACTCAGTTAAATGGTTTCAAGTATTGCTTTCTAACACTAACAATTCAATTTAACATCAGTCATTTGTATTCACACTCTTAAATAGTAATACGGATGATTTCTAAGTAAATAGTTTGTTGGAAATTCCATTTTAGAAAGTTAGAGCTAATTTGTTTGCACACGTTTAAGTATTGCAATCGTTAGTACACAATCAAATGGTTCCAAGTATTGCTTTGTAACCCAAACAATTTCATTTAAGAGTCATTTGTTTGCACACATTTAAATGGTTAAACAGTTTTATCTGACCATTGGTAACAGGTACTACCACTCTGGATTAGAGTGTACCTGGGAGTAATGGCAATAAAAGGGTACTCCACATTTCCCAAGGATCCAGAATTGAAGCCTCATCATCAGGTGGCTTAGTGTCATATCCAGGACACTCATTGAGTGGGGGAATCTTACCAGTCTGTAGAGATGCAGTCAGTGTATTCTATGGCCCCAGCCAACTTGGCTGTTTAGTAAATGATAGCAGTAGAATACTATTAGAGACACGTACATCAAGAACAGTTTAAGGGATTTGTACATTGTAGACAAAACTTTAATGAAAAGGAAATAGATACTGAAAAATAACTCATTTGTTATAATTACATAAACAGATATTAAAAACTTATCATGTTACATAAGAAAAAGTAGAAATTGCATAGGCATCAATAAAGTATCACTAAGATCAAAAATGGTTTTCCAAAAATCATACAATTTATTGACAGAAATTATGGCAACTATATTAAAGCAATTTGTAGAATCATATGGGATCAAAATTTTATTTCCTTTGGCAAAATTTGAATCAATGAAATTTTAGACATTATCAGGTTAGTTTACAGACAGTAAGGAAAAAATTGGATTGATATTGTTTATGCCAAAAATTAATAAGAATGTGAATTGTTATACATAGTTTAATTTAGTTCTTGGTAAGTAAAGTTTATTAACAATAGATTACATTTGAATTCTTTGGCTTTCAAATTATAATTATAATGATTAGAAATACCTAACTAAAGAATTAAAAATATCCAACTATCGCTGAACGAAAAGAAAAGAATAATAGATAAAATTATAGGATTTACATTCCTATATTTTAATATGGCTATGTTGCCACTTGTTCCCAAAACAAAGATGGCAGATGTTGGTAAACTAATCAGTCTCGGGAAACTATTGGTCAGGAAAATCACGTTGTTAGTGCTCACAACTACGTCCGCAACTTTGATTTTGTCCTGTGATTTTGGAGCCAACTGCATGACAATAATTGCCTATATATACTCTCGTCTTTCAAGAACTCTTTTTTTCCATTTTGACTCACAGAGACAACACACACACTCTCTCTCTAACATTTTGACTTCCAGCAGTCAACCCCACGAAATGTATACTCTCTGCAACTATTTTCTTCCTTGTTCAACCTTTACGGTTAGACTTGCTCCAGCCTCGAAAACAACCACGTTCCTCCAAACATACATAATTAAAATTCTGTAGAAATACTTAGTCAACATGTATTTTATAATCTACTGGACACTTTTATTATTTAGTCTTTTTTTCCCATAGTATTCGTGTTAGTCACACACACACACACACACACACACACAGGAATATTTAACAGACAGTAGTAGAACACTCGTAATGCTTTGAAATATTTCATTTAATGTACTTGTTGATATATAAATTTAGTTTTGTTTGTACGGCTTTGTTTTGAATGTTCTTTTGTATGCGTCGTGTCATATTGTATACTTCATTTGCCTTTTTCAAATATATACTAACATAAATGGTGGGGGAAATAAACACTAAAACAATTAAACAGTCACCCTACAAACAATCAACCTAAATTGAGGAACCAAAATGTAGAAAATATCAACATATTCACTAAACACATGTCCCCCTACAAAATAATAAAGTCCTTTGAAAAATAAAGGTTATGAGAATGTTCCAAGAGGAATTTTTAAATAGTTATGGGAGATTCTACAATGATTTAAAATAATAAAAATCTATATCCAGTAAATATTAAATGACAGTCTTTAAAAAAAGATATAGAACAAGAGATACTCATCTTTATACTGTTTTCACTTATACTAACTTCATTTAAACTCGAATATAACATCTAAATAAGAACCATCAAGATTCAGTGGGACACAATCTATTCTAGACCCTTTATTTATTTTAACTACAGCTTTAAAAAATACAAAGGCATCCTTGAAGGTAGGTAGTAATTACATACATTGTTTACCTGTTTCTGAAATGGCTTAAAAAAGTTGAGAAAAACAGCTGTCACTAACTCAAAACCTCCCATCTCCAATTCACTTCTTCAATGCTAATATGATATTTCCTTAACCAAGACACACCATTTATCTACCTACCCTTAAAAACAGGTAAAGACATATATCCTAGAAACCTCCCATTTTCCATTGGCTGAACAAATCAAATGATTCCGGCTGGCTGAATAAAAAGAGGATATGAAAATCTCTCCAGTAACATTTCCAACTGCTGATTGTTATCAAAGATGTTTATTTCTTTAGGGAATTTCAAAGTTTCAAGTAAAGACATAACTCTCATGAAAGTCTCACTGGGTGCCCCATTCATTTGGCCTTGTGCTACATCGAAGCAAAGAGCTTCGTAAATTACCATAACTCTCATGAAAAGTGTCTCTTTGATTGATTTTACATATGTTTTCTTTCTTTCTTTCTTTCTTTTTTCATCAACAGAAGATCTAGCAGCAAAAAGATATAAACTTTTTTCTTCTTTTTTTTTTCTGAGTTAATAGATACACTCAGTTGCTGGTAGTTTAAAAGAGAAGGTCTCATAAATAA
The DNA here is from genome assembly GCA_963585895.1 of Sepioteuthis lessoniana. NCBI lineage: Eukaryota > Metazoa > Mollusca > Cephalopoda > Myopsida > Loliginidae > Sepioteuthis > Sepioteuthis lessoniana. The sequence continues at coordinate 131,894,727 of OY757907.1, forward strand.
TGAATTTCAGTGTAAGCAGATGGTATTGAATTAAAAAGAATAATTCGTAAAGTAAGGAAGTCAGATTTCCGTTTTCTTTTATCCTTTGCATAAGGAATAAAAGAATTATTAAACAGATTATAACATCCCTAATATACCTAATGAAGTTTTATCTGATGATTGTCTCCTAGATTATAGATGATACATGAAACTTAAATTAATGAAATGGCAATGACAAGATGAGGTTTTCATTACTCTTGGTTTATATATATATATATACACATATATATACGAGGATCATTAAATAAGTTTCCAGACTTTTTTTTGTACGGGTACTTTTATTGATAGTACACACATAAAACTCTAGTCCCCTTCGAAGTAATCTTCTCCGGCTGCAATGCACTTGTACTGTTCCAAAACCTTCTGGAAGGCCCCATGGAAGTCCTCTTGTGTGAGCGTGTCAATGACCTTCAACATACCCGCTTTCAATTGTCTCATAACGACAGCCTCTGAGCTTAGGGAATAAGCAAAAGCCACATGGAGCAAGGTCTGGGCTATAGGGACGGTGAGGAACTGTCTTGATGCCCATCTGAGACAAGGATGGAGTTGTAGACTGGTGCATTCTCCTGGTGGAAATGCCACTGACCTGATTTGAAGAGTGCTGGCCTCTTCCAAAGGAATCTCTTCCTGAACTCACTTAAAACCTCAACATAGTAACCCTAACCCTAACCCTTTGGCCAATTAACTCAGGTGTATTGACTTCCTTACTCCTCCCACACCACTCATCATCTCTCACAGACTCCGTGCTTTCCTTGAATCTCTTATGCCACTCAAAAACTGATGCTCGATTAATGCAAGATGCTCCAAAAGCAGTCTGAAGCATTCCATACGTTTCTGTGGCATTTTTTCCAAGTTTAAAACAGAATTGTATTGCATATCGTTCTTCTAAAGTGTCCTCACGTCCGGATGGCATTTTTGAAATTCACCATCAGGCTTTAGTAGGGTGTATTCCAATTGCTGCTGTAGCTGTTCATTTGAACCTGAAATCCTAAAAATTGGTCAGTCATCTCATAAGATGTATAGCAATAGCATACTGAATTTTCAAGAGTCTACGACAATTTTAAATGCCTGAAGAAAAAAAGTCTGGAAAACTTATTGAATGCACCACGTATACACACACACACACACACACACATATATATATATATATATATATATATATATATATATATATATATATATATGTCTGTGTGTATATATATATATATATATATATAGGAAAGGATCATTAGCTTGATACTGTTGTAGATTAATTGTTATCTGTTATCTGAAATTTTTATTGTATAAGGTTCCCTCTATTTGATTAATGAAAAAAACATTGGTTGAGAAGGAGATTATGTTTAAAAATGCACACTTGCTGTTTGAAATAGATGTATTTTTCATCATTAGGTTACAAACTGGTTAATGGTCTTATTCACACTATATATATATATATATATATATATATATATATATGTATGTATGTATGTATGTATGTATGCATATATGTAAGTATGTTTATGTGTATATATACATGACAGTTAATATCTAACTTCTTTCCTTGTGAACAAGCATACTAGCTCACAAAAGTCCTCCCAATAATTAGTTCAAGTGCCGTTCAAATTCTTTAAATTTTTGTTCTGGGAAATATATATATATAAATATATATACATATATATATACAAATCCATATATATAAATAAATGTTTACATATATATATATGCACACAAATTTAAGAATTTATATATATATATATATATATATATATATATATATATTTCCTCCAGAGTGTTTTAGTTTTATCATCTTTCAGTCTGTTGTATCTCTTAGAAGTTCCAAACATTTAAAAATCATTGCCTATACCAATCACGTGATAGTTTTTCTAAAAAGAACAATGATTGAATGACTGAATAGTTTTATGATCTTTCTTTGTATATATATATTTTCTTTTCCCCTCTGTTATTGTATTTTATTAAAACATCTATCGTTGTTCTATCAACACTTGTTTCACCATCTTAAAGTCCTGATGAAGGTTTACTAAAACCGAAATGTTTTAATGTTGACTTTCCTTCATCACTTTTGGATTACTTTGTTTTTCTATTTTCTTCACACATACATACATACATACATACATACATATATATATATATATATATATATATATATATATACCTCGCATAATGCAAAAGCTCTTCGAAAGAATTGAGCACTCTGGTAGCCGATAGGGTATAAAAATGTTTACAAACGGACGCTGCTGCTGTTAATACATAAATACCTTTAAAATTCCCTTAGCCAACATGGTACTCTTGTCGGCCGAGCGGTCTGAGACTTAGTCTAACGTAAAGTTAGATGAGTTTCGATCCTGGCTTTGAGCGTCCTACGCATCTGGCCCCACTGAAGAGTTCTGATAGAACGAAACAGTCTATCCGTGGATGACTATATATATATTGTTTGAACTGTTTTAGCACCATAAACAAGCAATAGCTTGTGGGGATTTAGGAATTAACAATAAAACTCCCAACCGGATGTTGACTCGTCGGCTGCCAGATACAAAATGTATAAACGCGTCGCCACGCATAAGGCTCCACGCATCCATCCGGTTAAAAATCAGAAAAAAGAAAAATAATAAAAAGTAAAGTAGCCAATGGGAAGCGGTCGCGCCAAAATTAGAAGGATTTTGGAGTAGCGAATTTGGAGCCGGTGTAGAGAGATAAATACTCAGGTTTTCTGTGAACCGGGTCTTGTCAGGAAGTGTCCGTCGAACCAACAACATCATCATTTTGCTGTCTGATGTTTTGGGCACCACGCTACGTCTTGGGACGTAGCGTTGCTTAGTCCATTCACCAAGTAAATTAAGGAAAGTATGGAAGAAATGTTTTCGTCTCTTATCTGATTCTATCTTTTCTTTTTGAATATTTCTTTTGGACTTTCTTTGGACAAGGCATTGCGCCGGCCAGTCAACGTGGAGTAAAATAATATAACCAAAATATGGAGTCAGATATCTTACGGCAACACAGCCTTGCCCTTAGCCCCTGACCTCCTAAATTCCTTCAAACCCCACAAGCTAAAATATTGCAAAACCCTCCATGTACACAAACCTTTGTGTGATTGAATACTATCAACATTGTCTATAGCGATAAGAGTTTTTTTGCAGATTCTATCTGAACAGATAATTTTGTTATAGAAGATCATTTTACCCAAACGCTCATTCAACTATTTTAGAATACCTGTTTTGAAATTGTTTTGTCTCAACATCTGGTGATAGAAAAGAACACAGAGAAAATTGAATTCATGCAAAGTCAATATAAACATCAACCCATTTTCAAATTCAGTTTGTTATTCCCTCACCAACAAACTGACATTTTTTTCTGTTAAATTGTTTCAGATTTTCACTGTTTTTAACTCTAAAATGGAATCCTGCTTCTATGGGCAAAACATTGCATGAAAATACCCAATATTGTTGATTCAAGTTGTTTCTAAAAAATCTTTGATTGGAGTCGCACTTAGTGTGTGAAACGTACATATAATGTTCATAACATATATACATAGAACATAGGAATCCCGAAACACAAAAACACTTACGACTTCTTAGTTCAGGTACGAAACTTTTTATTACTTTTGAGTTTAAAGGTTCTTCGACATCAGGAGAGAGATACAAATTCTTTCTATTCTGGCTTTTTCATCTCCCTCCCCCCCATCTCGTGCAGCGCCCGTAGCGCACAAATTCGTCTCGCCTCAGCCAGCCCCGAAAGTCGACCCTTCTCGTTCGGTCTCTAGTTCTCAACTCAACTGACTTTTCTCAAAATCCCCCAAATCCTCCGCGCACGCTTCCGGTGCATGACGTCATTCACATCCCCAAGTCCTATCTGGAATTTTTATTTTGACATCTCTGAATGACACGTCCGCTCCGCACGCGCGCGTGAACACCTGCGCTCACGTTTGTACCTAACTAACCCATGTACTGAGCCAAAAGGTTCTCAGCCTAACTAAACCCAAAGACAAGATATATAAAACAAAATCCCTCGGTCATTATATTATATTAGCCTAATGGTTCGGTTTGGTTATATAGCATATCAACAATTATTCGTTATTTCATGCCAAATCCTGTTTTTACATATATATTGAATATATATGATTTGTAAACACATTTTGTAGATACAAAAAGTTAAATGATCAAACAGCTGTATTTCTAAAAATTCAATTTAGCATAAGTCAACAAATTTAAAATTAAGAACATTTAACATTTTATATACATAATTTTATATACATAACATACAAGTAGTATTAAAAGAAAGAATACACAAATGTGTCCCTTGGCAGAAATATACACATATTGTTCCATGAATAAGCAGTATGAAGAAGAGGTACAAAATGGAAAAAGACTTACTTAACAAGTGTGGATAATGTATCCGTGTGACTTTATAATTCCCTGACAGAGTCAGAAACTGTGCTTTGATTGTTCAATGAAAAGATGTTGAGATAAGATTTCTAAATTATTATGTGACACCTAATGAAGCTCTTCACTGGACATGAAAATTATCTAGGGTAGATAATCATTTATTGTATCCCTTCAATGTATTCCTCAGCTTATTAGATACCAATTAAATAGTGCTGTCAAAAGTAACAGTAATATTTAAGTAATAACAACCAACCAATCAGAGAAAACAAAGCTTAGTAAATATTTATGATTTCCAATTCAGCACCAATACATAATCAATGAGGTAATACCACATGAATTAATCTAGTTACATTGGACTTATAGAATATCAAAAGCTTATATTGCTTTTTATGTTCTTGTTTATTTTCAATACTTATTTAGATATTAAAATAAAGTAAAAATAAAACTTTAATAAAGATAAGAATTCATCCCATGCCTTGTTCAGTTGTTATAAATGAAATCAATTATGATCAATCATTTTTTGATTTATACATATATTCAAATGTATCTTATTTAAGAATTTTATCGATACAGCCAGTTGCAATTTAGATGTTCATTTAATGGATCATTTCTAATTAATATGTATACAAGAAATGATCCATTTAAGGAATCAACTTGGTCTTTAGAATACATCAACTGCATCACTGCAGAGGGGTAAGACCCCCGCTCAAACAAGTCTCCTTGATATAGCACTAAACCATCTGATGGTGAGGTTCCAGTCCTGGAGCTCTGGGGAATGGGAAGTAATCCTTCATTGCCATTATTTCCTGGTCCACTCTGTGCCGGGTGGTAGTACCAGTTACAGTCTCATCAATGGGTCAAATAGAACCATTTAACCATGTGCAAACAAATGATTGATGTTAAATTGATTTTTTAGTTATTGGGCTTCAAGTATTGCTATTTAACATAGTATGCAAATAAAACTACTTGTTTTCAATAGCAATACTTGAAACCATTTAACTGTGTGCAAACAAATTAGCTCTTACTTGTTTAAAATGTCACCTAATAACTATTCATTTACAAATCATATATATATATATATATATATTGGTTTTAAAAACAAGAAATTTAGAAATAGTATTCCATTTCCATAATAAATCTATTTTGCTTATTCAAGTTCATCAGATGGAATAAGGTTAGATGGTTGGTTTTTTTGTTTAATGGCATATCAACCTTTATAGGTTATTTAATGCCAAAGCCATTCTTCTAGAAGAACAGTAGTGGTACTATTTAACCCATATCTGGGAGGATAAGGGGGTTCATACCTTTCCCAAGGGTATTTGTCAGAAAGTGAACATAATAGCGCGACTGGAGTTTGAACTCGCTTACTACGATCCCGTAGTCCATCGCTTTAACCATTACACCACGAGGACCCCCAACTCAGATGGAATAAGCAAAATAAACTTATTATGGAAATGGAATACTATTTCTAAATTTTTCAACAAAAATGCACATTTTGTTCTGCAGATTTATTTTGTATAAAATAGATGTGCATTAAGCACTAGTTCTTTGGACATTCACAGTCCTTATTTACTTTATATATATATATATATATATATATATATATATATATATAGACAAGATTTGGCATTAAATAACCTACAAGGGTTGATGTGCCATAAAACCTAACCAAGCCAAACCTGTATACACATGTTTATACATGCAATGTGTGTAAATTTCTTGCTTACACATCTGTCAGTTTCTCCGATTAAAAAGCATTCAGCCCACAAAAAATGACAAATAACATTCTGTTCAGCATTGAATGATTATGAAATGTAATTTATCAAATTTAGCATAAAAATGTCACCAGAAGAATCCATAACATAAGTTTTTGTTACCATAACAACACAAATTCTATTTATTGTATAGTGAGACCAGATTGCATAAGCAATATATATATATATATATATATATATATATATATATTTATTGTTTATGCAAAATAATTATCATATATATATATATATATATATATATATATATGATACTTTTTTTTAAGTTTCTTTAATTCATATGGGAAGAGTGCTCAGTGCTAAAGAAAGAGTATGTATTAATATAAACAGTATGGACACAGAAATTAAGGCTGTATGGTAACTATCAGTTCCATGTCTTTCATGATCTTCTAACCATATATATATATATATATATATATATAGTTGTTCTATGTACCATCCAAAAAAATGTATAAATAAAAATTTACATTCAATGAGATGGTTTTATAAAAGGAACCTGAACACTAATGATTTCACAATGGTTGCCACCCATGTAATGCAAAACTCTTCTAACAAATTGAGCTCTCTGGTATCCAATAACACCAAGTGTAAACAAATGAAAGCTAATACAAAATGCATTATAATAGCTGATATAGGTCACCTAAATGGCTGACCGGTAAGATACTAAGTCTAGCATAAAGTTTGGCAGGTTTTGTTCCCAGCTTAAAATGTCCTGCATGTCTAGCCACACTTAATAGTTGTGATACAATAAAACAGTCTGTCTGTGAATGACAATATATATATATATATATATATATATATATATATATATATATATATATATATATATATATATATAATGGGGGAAGTCTCTATGGTGTAATAGTTAAAGTACAGTTCATGTTTACATATACTCTTTTCTTTGCACTGAGCACTCTTCCCTTACAAATTAAAGAAACTGGAAACCTATTAACTCTCTCTCTCTCTCTCACTCACACACACACTCTCTCTCTCAATATATATATATACACAAACATAATGAGGGAAATCCCCATGGTATATATGTTTAAAGTGCTGGACTGTGGCCTTGAAGTGAGTTTGAATTCCAGTTGCACTATAATGTTTACTTTTGGACTAATACCCTTGGGAAAGGCATGTACTCCCTAATCCCTAACAGCTATGGATTAAATAGTACCCTTATTGTCCTTCTACAAGGATGGCTTTAAAAAACTCATGAAGGTTGACATACCTTTAAACAAAGAAACTAAACCAAACAAACAAAATGGGAATTTTAGGAATGCATAGATTATCACTATATACAAATGACTTTTAAGTAAATCCATTGGATCATCGTTCCTGCATTATGTCTGAACATTTGTAATTATCCTAAGGTATTATCCTGATACCAGACAGAGTTGAGCCCAATCAGTAGAGCTTAGAATATGTCTGCTGCATCACCTGTAAAAAGGTAAGACACCCACCAAATAGGGTGTTCAGGATATGAAACTAAACTTTGTCTGGTGGTGAAGCTTCAGTACTGGAGCTCAGGTAAGTGTAGACTCATCCCTTTTGTTGCCGTTACTCTCAAGTCCTTCCTGACGCACAGTGGTAGTACCTGCTTGGATCCCATCTATGAGTCAGATATTTTTAGAAATAGTTAGTATTAGAATACTTTAAACTATACAACTGTGTAGAAATAAATGGTTATTATTAAATAAGAATAGTCACTTGAAAGCATGTCATTTCTTTAAGAAAAGACTGACTTCAGCATAAAATGACACAACAAAGATTGACATGCCATAAAACCAACCAACCAACCAAACAAACAAACAACCAACATGATAGTGTTTAGTAAATATTGCTAATTTTCAATTCAACTCCAAAACATAATTAATGAGGTAATTTTACAGGAATTGATAAAGAATTAAAAAGAATTCATATTGTTAATGTCAAGTAAAAGACAGAAACTATAATAATTATTTTTTAACTGAAACTTAATCATCACATTCCTATCTATAAATTCAAAACCTTGAAATATTAAATTGAAATAAAAAAAGAAGATAGAGTTCTTTGTTTCAAATAAAATTTAACAAATAATTGTTATAAGAAAATTTGTAGTTTTTTTTTACCAGACAAAAATAACATTCAGAAATATCTTTAATCTGGATTATTCTCTTCATAAATATTATAATAAACTACATTTTGTATCACCACCCCCTCCATGTTCCATAACTTTTTTTAGCTCTCTAGCAAGATCCAGGTATTTGTCAATCTTTTTGCTTTCTTTTATTCTATATTCTGAGGCCAGCTAGAATAGCAAAATTCACAAGATAACAAGTCCTTTTTTTCTTATTAATCAACACTGAGTTTGGCCTTCTAGCTGAGATCTGATGATCTGCTTGTATTGCAAAGTCCCAGAGGATTTTATGCATCTCATTCTGCTTCTAACATATACTATTTGTCAGCATGGCCAAATTCAGTCTCTTGCAAAATTCCCAATGGATCACTTTTCCAACCCAGTCATACTCACTCTTGTCTTCTTTTTGTGCCAGTTCGCTGTTTTTGTATATTATGCAATTAACTGTTTCATCTCTGTCACAACATAACCTATTCTTGTTGTTCTGTATATTTTCAGTTTTAACTTTGACATAATTTATTCTTATGGCATTAATTTATGTGACTATAAATAGATATTCAGTTTCTCTCTTCAGGTGTCCTCTTCTTAGTCATGTCCAGGCCTTCTCATGTACTATTTCCTTAGTTTTTGCTCGAAGGATCCATACAGTTGTTTTTCTTCACATTTTTGAAAATTGAAATGTAAAGTAATGAAGAGAAAATAGAATTCATGATAGGATATTTCCCATCACCTATTTGATTGTAATTCCTCTTTATGAAATTTCTCAGGGCAATAAAAATTGCCCATCTCCTCTCCAAGTAACATACAATAAATTTCCCTAAGTTACATGGTATCAGCTCAAACTACCTTGCTATTTGTTCATAGCTGGCCTTTTTCAAAGTTATCATCATAAAATTGATAGTAAGTGCCACAGTCAGAATTGAACTTAATATACAATTTCATTCTTTTAAGAGTTTTGACCTCTGTACCTTCAATCTTTGTTTTAAGAGACTAATAAATATGTTCTTAAGCTACTTTCAGTTTTATAATGTCTATACTGAAACTTTAGAAAAATGTTTAAAGATTTTGTGAAATAACTTGAAAGTTTAGCCTGAAAAATATGAAGAGATTTTTCCCTGGAAAATCATAACCCCGAAAACAGACTTGAGTCTCTGTAAACACAACAAAAAAGCCACCCACCCCATAACATTCCAAGAAAAATTTCAAAAATCAAAGAAAAATATCCCAACTACATCCATATCTTCACTGATGGATCTAAACAAAACAATGCAATAACCAGTGCAGCCATCATCAACAGAAAAATTCAAATCAAAAAACATCTCCCAAGAGAAACCTCAATTTTCAGTGCAGAGGTCTATGCAATAAACTTAGCACTTGACCTGATCACCAAGAGCAGGAACACCAAACACATAGTATTTTCTGACTCCCAATCTGCCATAGTAGCAATCAAGGGAAAAAAATTTAACAACCCATTAATAGCAGAATTGCTTACCAAATTAAATAATTTGTGTAACCCCCCCCAAAAATTGTATTGTGCTGGATACCAAGTCACATTGGAGTCCAGGGAAAGGAAATGGCGGACTCAGCAGCAAAAACAGCACAGAACAATCCACTCAACACACACTTCAAAATCCCTTTTACAGACTTAAAAAGAACCATAAACATTTATATAAAACAAAATGGCAGAATTACTGGGATAACTTCCAGAACAATAAACTACATGAAATAATGCCTCAAATAGGAAAATCACAAAAAAATCAAACCAAAATATCTAGAAAAGAAGAAATAATATTATCAAGATTAAGAATAGGACACCCACACATTACCCATTCATACCTCCTCAAAAAAGAAGAGGCTCTATATTGCATACCATGCCAAAAGCCGTATACTATTAAACACATATTAACAGAATGCATCAACTTAAAACTGATATGAAAAAAATATTACCTTACAACAAACTTAAAACAAATTTTCTATCAAATAACCCAAAAAAAACTTACTTGGATACTTGAAGGAAGTTCACCTATACAGCAAAATTTTAAAAAAAAACAAAAAAAACAACTTCCCCCCCAAAAAATGTTAAAAAATACTTATAATAAATGTTCAAACAAAATATATGAAAAAAGTGTGTTTAAAGAAATACTCCAAAAAAAAAAATTTTTTTTCCCACAAAATATACCAAAAATATAATAAAAAATGAAATACCATCAATTTACCTCAAAAACTGAGCCGGCATTAAATGACCCTTTGTGGTTGATATGCCGTAAAACAAAACAAAAACAAAAATCAAGAGATTTTTCCAAAGAATTTTTGAAAGACTTATTATATTAGATTAAATCAATAATTCTATTGCCTGACATTAAACTATTTGCTCATTTTTCGTCAGAGATTTTCACTCAATAATATCTATGATTCATTAAAATGCATTAAAGAAATCATTACATAAAAGGCAATGGATTTATTGATGTATGAATTTACCCAGCCCCTCCACCACAGGCAGAATGTGACACATGGTCAATTTTTTAAGCAGAGTAAAGCTGGTTTGAATTTAGAGTTTTTCTTCTAGATGAGTTCCCTTATTACCTAGGCTAAGGAAACAAATCCAGTTTACTATTTACCTATTGCTAGGGAAGAACAAATAAATTCATACCTTTCCTAAAGGCATTAGCACAAAGTGAAATGCAGCCAGCCTCATCCAGGATTTGAACTCTGATCACCAATCTCATTTCCTACAATCATAACTGTTATGCTTAACGTGCCTTATTAATATATATCAATTCACAAGTTTTTTTAGTTCAATTAGAAGAGTCTATGTTGTTCTATGACTGTTTTTGAAGAATTTTTGAATTGCCTTGCATATGTCTATGAAAAAGATTTAACCATGTAGCCTCTACTTTATGATGGATGTTATTGGATTATTTTTAAAGTTCATTTCTGTTCAGACAACAATGACCAATGAAGTGAATCTAACATTTCCTGATCGTGTGCTGAAATTTTGGCTCCGAGTTTCAGAAGGTTCAACCTCAATAATTTTGTTGTTATGGGATGTCAAGTGCAGTACAGAGAAAACAATCATTTAAGGTCATTGCCAAACCTTTGTCAAGTGTCCAATATTCTAAGCTTTATCACAGTTGTTGTTTGAAAGAGTTTGTAAAATCTACAATTGACGCACATTTTTGATTTCAACAGTTCATGATTTTTCTTTACAGCAAGAATATTAGATATCTTTAATATTTTTGATTTGCATGCAAAAGTAAATACTGTTTTTAATAGCATATATAACATCTCCAAAAATGGCTTACAATTCCTCCCAAATATCAAAGAGGAAATTGATGTATATACTTACTCAGCTCCTTAACCAGATGCAGGGTGTGCCTACCGTAAGGTCAATTTTAAAGCAGAGTACATTTGGTTTTAATTCAGAGCTTTTTTTCTCATAGACTGGTTACATTACTAAGCCTAAAGAATTCAGTCTGCCCTACTATTTAACCATAGTAAGGAGGAGAAGAGATGGATTCATGCCTTTTCTTAAGATCATCAGCACAGAGGGAAATACAAACAGCTTTGTCCAGGATTTGAACTCAAGTCACTGATTCCATTTCCTATAACATTAACCATTACACTAATCAAGCCTCTCTAGGAAGTTGATGTATCTGGCTAACTAATTCTTACCCTGGTGCCATAGACTAGCTGTACATATACTAAGCCTTATTTTATAAAACTATGATATCAAATGTAAATAGGGAGGGTAATATGAAATCAAATATGACAATAAACTGAAGGACAAAAAAATCAGACAGCAATACACTGGATGGTTTCACTTCCTTCTTTGAAGAAAGGAACTAAGTACATGCAATAGGTAAAGAGGTAGTATAAATGAAGTGTACCCCTTTGTGGCCAATGTTTCCTGAGCCACTTTAGCTCACATGGGTAGTACCTATTTGGGTCTCATGTACTGGTCAAATAGAACTTTTTGGAAAGTTTTATATTTATATTGAAATCCCTTTAACTACATAAGTGTATAGAAACAAATAACATCTATTATCATTGAATTGAAATAGTTATTTGAAAACATATAATTTCTTGAAAAAAGTGTTGAGTCCTTATGGCATAGTGGTTAATATACTGAACTGTGACATTGTAGTTTGAAAGTTTGAATTCCAGCTGCACTATTATGCTCACTTTCAGACTAGAACTCTTAGCAAAGGCATGAACTCCCTTTCCTTTCAGCTATGGTTTAAATAGCACCACTACTGTTCTTCTAGAAGAATGGCTTCGGCATATGGATCCCAATACAAAATTCAGAGAGCTATGTTCAGATCCAAAACAGATCAACTACAGAAGAACACTTTGATCTTAGGCATAATGCACAGAGACTACACACTGATCCTAAGCAGAAAGTTGATACAAAGAAACAAAAACTGAAAACTTGAAAAAAAGATTGACTTCAACATTAAATAAACCAACTAGTTGTCAAATGAAAATTTGTACTTTTTGACAGACCAAAATAACATTGTGATGGCTATGAAACACAATCAGGATTTAATGATAGGATGATTATCATATTTACCAACCCCTCAACTTGGGCAGGATATGACACAAGGTCAATTTTTTAAGCAGAGTTTAACAGGTTTGAATTCAGAGTTTTCCTTCTCTTAAACTAGTTGCCTCACCAAGGCTGAAGAACCTAGTCTGCCCTACTATTTACCCATAGCGGGAGGGAGAATAATTGGATTCATACCTTTCCCAAGGGTATCAGTGCTATGTGAAATGCAATCAGTCTCGTCCAGGATTTGAACTCGTGTCACTGTGTCCATTTCCTGTGACAATAACCATTACACCACGGGCAGGATTATAAGGACCAGAAAGGCAGGACATTTGATCTCTGAAGCTCAGATAAAGATCCTGGAATATGAGAAGACACCTGGAACAGGAAAATTCCAGATGAACATCAATGGTATGTGAAACACTGCATAAACACTTTTATGGGCACAATTCCAAACATTCTTTGTTTCCTGATGATCAGCATTCCTAATTACATTGCCATGGCAACCATATAGTCAATTGCAACAATCTGCAGTGTTTTTCAAAAAGAAATGTCCTATTGTTTTTATAGTAATGGTCACCAAACTGGCACCCAGCAGATATTGTTAGGTATCATTGATTGATAACCAAATTCTGGAGAATGGAACATCTGCAACCAAAAATATGAATATGTATCAACCCCAAAATAATCACCCCCCCCTTATTTATATATGCCAACAGGTAATACAAGAATGGAACTCTTAGTGACTCACAAGGATGGTAATGATCCAGTGAACGGATTATTGCATCTAATCACATCCAAATTCAATACTGGTATCATTCCTCTCATTTGGCATAGATTCTACCACTGTACTCCATGGTGTTTCATAGTCATCAAAGCGCTATTCTTGCCTCCGACATCGTCAGTTACTGCTCTTCACCTAAGCTGGAGAATATTGCCATTAGACAATGTGATTAACACCGTGTAGCTTGAGCAGATGAGTCTCATTTCCGGCTCTTTTGGACAGACAATCAAGTTTATGCATGAAGGAGACCACATGTGAAGGAGACCACATGAGTCCTATCAATGAGTCAAACAGAACTAAACTATGTATTTATGCTAAACTGAATTATTTGAAATGGAATTGTTTTTGACATTTAAATTGTGTATAAACAAAAAACTATACTTATACTGAACTGAATTGTTTGAAATAGAACTGTTTATATGTATAAAAATGGATTTGGCATTAATAATCTACAATGATTGATGTGCCATAAAACTAAACCAAACCAAAACCAATAGACATAACTCAGTTTTTGACAGCTCTGAAACATGCCTATATATATATATATATATATATATAAATGCAATATCTCTACCATTTTATAAACATTATGCTTTATTGTATAGCAAGTGTAACATTGTCACCAACAGCTACTATGTCAGTGATAGCAGATCACCAGTGTGTGAATGAAAAACAAAAACATGATTCATCTTAGCATTTTAACCTTCATTGTTTTATTCTCTCTCTCCGCAGCTGTGGAAACAGAAAGAAATGAACAACAGACTCTTCATGCAAATTGGCTTTCTTCATCCTTTGAAGAATTGGTCTTTCTATCATCTTTGATTCATTCCTCATTCTAAGTTCTCTTCACTCTCCAGCCACCAAAAGAAAAAAAAAAGGAAATCCTTGATATATATATATATATATATATATATATATATATATATATATATATATATATATATATATTGGGGTTCACACACAGAACACTCCATCTCCACTTCTGCCTTGGGTGGGTTTCATAGCCAGTACCCCCACCCCCACTTACCGCTTAGGTCTGGTGACCTAGGCAAGTTTTAGTGACAGATTAAGCATATCTTATTACAGATAGCTCAATGGAAGAGATGTTGAAGTGTCAATTTGTCTTTCTTTCAGTTGCTTGCATTTTTGATAATCTATCTATTTGTGGCCCCCAATACCATTTTCTTACAATGCTAGACAAGGTTTTGGTTTATTTGTTTGGTGTCATATTAATATCTGAATGCTAGACAAGTAAAATAATCACTTCCTATGAGTGTCCAAACCACTGAAGTTTCATTCATTATTAGGTAACTGTTTCTAATTATAGGACACTACGGTTTACAGAGTCCATCTTGGTTAAAGAATATGAATTTAATTTAAATTTCATTTGTACATGAAACATTTGGTTGATTTTTTTCATCTGAATGCTGTGTACAATACTGCTTTAACTTGGCAGTGATGTCTGCAGCTGTTGTAAGCAGGGCGCCAATTATTTTTAATCAAAAAGAAAAAAGCCAAATGGTTATATGCACTCTTCAGAATAAGCAAAGTGCTGAAAATTCTTCTTTTCATAAATATGTGTGGAATAGTAATCTTAGTTTCAAATTACTAAAATATATCAATTAAATTTTGTGTTCCACAAGAATTATTATTATCCTGAATACTGAGATGACTTATACTCTTGAATGTTTTTCCTCATGCTGAATATATACAAATTCTAAGAAAACCTATTTATATTTGGTTGGAAAATAATGGCCAATTTTATTACACATTTGAATATAAAATTAAGTATAATTTTCTTAACAACCTAAAATATAAAAAGGGGCTTATATGAATATACACTACCAGTCAAAAGTATTTGTCAACCCTAAAAAAAATTTATTCCTGATCCTAAAAGTGTTATCTTTAATGAAACAAGTTAACCCCCACAATAGTTTTATTAATTATACTAAATACAAATCTTCCTCAGTAACTTTGACCTTAGTATGACCAGATATCTTTTGAAGAATTGATTTGAAGGCATTTTTCTTCGTTAGTACTGAGCGAAAATAAAAGGTTTTCCAAAAGTTACATTATAACCACCACATGAAATTACATTAGATTATATTGTGTTGAATTACTGCTTGCTAGATACTACCTGTTTTACCAATGCAAAGGACAATTTCATCAGAGCCACCAGCTTGCATGACAGAAAGCTGACTGCTCCAAACATCACTGCATAACTGAGCCAATGTTATGAAAAAAAATGTGTCAACATCAACAGTGTTGAGAGACTCTGTGAAGCTGGCCTATATGGCAGAATTGCTGTCAAGAAACCATTGTTGAGGAAGCAAAACGCTATCAGAAAGCTCTAGTAGGCCAGGGTGCACAAAGACTGGTCAATAGAGCAGTGGAATAAAGTCTTTTGAACTGATAAATCAATGTTCAAAATCTTTGGGTTAAATACAAGGGTCTATGTTCAGCAAAGAGTTGATGAAAGAGCTGCAATCCCCAGTATAAAACCAAGCATAATAGAGGCTCTATGTTAGTGTGTGTGTGGGGGGGGGATTTGCCAATTTTAAAGTCAGGAATATGCACCGGATGAAGGGTAAATTGAATC